>VZQC01007142.1:2027595-2169282 GCA_009823505.1 Rhizomys pruinosus | reverse complement strand
TTTTTTTATTTTTATTTATTTCTGTATGTGTATGAATGTCCTGTCTGCATGCAAGTCTGTGCACCCGTGTCGTGCAACGCCGCGGAGTTCAGAAGAGGGTCTCGGATTCCCCTGGAACTGGAGTTCTCCTGGAATTGGAGCTTCAGACGGTTCTCAGCTGCCATGTGGGTGCTGGGGATCGAACCCGGGTCCTCTGCAAGAGCGGTCGGCGCTCTCAACCGCTAGGCCATCTCTCCAGCCCCAGAACTCTCCTTTTCTACCTCTCCAGCACTGTGATTCTGAACATGCACTACCATGCTTGGCTTTTTTCCTTTTTTTTTTTTTTTCCAAGGATCAAACTCACTTTAGCAACTGAGCCCATTATGTATTTTAATCTAAATAATTTTTTATTGATTGATCTTCTAGTTTGCCGATGTCTAAATTGCTCTTACATTCTCAAATGAATCCTTGCATTGAAAGGCAACGTCATGCGAGTGACCCACTGTTGCAGAGTTCAAGACCACTGGGAGAAGACCACTCAGATCAATTAAAATCCAATCAGCCAAAAATTTTTGTTAAGCTGTCTGTCTGTCTGCAACTTCCAGATCAGGAGTGGAGACTGCAGCATGGCTAAAAAGGGGAGAGAGCCTTTAAAGGCAAAACCCCGAATTACTTCATTTCTGAAGAATTTCTGGCAGTCTGTGTATCACATCTCAGTTCATCTTAGCAGTGGATGCAGGCGAGTTTAAAAAAGCCAGAACAAGCAGTTATCAGGGACAACATATTTTACAAGGGAAAAGATTATTTTTGCAATTAGAATTTCCTGAAGTTGTTTACCAGTTTAAAGCTGCTGACAGAGCAGGTATCTAAGATGGCTATCTTAAACAAAATGGAGTCACTCTGGTCACCACACTGTACCATGCAGTTTGTGTAAAGGTTTACTGAGGTCACATAGTGTGGAAATCACCCTCGTGATGCAGTTCCAGAACACGTCCCCTCCCAAATGATATACCATTGTTTATCTTTTCTCTCTGACTCTTTTTAATGTCTTCTCTTTTAAACATTTAAAAATCTAGACATTCTGAACATTTATTCATGACCAGTTTTGGATGTCAATTGCTTTTTTTATTTACATTGCTTACCCCAATTTAGTGGACGATCATCAGTTATTTTTTTGTTTTGTTTTTTTAAAAGTGTTCAGCCATTTCCTCAACTAGTGTCTCTGCTGTTTCATTCTTCTAGAATTCCAATTTGATCTTTCTTTCATCCCCACCTCTTTGCTCCTGTGAACTATACTCTGGATAACTTGTCTTCAAGTACAAGAATGACCAGTTCAGTTTCATCAACTTAATTTAAAGCATTTTTAATTGGGAAATCAAAAAAGTGCAATATAATAAATGTTCAGCTTAACAATTAATTATAAAACAAACACCAAAGTAACTACCTGAATAATAAAAAATTACTAATAGCCTCAAAGCCTATAACATGTCCTTTCTTTCTTTTATAAAGACTTCATACTGTAGTTATATTTCAGGTCTGCTTCTTTTATTCAACATTATTTTAAAAGACTTAATCCACATTTGTGGCTATGCTCTATTCACTGTTGTGAAATATTCTATCGTGTGAATGTTATAATTTATTTTCATTTTATTTTATGGTGGATATTTGTGTTAATTCTTTTTTTAACCAATGTTTTATTGAAGTTCTGTGCATTTCATACAAAATTACTTTACAAACCAAATCTAGACCTGTGTCCCCCTTCCTGCCCCCCCACCCCACCAGAGCTCATGCATTCTTCCAAACATGTTTTTCATCTTTTTCTCAGTTTCTCTCAAAATTCTCGATTCAGAAGTTTACTATTTGGAGCAGAAATTCATCATTTCAGTACGTTCTTTGACCTAGTCTTTGTTGTTGTTGTTGTTGTCATTGTTGTTGTTACTCCTTCCAATATGCATCACTCCAAAATATGTACATATGCAAGCCACATATATCATAGGTTTTAGCATCTTCAGCTTATGATTTTTTTTTTATTAGGCTAAAAGATGTCATGTTTGAAGTCTCCTCCTTGGCAAGCCCAAACCACCATCAGTTCTGCCCTTGTGCTCCACACTGGGGTTTTCCCTTCCCTTTATCACCAAATGATGTCCAGTAAGCACCACATCCTGTCTTGATCTTCCCATACTGGTCTCCATGATACAGCCTGTGTAGTCCAACAATGGCAGTCTATACTCTGAAGAAGTGGAAACCTCAATAGTAGCTCAGTCCATAAGTTGGATGTCTCAGCAGTCCCCATCTGGCACTGAAGGTTTGGAAGATTCTTGGAGAGACATGAGTCTTCAGTCCATATTGGAAGGTTGAAAAGCTGTGTCTTCTCACATCTTTGAAGGATGGTAAAAGCAGTGGAAGCCACAGGGTCGCTGCACTTGCCAGTAAGACAGGCAAAACAACTGTGCTCTTTTCTCTTTTTTTTTTTAAATTTTTTTTTTATTAATTTTTTTTATTTATTTCTGTATGTGTATGAATGTACTGTCTGCATGCAAGTCTGTGCACCCGTGTCGTGCAACGCGACGGAGGNTGGCTATCTTAACCAAAAGGCAGTCACTCTGTCACCAACACTACCATCATAGTGTAAAGTTTACTGAAGGTCACATAGTTGGAAATCACGCCCTCCAATGCATTCTCAAACACGTCTCCCTTCCCAAATGAGTTTTATACCATTGCTTTATCTTTCTCTTACCTTTTAATGTCTTCTCTTTTAAGTATTTAAAAATCTAGACATTCTGAACATTTATTCATGACCAGTTTTGGATGTCAATTGCTTTTTTTATTTACAGCTTACCCCCAATTAGTGGCGATCATCAGTTATTTTTTGTTTTCGACGTTTTTTTAAAAGTGTTCAGCCATTTCCTCGACTAGTGTCTCTGCCGTTTCATTCTTCTAGAATTCCAATTTTATTCTATCCCCACCCTTGTCCTTTATACTATCTCTGATAAACCTTGTCTTTCATATTATTCTATAGATCTTATGACCATTCAGTTCATCAACTTTATTAACAGCATTTAATTGGGAAATCAAAAAAGTGCAATATAATAAATGTTCAGCTTAACAATTAATTATTATATATATACTATATTAACATCCAAAAGTAACTACCTGTATATAATAAAAAATTACTCAATTAGCCTCAAATGCTTATTTAACATTCCTGTCTTGTCTTTTTATAAAGACCTTCATACTGTATTATATTTCAGTTCGGTTTTTATTCAACATTTATTTATAGAAGACTTAAATCCACATTTTGTGGCTATGCTTCTATCACTGTTGTAAATACATTCTATTTAGTGAATGGTATAAGTTTATATTTCATTTATTTATTTTTTTTTTTTTTTTTTTTTTTTTTTTTTACTTCATTTCTTATTTTTTTTGAAGTTCTGTGCATTTCATACTATATATATCTATCTATATACACATATTCATAACCTGTGCCCCCCTCCTGCCCCCCCCACCCCACCAAAAAAAAAAAAAAAAAAAAAAAAATGTTTTTCATCTTTTTCTCAGTTTCCTTCACAATTCTCGATTCAGAGGTTTACTATTTGGAGCAGAAATTCATCATTTCAGTACGTTCTTTGAACCTAGTTCTTTATGTTGTTGTTGTTTGTCATTGTCGTTGTTACTCCCTTCCTCAATTTGCATCATGCCAAAATATGTACATATGCAGGCCACATATATCAAGATTATAACATAGGTTTTAGCATCTTCAGCCTTTTTTTTTTCTTATTTAGCTAAAAGATTGTTCATGGTTGAAGTCTCCTCCTTGGCAAACCCAAACCGCCATCAGTTCTGCCCTTGTGCTCCCACACTGGGATCGTTCCTTCCCTTTGATCACCAAATGAAGTACATTAAGCACCACATCCTGTCTTGATCTCTGCCCATTATTTCTCCATGATTACAGCCTGCTGTAGTCAACAATGGCGAGCTATACTCTAAGATAGTGAGAACTCAATATAGCCGCAGTCCATAAGTTGAGCTCAGCATCCCCATCTCCACTGAAGGTTTGTAAGATTCTTGGAGAGACCAGAGTCTTCAGTCCATATTGAGTCTGAAAAGCTGTGTCTTCTACATCTTTGAAGGAGTAAAAAGCAAGGAAGCCACTAAGCGGTCGCTGCCACTTCCATAAGACAGCAAAAACACAACTGTCCCTCTCTCTTTTTTTTAACTTGGTTTTTTATTATTAATTTTTTTATTTATTTCGTAGTGTGTTATGAATGTACTGTCTGCATGCAAGTCTGTGCACCACTGGCCAACGCCGACGAGGTCAGAAGAGGTCTCTGGATTCCCCTGAACTGGAGTTTTCTTTTTTTCTTCCCCCCCCCCTTTTTTTTTTTTTTTTTTTTTTTTAGCTGCCATGTGGGTGCCAGTATTTGAACCCGGGTTTTCTGTAAGAGCGGTCGGTGCTATTACCCGCTAGGCCATCTCTCCAGCCCCGCTCTTTTCTCTTTTTACTAAAATCTCAATTTTTATACCTGAAATACAATTTCTCAAGACTTACTTTATTTTTTATCACTTCCTTTTGGTTTGAAAACCACACGGGTAGCCCAGATTAACCAAGGTTTTGTTTTCTCAAGGTCAGTTGAGGATCTGGACCACAGAGGTCACTCGGGTTTTGTGGTGTGTGGGGGGCCTTGGCTCCTTTGCTTTTCATCACCATTCCGCCCATTGAAGAAAAAAGGCACATCTTCAAGTAGACCAGGCTCCCTTTTTGAAGCATGAGCAGTACTTTCCTCTTTAGACTGGACCACTGGCTGAAGTCCCGTTATGGATCTCCAAGACCCTCCCTGCACAGGAAGACTGGTGACTCACATTTGCAGGACGTTCAAAATGCCCCCCATGCATAGTCCCTGGGACTAGGTTTACCCTGAAGGAAGGAACAAAGTTATCCCTTTAGGTCCCTCAGCCAAAATAGTATGGGCATTACATAGGTTGTAACATCAGAAAGTCTAAGTAGTATTACCCAAGCCTGATACTTTTCTTCCACTATGTTAATTTTAGTTGTCTCTTCCATTGTGTATTCTGGAGAAGTTTGACATATATTCTTTTTTTGAATTTATTTTAAGGATTGCAATAAGAGCACAGTTTGTTTTCAGATCACAAGGAAAATAACATTAACATTGCTCAGTTTGCATACAATGAGGTAATTGGTGCTAGGCATCCATCCAGATGAGGGGTACCATTCATTGTTTGTATTTCTGCTGACTTGTGCTACTTTAATTAGCATAATATCTTCTAGCTCCATCCATTTACCGAAAAGTTCATGCACGTTACCAGCCCCCAGCTTGATACTTTTAACTACTCTTTAATATTTTAGAAAAGGCTTGAGCAAAAGCTCAAGCAGCCTTGTTATAAGAAAACCTAAATAACTCCATAAAATAAATACTGGTGTTGGCAAATGTCATAACAAACAGTTTTTTCCCCACATACCTTGATTCTTATATTACTCTGAAATATACATACATATCTTCTATCCATATACGCCAAACTTCACTAACTCTGAAAAATTAAATGGTGCTAGTTCTAAACCTGTTAAGATTCAGCAATATATGTAGCACAATTGTTTACAGAGCATCATTTAACGTTGCTCTGTTTGCCCTACAACTAGGTAATTGCGCTTGTTACTTCACGAACATGATATTTCTAGTCTCCATCCATTACCTGCCCAAAGTTCATGAGTCATCGTTCTTTACCCACTTGCATGGAACTCCTTGTGAACACAGTCCCAGAAAAACAAAATGATAATGGTATCCCTCATCTGGATGCTAGCTTCCAATTTACCTAGTTGTATGGCAAAACTGAGCAACATAAATGTTAATTACCCCTTTCCCTGAAAGCAACTGTGCTGTTATATTGTTAATCCCTTAAAAAAAAACTCCATTGTGTAGATGTTACTACATTTTTGTTATCCACTCGGTTTCAAGTTTGAAGGCACTTGGTTTCCAATCTTTGTCTATTTGAAGAACGTGCCAATAAACATGGCGTGCATGATATGCTCGCCGTAAATGAGTCCTGTGGTGCGTACCCAAGTAGTGGTATGATTAGGTCAGAGGGCAAGCTCATTTTGAGTCTTCCAAGGGTTCCCACACTGCTTTCCACAATGACTGTACAAGTTTACATTCACACCAGTAGTGGATGGGTGTTCCCCTTCCCCACAACCTCTCCAGTCACTTGTATCATATTGTTTCTTGATCTTAGCTATCTGTATTGGAGTGAGATGATCTTAAAGTGATTTTAATTTGCATTTCCTTAATTATTTAGAAACGTTGAACACTTTTTAAGATCGTTTCTCAGCCATCTCTAATTCCTCACTTGTGAAGTTCTCTGTGTTAATTCTTTACCTTTTTTTTTTGAGGACCAGTATATTCAACAATTCAGCTATGAACATCATTGTATATTAGAATAAACTTATGATTTCTCTAGTTATATACTTACTTATTGATTCATTATATAATTAGTATAATATAGAAATATATTAATATATGTATATATGATTTCTCAACCTTGGTATCATTGATATCCTAGGACAGAAAAACCTATAGTGTGAGGGGTTTCCCTGTATATTGTAGGCTGTTTAACAATACACCTAGTCTCCATACACTGGGTTCCAGTAGCACCTCTCCTGTAGTTCCTCAGGCATGATGTCGAAGTTGCCCTGGACCGAGCCCTCAGTTCTTTCTCTGTGGGCTCCTACTCATGGTACTTTGTTTTCTCATGTTTCAAAATATTTTTACATTTCTTCTTCTTCTTATTATTATTAATTATTATTATTATTATTATTATTATTATGTGTGTGTGCTGCATTCAAAATACATTAGTGTGCAAAGAATGACACCGGTTGTCCTGGTCTATCTCCACTTTATCCTCTGGCGTCGCAGAAACTTTCCTTCCTGGGAGAGCGTGCACACTCCCTCACATGCAAGCTTCGGCTGCCATTTTGGGGTCCACCCTGGTGATGCAGTCCCAGAACACATCCCCTCCTGAGTGATGCACCATTGTTTATCTTTTAGCTCTGACTGTTTTTAATGTCTTCTCTTTTAAGTATTTAAAAATCTAGACATTCTGAACATTTATCAGGATCTGTTTTGGGTGTCAATTGCTTTTTTATTTATGTTGCTTACCCCAGTTTGGTAGACTATCATCTGTTATCTATTTTTCAGTTCTTGAAAAGTTTTTGGCCATTTCCCGCTTTGGGCCCAGAGACAGACCAAGGAACAGAATCTCTAAAAACTTCATTTAGAGGAGGCTACAGAGTTTGATGGTTTTCCCTACAGAGCAAACAGGGTAAACCGGCACTCACAGGGCCTCTTCGGCGCTCCTCCCGTGTTTATGCCCTGCAGTGACCCCCAGCAGTTCTGCACAACATGGCACCCACAGGATGAGAAAGAGAGAGAGAACCAGGCACCAACAATCTCTGCTTCTGAGGCCTTAGCTCCAACCCCCCAGGTGAGCTGTCTGGTTGGGAGGTGTCACTGGATCTGTAGCCCCACTTCTGATTAAGTGGCACCGTTTCCAGAGGCATCCGATGTCTGCAGAACAGTGTCAGTCCGTTCAGAAGAAAATTCAATTTATCCTACACCTGGAGACAGGATGTTTTGCTGAACCTGGAGCTAGGCTGGCTGCAGCAAGCCCCAGTGACCCTTGTCTACAGACCCCGGCCCCCCAGTGCCGGCTTTACAAGCATGGCCGTGCTTGGCTTTTTATGTGGTGCTAGATATTTGTAATGAAGCCTTCGCGCTTGTGCATTAAGCACTCTAACCTGCTGAGACTTCTCTTCCTGAATTTCTTTAAACTGTAAGTTCATTATTGTGGTTATGATTTTAAATATCCCTCAAAGGCTGGTGAGTTTGGTCCCTGTCTGATGCTGCTTTGGAGAGGTGGGAGAACAGAGCCTAATTGGAAGGAATTAAACCCTTCTAAGAGGTATTGGGATGAGGTCGTGGCTCCTCCCTTTCCTCTTTGCTTCCAGGCTGCCAAGAGGTAAGATCCTTTGCTCCACCCTAAATTCCTCTTGCCATAAATCCAAGGTGATTAGGCTAAACACACACTGCTCAAATCTCTAACAACACAAGTCAAAATAAATACTACCTCCTTTTGTGTTGTCTCAGGGATTTTGTCTCGATGACAGACAGCTGACTAATATACCCATGTTTCTCAGAGCTGTGAGATTCTCTCATACCTGGGTTGAAGGTGTTTTCCTTTCCTCCAGGAGTGTCTTTTGTTCTCTCTTGTCAAACACCTGTGGGTGCTACCAGCTCAGGATCACAAGAAATTGTGATCTAGAATTAAAGTTTTTGAATCACCATAAAAATGTGAACTGAGGCCACAAACCTACAGCAAGTTTGATGGCAGGTACTGGTTTTGACGGCTGTTCTCCCTTTCCTCAGCTCCAAGTTCAAGGTAGGCAGATAGGGCACTGATTTAATTTGGATTCACCCTTATACTCAATTGTAGCCTTTAGGTTCCAGGTCTCTGGGTTTATGCTGGGGTGGCCTGCTAGAGATGGTACCTTGTAAGTTTGTGAAAGCTGAAGGTCAATGTAAATGATACTGGCGTGGCACTTGTCTCTCTGGATGCCCCTGTTGTGACCTTAGGCTCTGTGTTACCTTCATTCTTTGCTCAGTTTATTGATGCATTTAAAAAAAATGTTCTGTCCACTATTTGTTGTGTCTACTGATAAGACTAGTCAACAAACTATTCTGCTACCTCTCAGAACTGAAGCCTATAACTTTGAAAGATTAACAACACAGTGAAGTTCACTGAATGAATGCCTGGGCTGTTCCTAGCAGTACAAAAGCAGCTGGATTTAGCAACACGTGCAGAGGAGCATTCCTGTAGACCTATGCCAGATGTGGGTTAATTCTGAGACACCCGAAGTCCACGAGGACGTACCTGTGACAAGTGGAGCCTTGGAGTACGTTTAGTTGGAGCACATCTCAATATCAGCTCTAGATGCTGTGTTTGTGATAAGCGTGTCCCAGTCACCCTGGTGAGAGAAGAGTGGACCACAAGCACACAGATGTCAGACTGTGGACTTACCCAGTGCTTCTGAAAGTTCTAGGAAAACACAGCTCTTCTCCTCCTTCTTTTCCATCTCGTCTTCCTCCTCATGCCCTTTCTGTTGTTTTGGCATTCTGAGAGGGTCTCACTATACAGCCCCCACTGGCCTGGAACTCCTACCTCTGCCTCCTAAATACTGTGATTACAGGCATGTATCACCATACCTAGCTATGTTGTTTTCTTAGCATAATTTACTTACACTTTATTAAGTTCCCCAGAGAGGAAGCTGATATTTAGATATATTTTCAAGTTTACACAGAAGACAGTTAAGAGCACCAAGATAAACTGCTGGGTTTGGAGTTCATGCTTGCTCATTTAAAAGTCTTTATTTCTTAACTTCTTGATTAATAATTTGTGCAAGGGGGATAGTAAACTAGACATGACTCTGATAGGTTGGATCTGGAATCCTGTTCATTCATAGGAGCACTCAAGAGAAGTTAACTTTAAAAAAATATAAAAAATACTGGGCTGGAGAGATGGCTCAGCGGTTAGGAACACTTGATGTTCTTCCAGAGGTTACTAATAACCATTCATAACTCCAGTTTTAGTGACCATGCGGCCCTGCTAAGGGAAGGGGAACACAGTGCCTGCTTTTCAGACACTGTGGGGAGCTGACCTCTTGGCGTAGAGGCCAGCTGGCTACTTCCTGTAGCCCTGCCTGAGTGGTACTTCCAACTCAGGCCCTTAGCCTGGACCCATAAGACACATGTTCCACTCTTGGCTGTGACTTCCCACCTGCCCAGAGACTGCTGAACGCTGGACAGAATTTCAGGCTGATGGCTGATGGCCTATCTTCAGCCTAAGTCCACTCACAACACCAGCTATCCAGATTGGTGGTCCACAAGGGGAAACTTTTTCCAACCCACTGGCCACCCAGACGAAATGCAGGCCTACCTTAGCCTGTATGTGCACAATAATTAATAAAAATAATGAGGCCTAGTAGTTAAGAGCACCGACTGCTCTTGTAGAGGACCTGGGTTCAATCCCCAGCACCCACATGGTGGCTGAGAACCATCTTTAACTCCAGTTACAGGGAAATCCAACACCCTCTTCTGACCTCTGCAGCATTGCATGACATGGGTGCACAAACCTACATACAGACAGTACCTTCATACACATAAAAATAAATAAATAAATAAAATAATAAAGCAAAAATAATGGCCGGGAATTACATGATGATGTTACTATGAAATTCAAATTTATTCCTTGCTATAGCCTGCTTTTATAAACTAAATGATGTCAGTTCCCAGGATCAATCATAAGTCCTCCAACTCCGTGCCACTGCACATGGTTGCCCCACCCAGCTAGGCCACGTTGTTTACTCCTCCTTGTGGTGGGGTGTCCCGCGCAGCAGTCTCACCAGCAAGAACTTCACGCGGACAACAGGATTCTTCTGCAGCAGTTTTTATTGTGCACAGCTCTTTTAGGAGAAGGACCCCGAAACGGGGAAGAGGCACTGCTTATATAGCAGTCTAGAGGGTTCGTGTATGCTCTGGATAGGTGTACTGGCCCGATGCCTCATTTGCATGTCCAATGCATGGGCTCGTAGCGCAACAGGGGCCAATGCCTCATTAGAATATTAGGTGTGCGGGCTCAAAGTCATGCGCAGATTGCCCAATGCATAGGCAATGGCGGGAAACGGCTTGTAGTGACTCAGGAAGTCGGCGCCATCTTTAGGGCGCGGTGCGGCACACACTGTTTGTGTGGTAGGCTGCCAACAGTTCCCCCTTTTCTATAAATTGGCTGGGAGAATGCCTGTCTTAGGTTGCCACTGCAGAGGTCTTTCTTACCCGTCATGGGGAAAACAAACAGCTTTTGGTTTGCTCCCTGTCTTAGGTTGATAAGACTTGCAGAAGGTCTTACCCATCATTGACTACTTCTCCAGCATACTAAGCCAAATGTTTGGGGAGGAGCCTGCTTCCAAAGCTGCAAGGGCTTGTGCAATGACTACTTTATCGCGCTGATGTTGGGCACGGAGCCTACACATAATCCAGAGCATAATTATAATCCCTCCACATAGAAATAGGCCAAACCCCGCCACCCCTGCCCATTCTTTGAAGCGTGAGACGGCAGTAGCAATCCAGGAAGCCAGTCCTTCAGCAAGGGAGGCGTCCACTCTAGTCGAGTTCACGGTGACAATAGCCATGCGAAGTTGGTTCATCAAGCTGTCAAATTCTCCAGTCCAATTACCTAAAAGATAACTGGACAATTGTTTAGACAAATTTGCTGCCCTTGTGAAGTTTTGATATTGGATGCTGGTCACACATAGACCAGAGTATTTCCATTCGCAGCCAAGTTGGGCCAGCTGCCACAGTACATCCACTTGTTCTTGGACTAAGTCTATCCTTTGATTTATTACCATAAGTCCACCTTTTAACTGGGCATTAATTGTGCGGAGGTCATGTAGAAGCCTCCATTTACCTGATCTCTTTTTTATAACGAAAACAGGGGTATTCCAGGGAGAATTGGAGGGCTCCAAGTGCTTAAGTTCCAGTTGTTCTTTTACCAACTGATGAGCTGCTGCAAGTTTTTCAGAGGATAAAGGCCATTGAGGAACCCATATCGCCTCCTCTGTGAGCCAAGGTATGGGTATTAAGCCCTCAACAGCCTCTAGGAAAAACCCAGACCATGTTTATCTAATTTTGGTTTGGTGGGCACAGGCTCAGTTATGCCTTGTTGGAATTTTCCCAGGCCTTTCCCAGGGACATATCCCATTTTTGTCATCATGTTTTGAGCTGGAGTAGAGTATTCATTTATAAGTTTTAGCCCTAATTGTTTCATGATATCCCTTCCCCAGAGATTAATGGGTAGGGGAAGGATGTAGGGGGTAAACTTTCCCCATTGCCCTTCTGGTGCTTTCCATTCTAATTCCCTAGAGCTTATGGAGGGCGAGGATTCATACCCTAAACCTTGTAATGAGTGTGCAGAATGAGTCACGGGCCAGGCAGTTGGCCACCATTGTGCAGCTATTATACTTTTATCGGCTCCAGTATCTAGGAGACCCTCAAACCTTTTTCCTTCAATTAGTAATTGTAGTGTAGGTCGGGTGTCAAGGCTAGCTATTAAATAAGCCGAGTCAGTACCGGTCGAACCAAATCCACTATTCCCCCTATCCGCTGAATGAGATGGAAATAATTTGTGGCAACTGGGGAGAATGAGGAGCTGAGCAATACGGTCTCCAGGAGAAATTGAAAAGAGCCCCCTGGGGGATGAACACATTATTTTAAGCTCGCCTGTATAGTCTTGGTCAATAACCCCGGGGTGAACTATGAGGCCTTTGAGGGTCACAGAAGAGCGACCCAGTAGTAAGCCCACAGTGTTGTCTGGTAGCGGGCCATGAAAGTCAGAGGGGACAGGGTGTACTCCCATTTGTGGGGTTAGCACTATTCTGGCGGTGGAACGGAGGTCCAGTCCTGCCGAGCCTGAGGTGGCTCTTCGTGGGTGTTCACACGAGAGTGCGTCCAATGTATGCGAGTGTGAGGGTCTCCATATGTTCGAGGGCCCTGAAGACGAGGGCCCCGCATCTCGTTTTTTGAATCCTCTAGAGGGCGCCCTTTGATATCTTTTACCGAGCGGCATTCATTTGCCCAGTGTTTTCCCTTTTTGCATCTAGGACAAAGCCCAGGTACTCTTATGTTACCCTGGGTAGTACACTCCTTTTTTATATGACCTGGCTTTCCACATTGGAAACAAACAGGCGACTTGATAGGTCTAGCTTGTCTCTGCCCTTGTAATATGGCTGCTGCCAGCCCAGCATTGGTGAGGGGTCCTCCTATCTCTCTGCATGCCCTCAACCATGATTGTAGGCCTTTTGTCTTACGGGGGATGATGGCCGCCCTGCATTCCTTAGTGCATTGTTCAAAAATGAGTTGCTCTATAAGGGGCATTGCCTGTTCCTGGTCCCCAAAAATCCTCCCCGCAGCTTCCAATAGTCTAGCAACGAAGTCAGAAAAGGGTTCACTCGGGCCTTGAATTATTTTTGTTAAATTGCCCGAGACTTCTCCCTTATTTGTTAATGTTTTCCAGGCTCGCAAAGCTGCAGTTGATATTTGGCTATAGACCGCAAGCGGGAAGCCGGTCTGATCAGCAGCATGTTCCCCCTGACCAGTAAGCATGTCGAATGTCCATCGGGCCGCCTCGCCTCCAGCTGTAGCGTTAGAGCGGGCTTGTGCCTGACAGGCATCATGCCAGAGCGCCTTCCATTCTAGATATTGCCCCATGGTGAGGAGGGAAGCCTTTGCTACATACTGCCAGTCTGTAGGTGTCATAGCAGTGTTGGCTAGTCGCTCTACTTGGGACACAGTGAAATTAGCATTAACTCCATAAGTGCGGACTGACTCCGCTAATTCTTTAACTTGCTTGTGCTCTACGGGCTGATGGCCGCGCTCACCGTCAGCGTTTTCTATAACTGGGAACATTTGCCTCATGGCATGTCGCACCTCCGGTGAACAGAAGGAGGTAGAGCATTTCCCAGGCGCATAAGGCGGAGGAGCTGAAGGCAGGGGAGTGGGAGAGCTATGGGACTCGTCTACTTTCAGTTTTAACCTGTCCCTACGCCGGGCGGGGTGAAAGTGTTCACTTTTGTACCGGGCTGCTTCCTCCTCTAGTTCCTCCTCCTCAGATGGTGATAGTTTCTCATTAGAATCTGAATCACTTAATGTCAGGGCTTGTAGGTCTCTAAATGGGTATAAGGTACCTTTATCAATGACCTCGCTAGCATCTTGTTTTTTAGAGGCTATTTTCTTTGAATGTGCATCTAACCTTTCACTCCGTTCTGTTTCTGACATGCTTTCCTGAAGGTCTGCAAGGGCTTGTTGTCCTTCCCTAATTTTTTCTTTACAGTTTTGATCCTGAAGACAGGATTTAACTAATTTCCAAATAGGAATAGTCCCTGCTTTAAGCTTCCCGGTACGCTGTTCCCTGTCCAAGTCGCCTTTGAGTTTGTCCCAGCTAGAGAGAGTAAGCGATCCAGTGGATATAAACCAAGGAGCGCAACGATCTACTTCCTGAACAAAAGTATTAAGAGTTTTAGTAGAAACTTTTAATTGCCTTCCTTTCAGAACCGCCTGAAGAGCGGTAACCAAAGAATGTGTATTACCCATCCTGGAGGCGATGCAGCCTTTGTGTTCAAAAAACAATGTTACAAGGACAATTACAACAGCCAATAAAATGATTAGGCAAGCTTCCAATCCCTCTAGATCGTCAGAGAAAAGCATATCTCTCAGAACTGACCTTAAAATTAATACCTGAGCGCAGTTCTGAATCCACTTCGGAAGTCGAAGGGTCCTCTCGGCGCCAGCGATGTCAGGTTCCCGGGCCCGGGCTTTCGGCACCACTTGTCCCGCGCAGCAGTCTCGCCGGCAAGAACTTCACGCGGACAACAGGATTCTTCTGCAGCAGTATTTATTGTGCACAGCTCTTTTAGGAGAAGGACCCCGAAACGGGGAAGAGGCACTGCTTATATAGCAGTCTAGAGGGTTCGTGTATGCTCTGGATAGGTGTACTGGCCCGATGCCTCATTTGCATGTCCAATGCATGGGCTCGTAGCGCAACAGGGGCCAATGCCTCATTAGAATATTAGGTGTGCGGGCTCAAAGTCATGCGCAGATTGCCCAATGCATAGGCAATGGCGGGAAACGGCTTGTAGTGACTCAGGAAGTCGGCGCCATCTTTAGGGCGCGGTGCGGCACACACTGTTTGTGTGGTAGGCTGCCAACAGTGGGGTCTGACCCTCAGCCACTGGGTGCCCTGAGGCAGGCTAGCTGGAAGCTAGCCTGCAATTTAAGCTGGATTTTCCCACAGATCTGTCGCCCTCTTCTGGCTTCTGTGGGCACTGCACACAGCTGGTACACTTACATATATGCAAGAGAAACACTTATTCATATAAAATAAAAATAATGTATATATTATATATATATATATTAATACAAGGCAAGACTAACCCACTGATGCAATAGTGGCATGACTATTATGGGTAGCTGGGTGCTTTCTGGTTGGATTTAAAACCTGCTTCGCAGAGGGAACTTACCTGGTACTGTAAACCTGATAAAAAGCATGTGGCTCACAAAGCTTCAATAAAAATTGGCTTTGAAAAAAAAAAAGCACATGGTTGGGGTGGGGGTGGGGTTGGGTCATGGTCCCCGGGGGAGGAGGAACATACTGGTGTTGTTCTCCTAAATGGACATGGACATGTGTCAAACTGCCTGCTAAGTGCTTATGTCTGTACCCTAGATTAGTTCTGCTTTCAACCTTGGAGGTGGAACTGGTCAGAGGGCTAAGAATAAATGCTCAGCCTCAAATAGGTCACCTGTATCAAACCTTCTAAGCTCAGAGAATATTACAGAACAGGGGGTGGAAATAATGTAAGAGGGTGGGGGGAGGGGGCTGCACAACAGTGTCTTCTGGACCCGACGTGGCTGTTGCAATCGGGAGCTCAGCAGCTGTGGTTACCTGCACAGGACCCATACAAGATCAAGCCAGTCAGTGGATGGAGGAGGGGCTCAGAAGGTCCAGCCCTAGCTGAGGAACTGTTTGCAGTTGATGGCCAGAGGAATTTTTCTTTGGGGATGTGGACACTGTTAGGTCCCCCAGGCTCCAGTGGATAACTCCACACCTCTGTGCATGTGGGCAGCACTAATTGAATTCAGTAAGTTAAAGGGGAAGGTGGGCTGGAGAGATGGCTCAGCAGGTAAGAGCACTGGCTGCTCTTGCACAGGACCTGGATTTTATTCCCAGCACCCACATTGTAGGACAGCAGTCCTGGATTCAGGCATACATTGTGCATGTGCAGGCACAAACTGCTTAGAACACTAAGCAATGCTATAGTGCAGGGCACACCCTGTCACCCATTGCACGTTTTGTGCCATGAACCGAATTGTTTGTCTGCATGCCCCTTTCTGGGTATACCTCATGGGCTGGGATGATGTGTAATTAGGGCCATATGATGTAGAGACTGCTCACCCCAGACCTATGTAAGCTGCTTGTTGCATAGAATAAATGGATTTGCACCCTCTGACGTGGCCCCTGGGATGTTACTGGCATAACTCCACAACATAGCCTCTTCACTATTTGATTGTGGGACTGCTATTCTTACACCATGTGCCAGCCAACAACTGGCCAGGGGCAGGCACATGCAGGTAATACAACCATACACATAAAATAAAATAAATAAAATAAAATAAAATAAAATATAGATATTTGGGGCTGGAGAGATGGCTCCAAATGGTGGTTAAAAGCACTGGCTACTCTTGGAGAGGTTTGGTTCCCAGCACTCACATGGTGGCTAGCAACCATCTGTAACCCTAGTTCCAGGGGATCCAACACCCTTTTCTGACCTCTGTGTATATGCATGACATGGGTGTATGTACATACATGCAGGCAATACACTCACACACACAAACTTTTTCCTTAATTTTTTATTGAGGTTTTGTGCATTTCATACAATATTTCTTAATCAAGTTTATGCCCTTCCCCCCATCCATACCCCACCCCCGTACTCATGCATTCTGCCTTACATGTTAAGTCCTGTCTTGTATCTTTTTCTCAAGTCTTTAAAAAAAATTTTTTTTGATGCAGAAGTTTACTGTTTGGGTAAGTTCTTTGAGCAAGTCTTTTTGTTGCTGTTCCCTTAAAAATTTTTGTTTTCTTCTCCAAAAAGTTCTGGGATTACCAGCTCCATCTCAGCTTCTTGAGTGCTGGAATCATCTGCTCCTTCTTGGAGTCTTGCATGCTGGGATCACCAGCTCCATCTCGGTGTATTGAGTCCTGGGATCCTGGGCTCCATCTTAGGATCTTGAGTGCTAGAATCCTGGGCTCCATCTAGGCATCTTGAGTACTGGGATCATGGTTTCCATCTTAGCATGTTGAGTGCTGGAATCACCAGCTCCATCTTGACATCTTGAGTACTGGGATCCTAGGCTCCATCTTGACGTCTTGCGTGCTGGGATCACGGGCTCCATCTCAGCACAAAAATTTATAAATAATGATTTTTTTAAAACTTCGAAAAAAAAGGAATGTATGAAGGTGGGAGGGGACCTTGTGGGGAAGGAGTCCCTGATAAATGGTAGGGTGGTGTTGGGGTGGATATGTTCAAGGTACATTGTATGCGTGTATGAAATTATCAAGGAAGAAATAAAACTATTCTTATATATGAAATACAGAAGCCTGAAACAATTTCACACTTGTCAGAGCTGAACCTTTTTTCTGCCATGTGCATGTGACTTTGTGCCTACCAAACAGCGCTGCATTTTTTTAGTGCTGGTGCTTTTGTTGTGATACAAGAACAGATCCAAGGGTCAGCCATCAGGCCACAAGTTTAACATGGACATCAGCAATGTGTCAAACAGGATTAGTGTTTACATGCCTTGTACATCTGTAAGACTGGTGGTTTAATGAGTTGGGTCCCTCAAAGCCTTTTAATTCCCTACGGCTCTTCTGCTGGGGAAACAACTCAGTACATCTTTCCAGCAAGTTTCCACGAGTTTGCCACCTAACATACATGTCTATCCTCAGCCTTGGCCTCTTCCCAAATGTCAGTTAACTCATAGTAGTTGAAGAATATAAATTTAAAAAGCCCACAATTTTGGTATCTTCTTCCATCACATCATGCAAGGAATATGATGTGGCACCCCGAAGTGCTGTTTTCAGGAGACACACAGGCTCATTGATGGCTCAGTCATTTCAAGGCAGGCTGAGTTGAAGTTTTATCAAAAACCTCCTGTGGAAGGTCTCATGGAGAGAGGGGAAGAGGCGCTGGTGAATATGAATCTTCCTTTAAGTTTCTGCATTTTTTTGTTTATTTAAATTAATTTTTTTGAGACAAGGTCTCACTATGTAGCTCTGGCTATGTAGACCAGGTTGGCCTTGAACTCACAGAAATCTACTTGCCTCTGCCTCCTAAGTCCTAGGATTAAAGGTTAAGTTAATATTTGTTGGGAAATCTGTGCTAGCTTGGGGACATCCCATGTAAGTCATCACTGGGAAGAGCCCTGGCCCTTTAAGCCACACTTGGCTTTTTTAATGGGGCAGTGGCTCCCTCTCAGTTGACAGACTTGGTTTCAAACACACAAATAGTAACCAGAGTTGGAAGTGCAGCCAACGGCATCGTCACAGAATGCCAGCTACTGCAGGGCACGTCAGCATTCCCCAGGAATACACGTGGTTCTTTCCTCCTACTGGAATGTTCTTGGTATAGGTTTTATTACTCTTTGACATATTTTTCGTGTAGCAGATATGGAGCCTAGAAGTCATGCTGACGTGTCTCTGAATTTTAAAAATTACATTCATTGTGTGAGTGTGTGTGTGCACATGCCAGTTGAGCCATCTTGCCAGCCCAAGGCCTCACTTCTTTTTTTTTTTTTTTTTTTTTATTTCTGTATGTGTATGAATGTACTGTCTGCATGCAGGTCTGTGCACCCGTGTCGTGCAATGCCGCGGAGGTCAGAAGAGGGTCTCGGATTCCCCTGGAGCTGGAGTTCTCCTGGAATTGGAGCTTCAGACGGCTCTCGGCCGCCATGTGGGTGCTGGGGATCGAACCCGGGTCCTCTGTAAGAGCGGTTGGTGCTCTTAACCGCTAGGCCATCTCTCCAGCCCCCCAAGGCCTCACTTCTATAGATGACCAATAAGGGAGCCCTTGGTCTGATTTGAACCTTTGATGGGTCTCAATCCCCATGGGTGAATTCATTCCTTCTTTTCTTGTCTCTGTTTCTCTTGAACCCTGTGTCTAGTTATATTCAATGGTAAGGTATGTGGTGTTGGTATGTTTAAGCCCCAGTGCCTTTGTACATGTGCCTTCTACCTAGAATGCTATTTTCTCTTCTTCGCTTAACAGTCTTTTGCTCATCCTTTGAGAGTTAGCTCAAATGTCTCTACTCTGAGAAGTCTTCAGAGCCCTTTTAGCTTCCATTTCCTGAGGATTCCATTGGTACTTTATTGTTTGCTGATTGCAGTAATCGTTTGTTTATATATTAATGCTTCTGCCCTTTCCTCACCCCACTTGACTCTGAGTGCCCAAAGAGCACAATCCTGTGTGTGAGATTCCTGCTGGGCTTCAGAAAATACTAGACAGAAGAGATGAGGAGGGTGCAAGACTAATACAAATTTCTGTGCACTTTGAAAACTGTTGCAGTCAAGTGTCTAGAAAAAGTGTCTGAGTGACACTGGCTGTCACAACTGTTAAAGACAGTCCAGCTTGCTGGATATGGTGACATAGGCCTTTAGTCCCAGCACTCAGGAGGCAGAGGAGGGCAGATCTCTGTAAGTTCCAGACCAGCCTGGTCTACACAGTAAGTTCCAAGCCAGCTGGGGCTACAGGAAGACCCTGTCTCAGACAAACAAACACACACTCCAACACTCCAAACATGGCCTCCACTGCAATCTCCCTTCTCCGTTTCTCCCATTTGCCCTCTTCAGTCTTGTTTCTCCTTCCTTCCTTCCTTCCTTCCTTCCTTCCTTCCTTCCTTCCTTCCTTCCTTCTTTCCTCACAGTGCTATTTTGCTTAAGCATTAGTTACCCATTAGACAGACAGCATCTTCCCCTGGATGGAGAGAGAAATCATCTTACCAGGTGTCAGAATTTTGGGAAAAATGACCTAAAATTTGTAATAAAATGTTCTAAGGACATTTGTGTTCTGGAACAGTGTAAATGAGAAAATTTTTTGTTCTTAAGGAGCAGGAACATGGTACCAGGTAAGACCACTCAGCACAAGGTTGGAGAAGGCTGTGACAGGGACCCTTGTTTGTGACAGGGAAAACAAGAAGTGGTATAAATAGCTGCCAGTAAGGAGATGCTGCATAAGTGATGCCATGTCTGTTGCGGGACAGGTCGTGGCACTTACAGAGCTGCCAGAGCCATGTGCTGACTCAACAGACAGGCCTTTAAAAAATTGTAACAATTTATTTAGTGTGTGTGTGTGTGTGTGTGTGTGTGTGTAGGTCAGACAACAATTTTCAGGAGTTGGTTTTATCCTTCCACCATGTGGGTCACGGGGATTGAACTCAGGGCATTGGGCTTGGCAGCAGGTGCCTTTAACAGCTGAGCCATCTTGGTAGGGCTTTTTATAATGAATTATTCAATTACAGAATGTTTATAGCTTACAACTTATATAAGAGCAGCAAAACCCAAACCCACATAAGAATACTAGGGTTAGTGTATATGATATGTAATATACATGCTCCTGCTATACGAATATATATAAAATGCATGGGAAGAAGACATACTCCAAAGTGATACAATGGTCATCTCTGTGTTCAGGAGAAAAAGTCTGGTTGGGGACTGATGAAAGAGAATTTGAGGTGAACACAAAGTGGTTTCACATTTTTTCTTTTTTTTTGGTCTTTTTGAGACAGGGTCTCCCTGTAGCCCCAGCTGTCCTGGAACTCACTCTGTAGACCAGGCTGGCCTCGAACTCATAGAGATCCGAGTGCCTCTGCCTCCCAAGTGCTAGGATTAAAGGCGTCCGCCACCACGCCCGGCATTTATTTATTTCGGTTTGTGTATCAATATACTGTCTGCATGCAAGTTTGTGCACCCATGACGTGCAATGCCGCGGAGGTCAGAAGAGGGTGTCGGATTCCCCTGGAACTGAAGTTCTCCTGGAATTGGAGTTTCAGACGGTTCTCAGCCTCCATGTGGGTGCTGGGGATCGAACCCGGGTCCTCTGTAAGAGCGGTCAGCGCTCTTAATGGCTAGGCCATCTCTCCAGCCCATGGTTTCACTTTTTTAATTAAGCAAAATATATTCAGCCCAGGCCTGGTGGCTTGTGGCTCACACCTGTGACCTCTAGTCAAGAGTAGAGCCAAGAGCTCTACTCTTGGCTCTGTGGCAGGAGAATCAGAAATTCCAGGCCAGTCTGTTATAAGCAAACTCAAGACCAGCCTGGGCTACCTGAGCCCCTGTTTCAAAAAACAAAACAAAACAAAATAAAGAATAGCCAGGTGCGGTGGCCCACACCTTTAATCCCAGCCTTCAGGAGGCAGAGGCACGTGGATTTCTGTGCAATCAAGGCCAGTCTGGTCTACATAGTGAGTACCAGGACAGCTGGGGGAGACACTCTCTCAACACACACACACACACACACACACACACACACACACACACACACACACACACGTACGCACGCGCGCGCCCGCGCGCGCGCACACACACACACACACACACACACGCACTTCACTGTTTTCTATTTGCCATTGTACATAGATGAAGGGCCTACCCATGAGGAAATGAACTGAGAGTGGTTAAACGCGCAAAGGCCCTGGAAGAGTGGACCGTTCCCTTTCCGATTCCCTTTCGCAGGTGGGAAGATTGGTTTTACGTTGTTTGGACAATGCTGGTGGCCTAGGAAGGGGACAAAGTTGAAGTCCCCTCAACCGGACCCTGCCTCCCAGCCAGACCTCCACAGCCCCTCCAGGCAGGCGTTGGGAATTTTTGAAGTGGAGTCTTTGCCCTGAGTCCTGGATGGAGGACAACAGATGGGGCCACACGGCCCTGCTGCTCAGACCGAGAACAGGTGGAGGCTGAGGGGCCAGAGTGTGAATACTGGCGATTCATGAGTGCTACAGGTGGGCGGAGTGCCGGGCACAGGGGTAGTGACAGCTGGGCAGCATGTGGGTGACAGGGGATCAGAGAAAGAGGTGGGGGTGGAGGCCCTAGAGGCAAGAGGACAAGGGAGATAGAGGGGCAGCTCCTCCCTCCTCACAGCTGTGGGCAGGAGTGAGGTCAGAGGTCTGAGGCTGCTGGGAAAAGTTTGGAAAGATGCAGGATGAGAGGCCCTGCTGGGCAGGGTGCCCATCTTCTGTTCCCTTGCCCCTCCTTCCCTAGCCCCAGCTGTCTTCTGTGTAGCCCTAAACCCGAAGCATTTGGGCCACTCTAACAGCTGTGCCAGGCCTTTGGCTGGGTCAGGGTTTGGGCAGCCTCGGGAAGCAGCTGCCGCTCTCCTTGTAGACTGGGGCAGTAGCACGGGGAAGTGACTAGGGTGGGGACAGCTCAAACACTTGGTAGAGACATGCTATCCCTTTCTGCCCTTGCACCCCTTCCTCGATTTCTTTTTTAGTTAAGCGTGAGGGGTAGGAAAGGCCAAAGAACTGTGTGTCAAATATTCTGGTGTTATAGATGTCACAATGTCCCTGACAACTCATTCAGAAAATACTGGCCTTAGAGACCAATCTCAGACTTGAGGACGACTGGTGAGGAGGATTCTCTCTGTGCCCATCTGAGAGACATTTGCAGAAGGGCCAGTGGTGGAGAGTCAAGGCTGAGAGCAGCCCGGCTCCCTCTTGGAGCCAGGGTGGGAGGGCGCCCAGCACTGGCCATCTGGGCATAGTTAGACTTTTCTTGGAAACAAACAGACAGCAGGGTGGGAGCAAAGGACTTTGGACTGGGCATCTGCAGACCAGAGTCGCCCCCGACCCCGCCCGGGCATTCCTGGGGCGGGTCCCCTGGGCCTTCCAACTTTGCAGAGGCGTCGGAGCGTCTCTCGGGACCCGAGCACTCCTGCCGCTGGGTCCCATCCGGCCAGGCGAGCACGTGCCAGGGCGGCTCCAGGCGGCCCCCGGCGCCCCGCCCCGCCCGCTGCAGTGAGGCCAGCAGGGGGAGCCCGAGTTCCAGGAAGAGCACTGGGCGGCTCGGAGCTCAGGAACCGTGCTCCGCAGAGGCACGCCCCTCCCTCCGCCACCGTGGACCGCGAACACAGAGGAGGATCCCTTCCACTTCCCCAGCAAGAGGCAACGGAGCTCCAAAGAGAAAGTGTGGTCAGAATCTCCTGCAGCACCTCACTCTGGACCCTCGGCCTCAGTACATGCTTCTGGAGCACTACTGAGCACAGGAGCATTACTGTGCACCGGGAGTACTACTGTGCACCTGGAGTACTACTGTGCACCGGGAGTACTTCTGTGAACCGAGAGAACTGTGCGCAGGCGCACTGCTGTGAATCGGAGAGGGTCTTGGATGAAATCGCCCAACTTCTGGGCCAGCGAAAGTGGTGTAAATGGAAAATTCGGGCCGGGAGGTAGTTCACTAATAGAGGGCTTGCCTAGCATGGGCGACTCCCTGGGTTCAAAGCCCAGTACTGGGAAGGGGAAACTGAAAAAGCTCAGCCAGCAACCAGACTGAATGGGTTTTAGGAATGAGGGTTACTTTCTGGTCTGTGGCTTAGAACTCTGTGAGCCAGCCCACAGAGGAGGCAGGTGGAGGGGCCACAGGCTATGTCTGTATCCCAGCCTCAGGCAACAAGCCTGTGCAGGTTTCTTTCGGGTTCAGAGCCCAGGTAAATTGGATCCGGAGCTCTGGAGAGAGTGTCTTTAGATTAGCGTTTAGAGTTCTGTTTAAAATCAGGAATGCGGGCCAGGAAAAGGCGGGCAGAGGAAATGAGCACAGTCTGCTCTGTGGCCAAGCTTGTGTGACCGGTTTGGACTCAGAGTGAGGGGTGAGCGAATGCCCACTGTCCACACGCCTGACTTCTACACCTGCTGGAGAGGAACGGCTATGAAAATGAGGGTGAGGCAGCCTTTCTGACAGGCTCCCTGCCCTGGGGCTCCGGGCTGAGGATTAGGGCAGTTCTGAGCTATTTGGCTTAGCCCTCAGCCCTAAGGTACGATCCACACAGCTCCAAATTAGAGTTAGAAGAGTGAGGTGATCTCTTGAGCGATCTCTCTCTCTCTCTCTCTCTCTCTCTCTCTCTCTCTCTCTTTCCTCTGTGTGTGTGTATGTGCATATTCACAGACAAATTTATCCAAGAAAGCAGCATTGTTCATAATAGCCTAAAAGTGAAAACAGCCCAAATGTCCATCAACTGAGGAGTAGATAATCAAAATGTGGACTGTGCATGAGATGGAATATTATTCAGCCATTAAAAAAAATACTGGGCTTGTGAGATGGCTCTATGGGTAAAAGCACTTGCTGTGCAAGCCTTATGACCTGAATCAGATCCCCAGAGTCCAGGAGAGAAGCAGTTCCCAAAAGTTGTGTCCCAACCTCCATGTGTCATGCACAGTGGTATCATGCCCACACTCACACTGGCATGGAATAATAATAACTAATCTTTTAAAGTGAAATTCCAACACATGCCACAACTCAGGCAAACCTTGAAAACTTTAAGGATGTAAAGAAAAGCAGTCACAAAGGACCATGTGTTGTATGATTCCATTCATGCAGGGTCCTCAACAAACAAACCCATAGCAGATGTGTGTGGCTGGACATGGCCAAACCCTTGTAATTCCAGCCACTCTGGAAAGCTGAAACAGAAGGATCACAAGTTTGAGGCTAGCCTGTTCTAAGTAGTGAGATTCTGTCTTAACCTCTCTCCTAAAAGACTGATGGTTGTGCGGCTGGCTCAAGTGGCAGTAAGAGGTACTTTTGGAGAGGAAGGTAATGAAAATGTTCTGAAATGAAACTATGGTGATGGTTGCACAATTCTGTAAATAAAATTCTCAAAACCACTGCTTGTACACTTTAAATGGGTGAACTTTATGATACATAAATTGTTTCTCAATAAAGCTGTTAACAATTTTAACTGGGTGTCCTGAATTTCATCTGGCAACCTTAGATGGTGAACATTTGGCTTATTTCTACTTTTAGGCTAGTCTGAATAATGCTGTACTGAACTTCTATTCTGTCTTCCTTCTTTCCCTGCTCAAGGGCCTGCTCTCCTTGAAGCATGCAGAATGTTCTGGGGCATTTCTCTCTGTTGAACACTTGATGGGTGGGAAGGAATGAGGGAAGCCCGACTGCCTAACCTCTAACAGAGTCATGTCATCTCCCCTGCCTTGATTTCCCCTTCTTCCCAGTGAGAGGTGGGGGAGATGCAGATAATCACTTTTCCTTGCCAGGACTTTGGAGGTGCTGATGAGGAGTCTAAGAAGTGGGGTCTGTGTGTTGCCCAGGATAGAGTGGGCTGGGCAGGATGGCAGAAGTCCTGATGGGTCTGTCACGTGGTGGTGGGGTCAGCCCACGTGGATGGTGGATGGTGGCAAGCAGATCATCCAGAGGGACCTTTTTGGCTACAGACGGGGTCAGAGAAGCCAAGAAATCCATGGCTTGTGCCCTGTAGCCTAGGTTAGGGAGTGTTGGGACATGGCCTTCAGAAGTGGAGGAAAGGGTGCCCAGCAAGGCTGAGTCTTTGATATGCAATGTGTTAGCAAACTACTGGCTATGTATCAAAACAGATGGGACTCGGGGAAAGGCCTGGAGTCTCCCTGAAGCATTCCACAGAGGGCCAGGGGCCTAGGAGATTGGGGAGAGCCAGGGACTTCAGGTCTGTGAGCAGGTGGAGCTCGTCCATCCAGCTGTCAGTTACGGCTGAGGTCCCTGATGGGCTTGTGGGCGCTGGGGGGGTGGCCTCTCTCTCAGCCTCTCTTCTGATTCATCTTGCTACTGTCTCCTCTCAGCCTGTGAGCATGCTCAGATCTCCTCCAGCTGAACCAACCTCTTTTTGACCCCCTTCTCCTGCAGCTAACCATCCATCTTTTGTTCTCTTCCCTGCCACGCTCCTTCGAAGACTAGTGTGCACCCACGACTTCCACTTTAATAACTGCTCCAGTGTTAACCCTCGAGAGGCACTCATACACCCACCCTCCCGTGAGGATTCTTCCAGGTCTTCACTCCCTTCCTGTCACAAAATCTGTGTCCTTCTCAGACCACTCAGTACCCTTCTCCCTGAAACACCTCCTCGTCTGTCTGCCTTCCTTCTGAATCCTGGGGTGGGGCACAGCCCAGCTTCCTTGCATCTTCCCTGAGGTGATCTTGTCTCCCTCAAGGCCTCCATTCCCACCTGAACAGAGATGACCAACTCTATGTCCCATATGCTTGGCCTTTTGAGAGGCCAGCAGAGCCCTCTAAGGGGCACGTCCTACCTGCTCTGCTTTGTCTCCACCAACAGCTTCTCCTTCATCGGCCGTCAGTGTTTCTCCTGGATTCATCTTTGCCTCCTTGTTCTGCCTTGGCTTCTGCGCTTGGCCAGCCATTGGGCCCAGGGATCCTCCTGTGCCACCTTGGTCCATCTTCTCTGTCCCTACTGCCTCCTCTTTGATCTCTGTTCAGCTTCTCACCCTCTTTGACCAAGCCTGTTATTCCAGATTTCCAGCCTCTTCCTCCCTCCAGGCCCTCTACACAGTGGGATTGTCTTTCTAAGTTAGCATCTTGGATTAGGGTTGAAGCCCAGCGGCAGAGCATGAGCCTTACATGCTCAGGCACTGGATTCAATTCCCAGTGCCACAAAAAGATACCTAAGTAAGAATTAGTGTCTTCTAGACTCCTCAGTCCACTACTCAAAATCCTCAGGACCTTTCAGATGCCAGCAAAGTAGACCGTGATGTCAATCGACTGGTTTACATCCTAAAAAGCATTTTCAAATAAGTGCAATGAACAATGCTGTCATTTCTTTCCCTGGGTAAGAGAACTGAGCTCAGAAGAAGTGAGTTCACCCAGTGCTGAAGAGTAGAACTGTGGGTGTCCACTGTGTACCATGGTCTTCTCGCCCTGGAGGCCTGGTCATTGTCACTTGTGCTGCTCAGATTCAGGCCACTGCCCCATCAAGTCCCTGATCTTACCCAAGGTATAGCAGACACTTTCTACCCTTCCTTGCTCAAGCTGTTTTTCTGTCTACCCACAAAGATCCTACCTATGCCACTTGCCTTTCTCCACAAACACAGAGCACCCTGTTCCTCCTCAAGCCCAGGCCCAGCTTGCTTTCTCTGCAAACTTTCCAGCCATGCCAGCTTGGCCAGCTCTCTGCCTAGTCTGTGGCACCTAGAATCCATGGCCTTGAGTTCCTGCCCATTCTGATCAGGGTTGCACATCATCTTCCTGGTGGACCTCAGACAACATCACTGAGTGAGTGGGCAGGGTGCCAGGATCCTCCCCCAGGGAGATCCCCTTTCCTGAGCCTCACACACCTCTGTGCCCCAGGTTCCAGTTTCAGCCATGCACATGGCTCCCCTGAGCCTTGCTCAGTCTCAGCTGATCTGTGATTAGGGCTAACAGCCCTGGCTCTGCCAACTCCCAGATGTGTAGTGAGCACTCCAGGGGTGCGGTCTGTGGAATGTCTGCTATACATCTGTGAAGGGCCTTCATTGTGCCATCAGCCCGAGTACCTGGCTTCTACAGGGTGTGTTTGCAGCCTGACTTCCTCCCCTGTGAGATGAGAGGGTGCAGAAGCCAAGGGCCCTCACTGAACACCAAGACACTGTCAGATAGGACCCAGAGCCTCCCTAGCATCCTGACTCCTCCCCAGGTTTAACTTACCCTGACTTACGGGTAAGCTTGGTTAAGTTTATTCCTTTTCTGCATTTCACTTCTGATCTGACCAGGGACAGGTTGGGTTTAAAGCTCAGATTTTCTTTTTTAAAATTTTATTTTTGTATGTGTATGAATGTACTGTCTGCATGTAGGTTGGTGCACCCATGTCGTGCAATGCCGCAGAGGTCAGAAGAGGGCATCAGATTCCCCTGGAACTGGGGTTAAAGATGGTTCTAAGCCACCATCTGGGTGCTGGGGATCGAACCCGGGTCCTCTGCAAGAGCAGTCGGAGCTCTTAACCGCTAGGCTATCTTTCCAGCCCCTAAAGCTCAGATTTTCAAGTAAGTTTTTGTTGTTGTTATTGTTGCTTTTGGTATAGGGATGATAAAAAAAAAAATCTATGTTCAAACAAAGTCATATAAAAACCCAGATGTAGAGCACAGTGTTCTGCCTGAAGCAGGAGGAGCTGCCCGAGACTCCTACACTGCACCTCCCTCCACCCGCACCCTGGCGCTCCTCTCCCAAGCCTTGAGGTGCCCTTAGCTCTGTCTCCTGAAGCTCAAGTGGAGGCGGGAATGACTGGGGTCAGAGGTCAGAGATTGGAGGCATGTCTTAGTCCTCCAGGAGGGACTGTACCTGGGGTCATTGTGCTTCTGTCCACCACGTGACTATGGCCTCTTCCTGGAGGCTCTGGCCTACCCTCTGATTCACAAAAGGTGGTCACTAAATGTTGCTGAGTAGAATGAATGAATGAATGAATGAATGACAAAGTGAAGAAAGAAATGACCTTAGCCCTTTTGCTTCAGGACTTACGAGCAGTTGTTGGTTTCTGGACTAGGACTAATGGCCCGTTTACCCCCTGCCTATCCTCCCTCCCACACACAGACACAAACTGTGGTGCATCCTGGTTTCTTCCCAAAGACTCAGTATACTCCCTCACAGGACCTTAGACCTGGAGGAGAAAGAGGAGGAGGCCTGAGACCTAAACTGCACTTCTGAGGGAGGCAGAGCAGTGTGGGAAAGGAGTTAGCACTGGGATAGTCAGAACTGGTGACTCAAGGGAGGGACCCCAGGCTTCCAAGCCAACCAGAAATCCTTTTGCCCTAACTGCCTGTTCTTCAACCCAAGTCTCCTTGTGTGTACAACTGCCCAGACTTATGCTAAAAATCCATGAGAATTCTCTGCCTGCTGGAAAAGGACCAAAGAAAATGCTTTTCTTTTTCTTCTTTCCTAACTTCTTTTTCCTCTTTATAGTCCAAGGAATGGAAACCAGGATTTCTTCCATGCTAACCCAGCACCCTAAACTGAACTACATTCCCAGCCCTGGAGAAGGTGTTGTTTTGTTGAGACAGGATCTCACTATGTAATACAGGCAGGCCAGGAACTCACTGTGTAGCTCAGGCTGGTCTTAAACTCCAGATCCTCTTACTTTGGCCTCCTTGATGTTGAGAAAACAGGCATGTACCATGATGCCCAGCTTCACCTCTTCTACTCCCCCAGGGTCCTCTAAGAAGTGAACCATGCCTGGACACCCCCTTCCCACCTTGCTGGCGTCCCCAGGGGCATGCAGGCTTCCGAGGAGTCTGGGACAATGTGGGACTCTCCAGGAAGGAGGCAGCTGAGGGCTGGTAAACAGTGCTGCCCCCTTTTAGCTCCATGTCCTTTCCCTCTTCACCTGGCTTACAGTGGAGAGCTCAAGATGTGACTGGTCAGCAGAGACACCAGGAACAGGGGCTTTGGAAGGAAAGAGGCAGGTCTGAGAGGCAATGGGGTGAAGACCAGGCCCCATGCCTTTCTATTTGCTGTGGCATTATCTGCCCCCAGAGTCACATGCTTAATAAGAGCTTTTCACTGGACATCTTTAAGGATACCCAAACCTGTACCCATGTGATTTGGTCCCAACATAGCATAGGCTGCCCATGGCTGCACAGGGCAGATGTCACTCTTGAACTTTGGACTCTTTCTCCCTCCTCTTCTCCCATTGGCCTGGTTCGGCCTACTTGCTTTTTTGATAAAGTATCTCTGCCAGATACTCTCCTCAAGTCTGCACATTAAGCTCTCACAGCCTCCCAGGAGGTGGAATTCCTAGTCAAGGCATCATACAGATTAGGAAACAAGGCTCTGGGGAGGCAGGGCAAGTGGTGGAGGGACACGGGCGGACCCTGGTGTATGGAGGGTCATCTAGTCAACATATGTGAATGCCGGGGAGTTTCTGGCACGGCACCCATCCCAGCCACCTGTTCTGTCCTCCTTTCCCTGCCCCCCCCCCAAGTCTCCCCTGAAACCCTGGCATCTGCCCCAGGAAAAGTCCTAGCTCAGAAGGTGTCCAGGGGAAAGACCCAGCTCCCTGGTCTCCCTCTCAGACGGCCTGTCCCTGGTTAGGATGTACTTCCTGATTGCTGGGCAGAAAAGGATCTTTGCCCAGCATGGTGGTAGATTGGAGAGAGCCAAAATGACTGAGTTCAAGGCCAACCTGAGAACCTCTGCTGAGACAGAGAGAGAGAGAGAGAGAGAGAGAGAGAGAGAGAGAGAGAGAGAGAGAGACAGACTGAGACCCTTGAGTCTTAAAGGACTGTGCCAGGAGTCAGGAGCGCGGTGCCCTCAGGATTTGTCCTGGGATCTCTGGGAAGTCTCTGCCATCCTGAGCCTGCTTCTTTACGTGCAACATGACTGCATTGGACGAGATACTTTATGGCTCAGGTGCGGTACTAGGAAGAGCGCGGAGGGGGAGGAAGAGGAAGGAAACGGGACACTGTGATCCTGGGAAGCTGGGTGTCGTCTTTGAGCCTCAGCATGCTCATCTGCAAAATGGAAATTGCTAAAGAGAGTGAAGGATTCTGGAAGATGGATGAGAAAGCGCTATAATGATTCAGTACCGCCGGCGAAGTGAGGGGTGCTGGAAGCCTGTGCGTTCCCCAGATGTGCTGCGGGGGACTGGGGTGGGGGTGCGGGGCGCCCCACCCGGCCTGCGGGAGATCAGAGGCTTCGTAGAGCCCCGCAGGTGCTGGGGCCTGGCGGCCGGCCTGCCTGCCGCAATGGGGAGGGTGGGGGGAGGGAGGGCTCCTCCGCACAGTCCCAGGCTGGACTCCTACATCCCACCGACCTTTCCCCGCTTTTCAAACCCAGAATCACTTCCTTTGTTTAGAGGAGGGGTGGGGGAGGAGACGGAGGGCGACGAGGGAGGGGCCCGCGGTGCCGCCGCCGCCGCCGCCCCCGCCCCCGCCCGCTCCGGTGTGCGGAGCCGGGTTGTCGCTCAGCTCCCGCGCCGGGGGCGACCGAGGCGGATTCTCGGCCAGCTACCAGCCCTGGACCGCACGGGCCGGCGCTGGGTTCTGCAGGCGCCCCCGAGGGAGCGGCTCCCCCAGGCGTCGAGGCGTGGGCGCCTCGCCAGACCGCTCAGGTGGCCAGGACCCGGCCAGCTATGGTGTGACCTTGGGTAAGTCCGTGCCTGGGTTCGTGCCCCGTGGGTGTACAGGAGAGCGATGGAGGGGGCACCCGGAATGCCCCTTGGGGCAGGCTGTGGGCAAGGATTCCGGGCAGAGCCGGAGCGGGACCAGGCGACTGTCAAGCGTCTGGGGTGGGTGGGCGAGGACCAGCGCGCGCTCGCGGGCCACGGGAAGCGCGGACCCGCCCGGTCCCGCTCTCCGTCCCCCAGACGCATCCCTGCCATCCGGTCCCAGGTGCGGAACAGGGGCGCTACCTCTTTAAAAGCGTCCTGGGCTGAGCCTCTGCCGCACCATGTGATTGCTAGAAAGGCCGGGCTGGGAGCGCTGCGGCGGGAGCCTGGAGAGCGATGCGCCGCTGGGCGCGCGGTGCCCGAGCCCAGCCCTGCCTGGCGCGGCTCGGGAACTCTGGGCGGCACCGCGTGCCGGGAACTTCGGGCACCGCCTTCGGGACCCCTGGTCGGCTGGCAGGCAGGATGGTGAGCTCCCGGCCTCCTGTTCTGTGGACACCTGTGGGCAGAGCCTCGCTTGAGGGACCCCTGTGCAGTAAGTGTGCTGGGAGCCGCCTCACACCTGATACCAAAGCCGGGGTGGTGAGAGCGCTGCTATTTTAAGTTGCTGAATGGAACCCAGAGGACAAGTAAGGGGAGGGGACAGAGGTTAGGCAGATAGCGGGCCGGGTGTCTGGCCAGCCCGGGAAGGCATTGGCTCTGCCAAGTGGGGCACATCTCTACAAGCCCTCCTCCCCAGGCCGGCATCCCCACCGCGGGCTTCCCGAATACAGGTGCTGGCCACATGCCCCACGGCGCCTGTCTGCTGATGAGCCCAGTTCCTGCCCACCATGCCGCCCTACATCTCGGCCTTCCAGGCTGCCTACATTGGCATCGAGGTGCTCATTGCTTTGGTCTCCGTGCCCGGGAACGTGTTGGTGATCTGGGCGGTGAAGGTGAACCAGGCACTTCGGGATGCCACCTTCTGCTTCATCGTGTCCCTGGCAGTGGCTGATGTGGCAGTTGGCGCTCTGGTCATACCACTGGCCATCCTCATCAACATTGGGCCCCAGACCTACTTCCACACCTGCCTCATGGTGGCCTGTCCTGTCCTCATCCTCACCCAGAGCTCCATCCTAGCTCTGCTGGCAATTGCCGTGGACCGCTATCTCCGTGTCAAGATCCCACTCCGGTGAGTTCAGACCAACCCAAGGTACTCCTGAAGCACCCATGTTTGGTGAGTTGGAGAAGATGAGTGTATAAGGCTTCCAGTCAGCAGGATATTCTCTGGTTTGGGGGGGGAGTATTTTGCCTTTCCGGGAGTGCAGATGCCAGGCGGAGCTCCAGTTGGAGGCACAGGAGGAGGCTGGGTGGCTGGAGAATTGGGAACCTGGCAGTGCTGCAGCGCTTGCAGTCAGGGAACCTGAGGCGGCCTGTGGGGCTGAGCGTGGAGGTGGAACTGTCACCCCAAGACAGGTGACAGTGCTGGCTGTGAATGAGTTGAGTTTCACAAGGCTCAGAGAGGAGGAGGACAGCAGAGGTCTAGGGCGCGATTGATGACCGGGCGTGATTGATGACCGGCCGACGGTAGCAGTCAGACCAGGGCTGCTGCTGCTTCTCCAGCCAGACCAGGCTGGCTTCCGGAAGACACTCTAGCCCACTTATTCTGTGAGGGTTTCTGTGCTGGCCAGCCTGGGTCCCTCAGGAGGGATCTCTGCTGCAGGCAGGAAGAGGAATGTGGGCCTGCTCCTCACGGTCTCCTGTTCTGACTGTTGCAACTCCCTGTGGCAGGCCATTGTAGAGGTGCTTTGCTGCTTCTAGGCAGGCCTCTGTGTGTGTGTGTTGGGGGGGTGCTGATGATGGCAGTCCTCAGCACTGGGCTCCATCTACCTTGCGGCTTCCTGTCCAGGCCTGCCATGCCATGATCTCGGCACTAGGCAGTGCCTGGGCCACCAGGCACCAGCAAGTCCCTTGGCACACTGCCAGAAACTGGCCCTGCAGGGACACTCTTGTGACTGTGCTTGCCCCTCTTGGCATTCTTGTTTCCAGTAGGTTTGTTTTCTGATGGGGAGCGCTGGTCATTCCCAGCACCTGCCATCCCACACAGCTTCCCGGCTCCCATATCTGGGACATGGGGCCTCTGGGCTCGCTTGGCAGGCTGCCTGGCAGGCCTGGGCACTCAGAGTTCTCCCGTTGCTAACATCTATGCACGTTTAACTTTTCCCAGCTTCTCTTCACGCTGCCCTTTCCCTGTCCCTGTTCTCTTGTTTTCCACTAGGGGGTAGAGCAGGAGCCGGGGGAGGGAGACACAGGCTTGGAGGCTCCCCTGAAGCCAGGTGTGGAGAGCTTCATTCAACTGAGTCCTCCTTCTTGATCCCGGTTCCTCGCCCCCACCCCTAGCCTGCCTCCCTCAGAGCCGACAGGTTTCCCAGGGAAGGTGGGATGCAGGATGCCGCTCAAAGGAGAAGGGAATGCAGTCTGGAAGCCATGGAAGCTCAGCTTCCAGGGTTTTCTTGTTGCCATTAGACCAAGGTTATTGCTGGGTTGCACAGATCAAGCTGGTCTCAACCCATTAGATGGGCTGGGCCTCAGAGCCAACCACTACAACAGTGTGGCCACATTAGAAACATAGGCAGATGGGCACAGAGGAAGGCTGCTGGAGAAAATCTGCCTGCTTGAACAGGTGCAAGGCAGCCAAAGGCCCTGGCCTGATGTCACAGAGGCCGAGGACTTCAAAATGTGCCCTGCTTGCCCTTAAGGCCTAGGGATCGAGGTGACTGTGCGGGCAGGGACTGCAGGCTCATTTTTCCAGGAGGGAGCTGCAGGTGCTTCAAAGCCGGGGGCTACAGAGAGCTGATTTCTGAGGGCTAAGGGTGGGGTCCAAGTGGAATCTAATGCAGGCTCAGCTTGAATGCTTTTACAAATTTGTACTGTGTCACCTTGGGAAAGTCACCTATTTAACCTCCTGAAACTTTAATTTCCTCATCTATAAAAGGGGACATTAATAATAGTATGGCTGACTGGGGTTCCTGGGAGAATATATATCCCTTAGTATTATGCCTGTCATATTGTATGCAGCCTGTAAGTGGGAGATTTAGCATCCTTCTTAATATGTGACTGGAGCTGGGGCTGGACAGGCAAGCTCTGTATTCCCCACTCAAACACTCGGGCTCTTAAGTGGCAGCACACACACTCACCCCCCCCACACACACACTCAAGCACAACACATTCTAAGGTGGTGTCAGAGCACTGTTGATTTATATCTGTGTATGTTTTCCCTTCCCTAGTGGGCTTCCAGCACCTCAAGAGCGGTAACCCAGGCTGCCGCCATATCTTTGCCTCTGTGATTTGTCCAGAATGCTCAATTTCAGTGTCTAGTTCCTGTCACTCAGTGTTGACTGAAAAGACTGAATTTCCAGAGCTCATGGGTCTCAAACAGGCCTTTCAGGAGTCTAATCTCTATACTTCTTGCTGTAGATTATGCCTGTCCCCATTCTGCCTTAGGGCCCAGCACAGCAGTCCCACCCAGCTCAGCATGGCTCCTTCAAGGCTCCTCAGCAGCGATCCTGGGAGTGCTCTGCCCCACTGGGAAGAGTTTTTCTCACAATCATTTTTTTTCCTTTTTGACACAGGGTCTCCCTATAGTTGCAACTGGCCCGGAACTCACTATGTAGACCAGGCTGGCCTTGAACTCACAGAGATCCGCCTGCCTCTGCCTCTGGAGTGCTGGAATTAAAGGTGTTTGCCACCACACCTAGCCCTACCTTAACAAGGCTTCTGCCAAGGTGTTGGCTACTTTAGCTCCCAGGCTGTCACTGCCCAGGTGCCCTGCAAGAGGAACAGAATGCTCTGTTTTCTCTGGGCAGCTGGAGTCAATGGGTACCAGGCCTGTGAAACTCCAGGTATCTGGCTCCCTGCCCTGACATGCCAGTCAAAGGTTGACATGGCCCTGAGCCCTGAGAATAAGGATACCAAGCACTGTGAGGCATGTCTGGGCATCTGAGCATAGACAGAGCAGGGGTTGGGTTGGTCAGTCAACCACCAGTTTTATTCCCTTCCACTTGGCAGAAGGCTGAGAGAGAGAAGAGATTCACATTATGTAGTGTGATCCATTTACAAATTTAAACACACTGATATACTTTATTTTCAATAACTCGTGGTCATTTACATACAGTCCAAATGTTATTTGTATACTGCTGTCACATGCCTGGTAATTGATAAGCTCTTCTCCTCGCTCCTGTTCCAAGGACTCTTCATTACTCGTTACCCCACCTCCTTACCTTTTGGGCGGTACTCTGTGATAACTCGATGCCTACTTCAGGGTGCTTCTTGATTCTACTGGAAGGAGCACACAAGGACTGTCCATGACCACGTGGCGTGAAGTGAAGGCATGGCAGGCAGGTGTTTGGAAGTTCATCAGACCAGTGATATCTGCGCAACCTTGGAAAGTTATTCAACCTGTCTGAGCCTTTCCCTCTGCCATAAACAAGGGCTGGATTCAAGGTCACTGAGGTCCCTTTCGGCTCTAACCCTCTGTGGTTCTTCTTCCTCCTGACCCCTGCCAATGCTGTCTTGGGATCCTGGGAGGATTTTCTGTTGTGCTTTTCCAATCTTGGTGATTGATCATGTGGTAGCCATGGTTTGTTTTGTGTATATTTTATCTCATTGATCATTCACAGGCTCTCAGTAGTGACTGTCCTCCATTCTAAAACAGTTCTTCACATAAACTGAGATCTGAGGCTTGAAAACCTCAGTAATTTACCCAGACAAACCATGTGTCAGGAGCAGAGTAATGTTTGAATCCAGGCCTGCCTACTAGACATCTTTTTAAAAATTTTTTATTTATTTCTGTATGTGTATGAATGTACTGTCTGCATGCAGGTTTGTGCACCCATGTTGTGCAATGCCGCGGAGGTCAGAAGAGGGTCTCAGATTCCCCTGGAACTGGAGTTCTCCTGGAACTGGAGTTTCAGACGGTTTTCGGCCGCCATGTGGGTGCTGGGAATCGAACCTAGGTCCTCTGTAAGAGCGGTCGGCGCTCTTAACCGCTAGGCCATCTACATCTTTAACCTGTAAGCCCAGTGCTCATGCCGGAACCCGAGCTGCCCTGCAGGATGCGGACCCAGCTTCTTCCCCAACACCCTGAACCTGTCAGTGACAGGCTATCCCCCTGTGCCTGTGCCTGCGCCTGCGCCCTCTACTTAGCTCACACTTGGAACCTCCCCTCCCTCTCCCTCCCTCCCTTCACCCCAGTGGGCACTTGAGTCCCTGGCAGCCCTGCCTCTGTCTATAGCTGGTGGCCTGTCCATCTGGGCTGCACAGCAGGCAGTGGGGAGGCCAGGTGTGCTGGGCCCAGTTTGGGCAGGAAAATCAGTCTGCTGGATTAAGGTGTGTTTGCCTTTGGGCACTGATTTAGCCAACCAACCCCGCCAGCCTGGCTTTTTTTTTTTTCTCCTCTCTTTTCTCTCTTTTTTTCTCTCTCTTTCTTTCTACTAAAATGTCTTGAATGCTACCATACTCCAGCAGATATCTGTGGCCTCTGTGTCCTAGAACAGTTGGTTAGGTCTAAGGATACATTAGTTGAAGGGCAGAGTGTATGAGGTAGAAAAGCTGCTGAAGGAAGCTTTGGAGAGGAAAGCAAAGTCCTGGGAGAATGGGGCTTCTTCAGGGTCACTGGCTGGGAGCTGTGTATTCCTGCCAAAGCAGACTCTTCTCAGCTCTGAGAAGAAAATGCAGCCTCGGTGGACTGGGTCAGCTGCGACCGGGTGTGCTGTGATGGAGGGAGGTGGCTTTGTGATTCTGTTTGTGCTGGGGCTGTCTGACGGTGCTTCTGCTACATACAACCAAATCAGGACATGTAGGTTTTCATTACAGAAGTGTCTGGGCTTACATCAGGGGTTTTCACCCCTCTCCCAACATTTGGATAGCTTCCCAAAAGTCTTTGCGTACTTGAGGTGCAGCCCGTTCAGGTACTTCATAGAGAGGTCCGTCTACCCAGGGGTCTTGGAGTGGAGACTTAGAGACTGCCCCTTGACATTTGATAGTTATCTCAGAGCATCAAAGCACCATGCTGAGTGTGGAAAATGTGGGGAAGAAAAAGATGATAAAATCACCAGGACTTCTGCCACCTACAGAGAACTACTGTTAACATTTTGGTGTTCCAGAAAAAATTTCCACACACACATGTATATATATATAGCTACATTATTTTTGCATATGGTGAACTTCTATCTATATATGGTTTTAAAGCTTATTTTATTTGCTTAGCATTATATTCATATTTCAACTAAAATTGTTCAGTAAGGAATTTTATGATGATATAATGTGAGGTTGTATTATTATTCACCTTTTAGGTCTTAGCTAGAATAGCCTCTCCTGAGGGAATTCCTGAGAGCACTGCCTCCTTCCAGATCAGGTTCGCTTTCTCTGTAGGTGCTCAGACTGTATGTGAGCCTCCTTCCACGTGACTCCAGGCTGGGGGAGTTTTCTATTTAAAACCTCTCTTTCCTCGATGGATAAGCCCCAAAGGCCCAGGACGCTCTGCTTACATACTCCTGCACCCCCCACCCCCATGTCTGGCATGGAGTAGGCATGCTGTAACCACTGTTGGAATAAATGAACATTTATTCCACTCATTTTATTGATCCATTCTTTTTCCTTTTTTTTTTTAAATGTGTATGAGTGTATCAGGGTGCACTTATGTTGCGCAGTGCCCTCAGAGGTCAGAAAAAGGTGTTGGATCCCCTGGAACTGGAGTTATGGACAGTTGTTAGCTGCCGTGTGGGTGCTGGGAATTGAACCTTCGACCTCTGCAAGAGTAGCCAGTGCTGTTAATCTCTCCAGCCCACTATTGCTCCATTCATGGATCTACTAAGAATGTTATTAATTTAAACTTTTTATTTATTCTTTATGTATATGAGTGTTTTGAATGCATGTATATTTAGCATATTGTGTCATGTAGAGGCCAAAAGAGGGTGTTGGATCCCCTGGAACTTGAGTTATTAGCTGCCATGCGGGTGCTGAGAACTAAACTGGGGTCCTTTGCAAGAGCAGCCAGTGCTCTCAACTACTCAGCCATCTCTCCAGCCGCTGGTTTTTCTATAATTACAAAAAACACCTCAGAGGCTGGTGAGCTGGTGGTTCAATGGGTAAGGGCATGTGCCACCAAGGCTAATGATCTGAGTTTGGTTCCCAAGACCTGCATGGTAGGAGGGAGAACCAAATCCTGAAAGTTTTCCTGACCTCCACAACACAGGCCATATGGTACACACTTGCCGTAAGCCTCTGCACACATTAAACACACACACCACTCATATAAAAAAAGAGGGTCACGGTTGTGGTTTTTCTTTCTTTGGGGCCTGTCCTTGAAATTCCTAGCAGCTGGGAAGAAGGGGCAGGAGAATATTGTGAAATCTGAGGCCAGGCTTGGTTTACCGGACAAAACCAGTATCCAAGGAGATTCTTGTCCCCCAAAGACTTAGTATATATAGATATATCTATATATATATATAATATATGTATGTTCTATTACTTGGAAGATTCAACATTCCAGGCCTGCGCCCTCATGCTGACCAGTAAGCAACATAGCCTCTTGCCTGGAAAGATTTTCTTATGAGGATAAATATTTCCTAACTCATTTCACTCTAACACCCACTCCTGTCCATTTCACCCACTCTGCAATCCCCTGGGGCATCTGGCATTTTTCAGCCCATTTGCCCTTCTGGGCTAAGGAGGACAGGGTTGTACAGGCCCAGAGGCTCGTCCTTACCACCTCTTCTCTACTCCCTGAGGCCTGGGCATTCTGTCCTTGCTTCTTATTAAGGAAAGCAGTCTCCAGAGTGAAGGACTTCTTGGTTGGCCTCCTTGGGCAGGAGGACACAGACATGAAGGATGGAGAAGAGGAAGGAGAGGTCATGTGTGGCTCCTTGGGCTGTGGGAATCACTCCTTGGGCCTGTTTCCTGGAGCCAAGAAAAGGCTCCAGTTTCTATAGAGAACAGGAAAAGACTGGTGAGGGTGGCAGAGATGGGAGCAAGAGGGAGCAAGGATGCAGGCCTTGTCGTTCACATCCTTTTGGAAATACTGTCTTGAAGGTGGGTAAGGAGATGAGGCAGTTGGATGGGGACCTCTTTGACCCCCAAAGAAGAAACTGGGGAACTTTCATGCCTGGCAGTCTTTACCAAGAAGGATCACAGAGGTGTGTGTGAGTAGGAGGTGCTGAGCTGTGTGTGCTGCAGGCACAGAGTGATGTGCATATGGCCTGGTCCATTCTGCCTGGGAACTCTTAGCTACTGTTGAGATTTTAGATTTCTATAGATCAAGTTTGCCATGGAGAGAGTCCCAAGCTCCCATGGTAGAGTAGGGGTGATAGGAGACTAGTGCCCAAGAAGCACCAGTGCTTGAACTGGCAGCCGGACCCTACACCATGCTTACTCTCCTCAGCCCAGGTTGCGTAGGAAAGCACCCTTGGGGACTGTCTTACTGTCACTGCTCTCAGAATTTGTCTGCCTCTGAGAAAGAATGGCAACTGGTCACTCTTTCTTGTCTATATAAGGAACCTAATGTAAATAGGTCTAGTCACTCCTTCATCCATTTCATCATTCATTCATTTCTTCAGATGCCCATTGGGCATCACATATGTAGCAGGCAATGCTACAGATACTTGGGATATAGTCATTATATTATATATATATATGTGTGTGTGTGTGTGTGTGTGTGTGTGTGTGTACTTCTTCATGGAGCCTGCCTTCTAATGGGCTGGAGGACAGATGCCAACCCATAAGCATGAGGCTTAAATTATATAGAGTGTTAAGAGGTAAATGTGCTGTAGAAACAAGTCAGGGTGGATGAGAGTGGGGTGGCTAGGCTCAAAGGATTGCAGTTTTAAATAGGCTTCCTTGAGAGGGTGCCTTTGAGCAAAGCTCTGGAGGTGAGGGGGGGATGCCACACAGGTGTCAGGAAGACATACCATGCTGAGGAGCAATGGGACCCAAAGTCCTAGGTAGGGTTCTACTTGAAGAGTCTGCACCATGGGGAGGCCTGTGTACCAAGAGTGGGGTAATCAGAGGGGAGGTAGTGGATGCGGGCTTACATATGGTTTGCAGGCTCCTGGAAGGCTTTTATTCTGAGGGAAACAGGAGCCATTGAAGGGCTCAGAGCAGAGAAGGGACATCTTCCGCTCCCTGAGGCTCCTGTGCTGAGCATGCGCTTTGGGACCAGGGATACAAGGAAGAGATGGTCAGGAGCTATCACAGCAACTCAGCTGTGAGAGACAGTGGGGACTTGAGTGCATACTGGAGCAGAGGAGGCAGTGACAAGTGGTTTATTCTGGATATATTACTTTTTATTTTATTTATTTATTTTGTATTTTATGTGTATGAGGGTAGTGCCTGGATATAAATAGCTGTATCTGTGTTGTACAATGCCCGTGAAGTTACAAAGAAGGCATCGAATCCCCTGGAACTGAAATTATGGACATTTGTTAGGCACCATTCGAGTACTGGGAATTGAACCCAGGTCCTCTTTAAGAGCAGCCAGTATTCTTAACCACTGAGCCATCTCTCCAGCCCCCTAGATGTATTCTTAAATGGCACATTTTCATTTCTATTGAAGTAGGAAGTTCATACAGTAAGATGCATACATCTCAGATATGTAGTTCAATTAATTTTTGTTATATGTACATTCCTAAATAGTCACCACTCAGATTAATATTTAGAACATTTTTAGCAACCTAGAAGGGTCCCTGTGTCCCTCCCACTCAGTACCCTCCCCCAACAAGCACTCTTCTGACCTTCGTCCTGTAAATTTAGTTTGCTTGCTCTTAAACTTTTATAAACATAAGCAAACAGTGTATGCTCTCTTGTGTCTGGCTTCTAAAGCCTAAAATTATGTCTGAGCATCATCTCCATTTCTGTGTAAAGAAGTACCCCCCCCAGTCCTGTTAGAATTCCACTGTATTAATGAATGTACTATGATCTGCTGAAGTTCCAGATATGTTTTGGAAAAAGGAACTGAAGAATTTGCATATGGATTGGATGTGGGAATTTAGCAATAGATTTAATGTGAGGAAGAGCAACACAGCCACTTTCTGTCCTAAGCAACTAGGAGGATGAAGTGGCGTCATCCAAGATGGACAGAGCTGCAAGTGCCACAGGTTCTATAGGAACCGGAGTTCAGAGTTAGGCACATGGAGTGTGGAGTAGCTGGCAGATCCCCCTGCGGATTGTTGTGTTGGCAGCTGGATACACAAGAGTGGAGTGCAGGGAGAGGCCTGGGCTAGGGATCTGCACGGAACAGCCCCTGGCATGTGGGCAGGGAGCAAGTCCTCAAGGTGGGATGAGATTCTCTAAGAGAGAAAGTACAGAGAAAGGAAAACTCCAAGGCCTGAGTCTTGAGATGTTGAGGGAAAGAAAGTGGACCGGTAAGGAGTGGAGGGAGGGTCCTGGAAGGCAAGAGTAGAACGGATACCAGAGAGGGGCAAGAAAGATCGGCTATTTTGCGTGCTGCTGTGGAGTGAGGTGAGAGGGTGGAGAATTTACCTGTGGCTGTGGCTGGCTCATCATGGGTGACTGAAACAGCATCGATGTTTCAAGGGCAGCATCGATGGGGCAGGGCATTGAGACTGATTGGGGATGGCTCCACAGAGAAGAGGAGTGGAATTGAAGGCAGCTGGTACAGGTTACTATTTGAGGAATTTTGTTGCAGGGAGAGCAGTCTCGGGGCTGTAGCAGTCAGAAGAGAGAACAGGGCATTATGTTTTGTGTTGTTTCTGGAGATTAGAGGGAGGTCAGCATGTTTATGTGCTGAAATGTCCCAGTGGTGAGTGGTACACTAAGGGTGGAGCAATGTCCTTGTGTAGCAAGAGGGTCACAGTGGAGGGACGGGCTCTCCGCAGGCTGCTGGCGGCTCTTGAGCAGCTTATGTAGACTTGGGTACAGATGCTGGCAGCAGAGGGTCTCTTGTGATCACTTCAGTTTTCTCATGAAGTGGGAAGCAAGAATATCAGCTGAGAGTGAGGACACAAGGGGTATAGAGGAGCAGCCAGTGGGGACAGTTCTCCTGGACGTGGGTAAGTGAGTAGACTCTAGAAGTCTAGCTTTACCAGGGACAGCATGAGGGACCCACCTGGAGCTCACAGGACGCAGGTGAGGAGGAGGAAGAGTTCATTCCTTCAATAGCTCCAGGTTCACCATAAGACTGAGATCTTACCATGGTCAGAAGCTGGTTCATGGTCAGGGCTTGGATTTTATTCTAAGTGCTTTCATGAAGCCTCTGAGTGGTTTAAGCAGGGAATGACATAATTTAAATTACATTTTAAAAGGGCAAAAGTTCCTAACAAAATATTAGCAAATCAAGTCCAATGATATGAAAAAAGTCATACATCACCACCAAGATGGTTTATTCTGTGTGTTCAGGAGTGGTTTAACCTGTGAAAAGCCTCATTCTGAGTAATTGTGCATCCTCATAAGAAGGTCAGCCTGCCTGCTGTGAGTGGAGGATTGACAGGGGGTGGTGACTGGGAATAGGAACACTGGTTATGACAGAGCTAAGGACAGAAGCGTGGAGGAGGCCAGCACTGGAAAGACTCAGGCGTGTTAGGGTTAGAATCAACTGGAAGAATGTTAAGAGGAATCAGATGCTACCCTTTGGTTCATGGCTGTCGGTGGTAAACTCCTGGGGGAGTGTGCTGTTGCTGGGAATGAAGAAGAAACTGAGGGGAGATTTAATCGCTCTGATTCTGAAGTGGAGGTGCTATGTGCTGTCCTTGCTTGCTAGTGTCCTTCTATGTGTCAGGCAGATGGCCCCCTCTTGCCCCACAGGGCCTCAGGGACACGGTCCCTCAGAGGCTTCCTGAACACCCCAGCTACTTCATCTGTTCTCTTTCCACCTCATTCTTCAGGAGGCCATTGGATTCCTGAGGCTGGGACCACAGCAGTAAGGACATAGGGCTTCACGCTCACAAAAGCATCCTGGAGAGTGTGGAGTTGGGGGTTCTACCCTTTGATAGACTTTCTTCAGAATAGGCACAGTGACTTCTAGGGTGCCTGGGCCACCACAACCCCTGCCCCAAGCGTGTTCCCATGCTGGGGGATCCTGCTTAAATAATGTGTCTCTGGAGCCCCATTTCCCTCCCATGTGCCTAGAGGACACCCAGTTGTACACCATGCACAGTAGTTGTTCCCTCACAAGCAGGGTCCCTCCTAGGTAGCTAATGCAGCAGGGATGCCAGTTAGGAAGCAGACCGTCCAAGTGTCAACTCTAGCCAAGCACTGATCACAGAGAAGGTGTGGCAGTGGAGTCCCAAGGTTGGCACAGGACATACCGTGTCCCCGTGACTGTGGCCTGCTGGAGCAGCCCTTCCACATTGCAACAACGCTTTTGCCTCGTGGAGATGAAGAGCTTTTCAGAGTCCCTGGTTTCCCATTCTTAACCTTCCACCTCAGGGAGCAGGACAGGGATGGCACCACGTGGGAGCTGCTTCTCATCCGTGGGTACCTGGGGTTCTGATGGACCTTCTCCCCCCATGCAGGCAGGAGCCACCGCTTACCAGCCATTCTCCTGGGATCTTAGGAATGAGAGAAGAGAAGTCTAAGTCTCTTTTTCTTCCTCCCTCCATCCCTTCTTTTGTTTTGGGAGACGAGTTCTCATGTCTCCCAGGCTAGTCTGGAACTTACCGCGTAGCTAAGGATGGCCTTGAACTCCCGGTCCTCCTGTCTCTACCTCCTAACTGATGGCATCACAGGCATGTTTTCAAAGACCCTTTGGGAGAGGCATCTTCCTCCCTCTGCTCCATAAGGATGCATTAGTGACGTGAAGGGTAAGCTCAGTCTCCCTGCTGGAAGCCCCATTCGTGCACTCAGAGCTGGCTTGTCTTGGCTAAGGCCCTTGAAGTTTCTGTTGTCCATTTCCTCTTCTGTAAAACAGGCTCCTTAATGCCTTCTTCCCAGGGCTGCTGTGAGGCGCAGGGCCTGTTAAGGAGCACTCGATAGGGACTGGAACTTTTGTTGAACAGTCTAGAGCTTGATTTTCTTTTTCTTTTCTGTCTTCCCTCCCTCCCTCCATCTCTTCCCTCCCTCCATCTCCTCCCTCTCTCCCTCCTGCCTCCCTGTCTCCCTCCCTTCTACCCTTTCTTTCTTTCTTTCTTTCTTTCTTTCTTTCTTTCTTTGTTTCCTTCTTTCTTTCTTCTTCGTTTTTTCTTCAGTTTTTTGAGACAAGGTCTCGTTCACTTCCCACCTGACTCTGAACTCCTGACCCTCCTGCCTCAGTCTCCGTGTGTGGAGATTATACATGTGCATTACCATGCTGGGCAGAGGTTGCTTTTCATTCAACACTTGATGTTACTACTACTGTAGTCCACCCTGGGCTCAGGTCGGTGTCAAGAAAAGTCGCATGCTCTCTAGGACAGGGGTGAGCCATTCCATGGTCTTTCTCATGACGGCCACCACCTGGGACATGCCTGGCTGGCACTTAGTAGGTGGTTTAATTCTTGTCTGGGGAATGTGGGAGTTGAGAGCAGGTTCATCTACAGGAAAGCAGGAAGGAAAAGTTCAATGGAGAGTGAACAGCCAGAATGGGAGGGAACCAGCTAGACAGTTCACGCAGACCTGCATAGGGAAGAAGTGGAGGGGGGTGAAGAATTAACAAAGAAAAGCATTTTTGACAGCTCAGAGGGGAGTTTGAAGATGCAAAGGGGCCCCCAGGCTTTGCCCACAAGATGGAGAGGAGAGGCTGGTCTCTAGGCTCCCAGCTCAACCCCTATGCCGTTCCATGCTGCCAGCTTTTATGAAGCCAAGGGTAATGACACCTGCTTCCAGAGAATAAATTCCCCCCAGGGTCTTGTCCTGTGAGGCTCCTTCCTGTGAGGAGCTGGCCTCTGGAGGGGCAGAAGCAAGACTTCCCCTGGGGGCTGGCAGCTCTGAATTGTGTTTGGGCCAGAAACCATTCGCTGTGCTTGGGGACTCACTGTGCTTAGCAGGCACCTGCCAGCAGTGACCTGTTCTCAGCAGAGGACATATAAGTCATCCCCACATGATGGCTCCCTGGTGACATTGCGCAGACAGTGTGCAGAGCAGCTGTGTGGCCCCAGGGGCTGAGGACAGTCTGGGAATGAGGGGTGTGAAGACACAAAACTCTTCTGTCACCTCTACCAGCCAGCATGGTGTGTGTGTGTATGTGTGTGTGTGTGTGTGTGTGTGTGTGTGTACATCTGTTTAGTTTTATAAGTAAAACAAAAAACAAAAAAACCAATATCCTAGGCTTCCAGATCTTTCCTTTAAGTCTGCTTGCTTAGTCCTTCATTCTTCAGGGTCTAAATGAGAGTCTGGCCAGGCTGTTCCATTGGAGCCTCCCCAGCTGTGCCCCTCCCTGCTGTAGGGACATCATTTAGTTATCAAGTCATCGAGTGTTTTCTGACGTCACCAGTCCTCAAGGGCACAGACCTATGGTCTAGTGAGGAGACTGATAAGTGCCAGCTGCCACACTGGCAGGAGGCCTGAGCAGCCTGGGCCACATCAGCTCACTCCCAGCCCAATGCTCCATGTGCCCTTTTTTTACCCGTGTCCCAGGCTCCCTTTCCCTGTCCATCGACCAGTCACCTTTTTAGTTTTTACTATGCCTTACACTGGTATAACTTTTAAAAATTATTCTATTAATCTGGGTTACAAAAGGCCAATTCCATTCAAGCACACAATGTGCTCTGCACGTACTGCTCTGCCCTACCCTTCTCACCCTTCCCCTGTCCCATTAGTTCCCTTTATTTCTCCAGACAGTTTTTTCTACTTCCATGTCATCTTTACATACATGATTGTACATATCTATATATAATCCACGACCTACTAATGAGAGAAAACATGATTTTCGTCTTTTGGAAATTGGCTTAATTTGCTTAACATGATTATTTCCAGTTATATCCATTTTTCTGCAAATGACACCACTTCATTCTCCTTTATGGCAGAAAAAAAATTCCATTATGCACATGCACCACATTTTCCTTCTCTTTTTTGATTGATTTATTTGTATTTTATGTGTGAATGTTTTGCCTGTATGTTTGTAAGAGCACCATGTGTGTGTGCAATGCCTGCAGAGGCCAAAAGAGGGCACCGGATCCTCTGGAACTGTAGTCACAGATGGTTGTTAGTCACCCTATGGGTTCTAGGAATACAACTGTGCCCTCTGGAAGCACATCCAGTGCTCTGAACTCCTGAGCCGTCTCTCCACCTCATTTCCAGTACATTTCCTTTATCAATCCTTCTGTTGACAGAGTCTCAAGTTGGTTTCAAAACTTACCTATTGAGAATAAAATGAAAAAAATATGTTGAATATCACCAGCCATGAGAGAAACACAAATTAAAACATACTGAGCTCCTACCTCATCCCAGCCAGCTTAATACCGATTAAGAACAGCAACGAAGGGGAATGGTTATACTCTGCTGCTGCTGGGAATGTAAACTGGTCCAACCACTATGAAAATCAGTATGGTGGTTCCTCAAAAAACTAAAAATAGACCTACCATATGACCCAGCTATACCACCTGGGTCATTTATCTGGAATACTCCAAGTCAAATCTCATAGAGATATTTACACATCAGTGTTTATTGCGGCACTATTGACAACAGTCAATCCCTTCTTATCTGGGCTGTGGATAAGTTCAGGAGAATGACAAAGAAGGCAATCTGACCTTAAGCCCACCTCTAACATATCCATATACAAACATCTGACCCCTTTCCATTCTTTAATTTTTTGGTGTGGGCAGTTCCATAGCCCGTGTGTGTGGAAGTCAGAAGAGAGCTTGTTTAAGTTGGTTCTCTCCTTCAACCATGTGAGTTCCAGGATCTACCTGGGGTATTCAGGTGGTGGCAAGCACCTTTGTCTGTTGACCTATCTCACTGGTTCCTCCCTACCCACACTTGACCTCAGGTGAGATCAAGAGTCATCTTCAGGAAGCCTCCCTTTTTTGTTTCTGTGTTCCCAAGCTCCCCTTTAACTCAGCCCCTCCCAGATGCACTGGTCTGAGAACTGTTGGTGGGGCCTGCCTGTTCATCTGTATATGCCATACACAGCTTAGGGCCTGCCCTTCTTTGATGTCCAGGGACTCACCGAATACATAGCAACAGTAACACCTACACAGGCCCTGTGCTGAGCACCTTACATAGATTATCTTATTTATTTAAGTGCTTGGATGGTCTTACGAAGACATGCATGGAGGATTTGATCCTAATAATATATATATATATATATCTCCCCATTTTCACACATGCAAGCTGAGGCTCAAAGATCCAGCGATGTGTTAAGGGACACAGCTGCTGCCGGATGAATAGGTGAATGGAGAATTGAAAAGCCCTGAATTGAGACTTGACTTCAACATTTACTGGTAGGCGATTTGGGTAAATCACCCCCTCTTTGGGTTTCAGTGCCCACGTTTACAGAACGGGCATCATCCCAAGCCCTATGGCAGAGAGCCTGGGAACCGGAAAGGACAATAGCTTTGTTGTTCAGTGGTGAGCTGGCTCTGGTATGTAGGTATGATGGCGTTCTGTTCCCCCCCTCCTTGTCTTATCCCGGGCCTTCACAGCCTCATGGCCTGGCACTGAGGGAACAGAAGAGGTAGCTAGATGCCTGGCTGCAGAGCTGGGGACATGTGAGAGGGGCAGATACCTGCAAGACGAGAGGAGCTGGGTGGGGGCCAAGGGCTTGGGGAGCACTTGGCAAGGGAGCTGCTGTTGAGAGAAAGCCTCTTCCCTCTCAGGTGCCATGCCATGTTGCCTGTCCCTGGTGGAGTTGTGGAGAGCTCTGGGCTCCGGGGAGAACAGCATGCTTGTGGTTCTGTCACAACCAGAAGCTGGCCAAGCACTCTCACCAACTCCCTCATCGACCAAGACCAGACCGCAGAGGGTAGAGGCTCACTTGGGTGGAAAAAGAACTCACAGACATTGCCCAGGCTGGCTGGCACAGAGCTTTAAGCCCTGAAGAACCACACAGGGCATGAGTGTGAGTCCATACACTCAGAAGGGGACCTCTCACCAGTGCACTGGGAGCTGAACCTCAGTCACAGTCAGTAACCCAATAGGGAAAACTATGTGACAAACTAAGGACAAGGGATCTTGTAAACTAACTGGGGACGAAGCTGGAGAGAGGCCGATTTCCCCTAAGTCTGTTCTGTCCCAGAGAGAGATGTGGGTCTGGGTACTTAGGCGAATGCTCTCCAGGCCTAGGCTGCTGTTGTGCCCATGTGGACCCCTCCTTTGGAGCTGCAACCACTGCAATAGACGGGACTCACCAATCCTGGTTCCTGTCTGACTTTTTTTGGGTTTTTTTTTTTGTTTTTTGAGGACCGGATTTCCCCTGTAATCCCCAGTTGGCCTGACTTGATAATGCAGACCAGGCTGACTTGAACCAACACCGAGAGAACCACCTGCCCTGCCTCCTGAGTGCTGGAGATTAAAGGCAGCGTGCACCAGGGACAGAGTTTATATTTATTATTTTTCTGTATTGTATGAATATTACCTGATGTGTGTTAGTGAACCTGTATCATGCAGTTCCCTCAGAGGTCAGAGAGAGTGTCAGATTCCCCTGAGACTAGAATTATGGATGTCGTCCACCTTTTGGGTGCTTGGAATTGAACCATGGTCCTGGGTCTGTAGAAGGGATACTTGCAAGAAGAGAGGCAGTAATGCCCTGCTCTCAAAGACCTGACATTAACATGGGAACGATGTATTGAGACAACACTGCAAGTGGTACAGATGGCCTCTGGAACCAGAGAGTGTTACCAAAGGCCTAAAACCAATAAAGCAAATATGGTCCTCCTTGAGTCAAGCAAGACTCCACACCTCAGCATCAGCTAATACCTCACCTGCCTGGAAATACTGTGCAGCGAAGGCAGCCATATGCCTGTATATCCCAAATTTAATTGGCTATTGGTTCTCTCTTTCGAGGAATAACCATGGCTGATGCACAAGCTTACATCCTCTAACAGGTTAGGAGATGTATAAAGCTCACAGTGAGACCCTGTCAAATTTAACAGGAAAAAAATGTAATTCATGATAACATATCATCAAACATATGTGTCTATACCAAAAGTAACCTACCAATAATATTAGTGGCTTTTAAATACCTGATATATCTAATTGCTTGTGCTTCATTAGTAGGATGCCGAAAGGTTTATTCCTGGACAAACTGGTCAGCCCATGGAAGGAAACAGCCAGAATTGACATGAGTCCAAGACAACAGCTTCCAGAGAGAGTGGACTGTTTTGCTTCTCATCCACCATTGTGCCCCTTTTCTAAAGCCTAGGGACAATCTGCGGAAGAGGGGGCCGTGGTAGAATGTAAAGGGGCTGCGATTAGGGTGGATGGTGAAACTACAGCAATGTAGTCTGGGACCCTCATTTGATCAAACTTGAATTGAACATACAACCCCTCACGCCCCGCTGGATGGTGGGGCCTGTGGGTGTTTGGGCAACAACAGCCTGCAAAATTGGTTTTACAATATGAAGGATGCTTTGTACTCATGGATTAATACTTATAGCTAAAAATGAAAAAAAACTGAGAGAAAGATGCAGGACAGTTATGGCAGGATGCATGAATCTTGGGATGGGGGGGAGGAAAGGGAAAATATGCCTGAACTGATTGGAAAATGATGATGAAATGCACAAAGCACAAATAAAAAAATGTTAAAAAAAAGAGAGTAAATACTCCAGGTATGGTGGCACACAGCTTAAGGCCACCTTTAATCCTCACACTCAGGAGGCAGAAGGCAGGTGGATTCTGGTGAGTTCAAGGACAGCCTGTTCTACATAGTGAGTTCCAGGACAGCTGGGGCTACAGGGAGACCTTGTCTCAAAAAAAAAGAAAAAAAAAAAAGCCAGGTGTGGTGGCGCATGCCTTTAATCCTAGCACTTGGGAGGCAGAGGCAAGCAGATCTCTGTGAGTTCAAGGCCAGCCTGATCTACAGAGCAAGTTCCAGGACAGCCAGAGTTCCAGGGAGACCCTGTCTCAAAAAGACAAAAAAAAAAAAGAAAGGCAGTAATACTCAGGCTCCCGAGTCTCAGTATCTTATGGGACTGCAGGGGCAAGGAGGAACGCACACGGAAACAGCCGTGTGGGCCAACATCATGAGGCCCTTTCCTCCCACTCCTTCTTCTGTTTGGTGGCAAGGAGGTTGGTGATCGGGACGGGGAGCGTGAGCGGAGGACTCTCTCTTGTGGTTGGGATGGACAGTGTGGCTGGAGGAGTTCTTCGCAAACATGCCAACACTCGAAAATGACAAGCTGGCTTTGAGGAAGTGGCTGTGGGCAGGGCCAAGAGGCGTAGAAAGACCTGTGCACGGATGAGGATGTGTCACTGTTCTGAGGACAGTGCGGGGGGCAGGGGGGGCAGGATGAACCTGCCCCTGAAACATCAGCCAGGATATGTGAACAAAGCAGAACCCTGCAAAACACAAGAGCTGGGGATGGGGATGGGTATCAGGGAGTGTTTGTTTGGCAGAGCACTTTTAAGTGCTCCTTTGAAGCGACTGTCCAAGCAGATCCCTGCTTTGCCACTAGGGAGCCTGCTGTCTGCCTGGTACAGGAAGAAAGACTTGCAGCCTGGTGAGCGAGTGGCTTCCACATGTCAGGGGCAGCTCTATGTGATTTGTTTGGTAGCATATTTATATTCAGTCCTGTGAGGCTGTGGACATTCCTTTACAAATAGAACAATAGAGTACCAGGGTTGCAGGGCAACTTGAAAATTGTTACCCACCTCACAAGCAGCAAAACTGGGGTTTGAACATGTGCCTGCCTGCCTGCCTGCCAGATAACAGAGTGAATGCTGTTCGTGGGAACTCACCATCCTCAGGGGTCTCCAGACTTTGGAGCACCACAGCCTCATCCTTGAGGGCTTCTAGGTGGAAAGGGAGATAGATACACGATCTGGCAGATAGCAGTAGAAATCAGCCTAGCTCAGCTGGGAAGGTTGAAATTTCTGAGCTGGAGACTGCTGGTGCGCCTGGGCAGGCATGGATGGGCTTGGCGCTGGCCTGGCAAGCTGCCTGGTTTCTTTTAGACCATGACTGTTTTCTGTCCGGCTCCAGAGCCTGAATGGGCTCATTTGCATGACTTCCTCAGTCACAAGTGCAAGGAAGCTAAATTAGGAGGTGTTGCTAGCACTGCACAGCAGAAGCAATCCCATGAGGATGAGGTACCTGGAGTAGAGAGTGATAAAGGTGGGTGGGAGGGGCAGCCCAGCAGGATCTGCCTTGGTCCTGGGCCTGGATGCTGGGAGGACTCTCCATTAGTCCCTGAGGAAAAGAAACTTAGCCTCAGCTCAGATAATAACTGTCTAATCTACAGCCTTGGCCCTCCCACGCCTTCCTGAGCCTCAGTTATTCTGCCTATAAGATGGTGGCACTCCTGTAATTCTAGTTGCTAGGGAGTCTATGCAGGAGGGTAGCAAATGCAATGCTTGTCAAGATGACTTCAAGTCCAACTTGGGTGACTTAGTGGGAACCTATTCAAACAAACAAACAAACAAACAATAAATAAAAAGCTGTAGATATATCTCAGTGATGGGGCCCTTACCTAACTTGTGAAGCCCCCCAATTCTGTCTCCAGTACCCCCCAACCTCACAAAAAAGGAGGTAGTAACAGACCTGTTCTTCTTGCCTTGCAATCTGACGTGGGCAGCCGTGCACAGTGGTGTCAGGGCAAGCCTTCTGCTCCTCTCTTTCTTCCTTGTGTGCAGCAGTGCTTTTCCATTGAGAGAAATAGCACCCACAGTGGATTTTTTTTTTCTTTTTTTTTTGAGACAGGGTCTCGTGTAGACCAAGCTGACCTCAAACTTTCCTTGTAGCCAAGGATGATCCTGGCCTGGCGGGCCTCCAGTGCTGGGACTTTAGGTGTGCATGCCCTAGTGGCTGTCCACACCCTACAAGCTGGCCATGTACCTATTTCCTGAACAATCCAAGACAAGTGCTTTTCTTTTCTGGGCTTCCTCCCTCACCTCCTCCCCAGACCAGGGTGGGCAGAGCTACTTCTACGTCATTACATTGGGCCAAGTGCCACTGGGCCTTGTGCTAAGCTGGGATCAGGGACTGAAAGCCTTGGCATTTCCTGGGAACTTGTTGGAAATGCAGGTTGCCACGGCATCCTGGACTTGCTGACTCAGTCTGATATAGAAAGGGCCCCGAGTGATTCATAGCCACCTTCCAGCTTGGAAAGCTCAGCGAGTCTCGGACACTGGGAAATACAAGTGCGTAGTCCCAACCTCAGATTGCCTCTTGGGAATGTCAGTGTGTGAAACATGAAACAGGATCCACTAGAGCACTTTGGGAATCTGGTATTTGCTCACTGAAGAATGGATGCATATACCGAAGTATTCCTGTACACCCCACAAACATATACAATTATTTGTCAATAAAAATAAATTTTTTTAGAAACCTCCTGAAACAAAGTTGTCAAAAACAAACTAGCCTTGGAATATCTGACCTAAGCTGCAGTTTCAGTTCCAACTGGGAGGCCCATGACCTTGGGCAGGGTACCAGGCTCCTCTGCAGAGTTGGGTACTGTTTCCTGTTTCAACTGTGAGAAGAGCAGAGGCTGTTTGGCAGCTAGAGCCATTGGGAGGCGGTGGTCGGGCTCCCCTTGCAGGGGAGGAAACAAAAATTCCGAGGGGCGACACATGATTTGCCCAGATGCCGATGTGTGTATGACAGATTTCAACCAGACCCTCTGTCCCTGTCAAAAGTCTGTGGCAGAGTCCTGCTGCTTTGTCCTGTTGGACACAGTGGGTAAGCAGGTGAGGCCTGCAGTGGTTTGGGTAGGCAGCCAGGCTTCTGAGCAACTTGGGAGCTAGGGCCTTTGAGAGGGACATTGGCTGGGACCGGAAGCTCCCGCATCCCCTGCCGTCACTCGCACACCACCCCTCCCCCCAAGGCCACAGTGCTGTCCTGCCCAGGCTTTGCCTGGTGACTTCCCCAAGGCCCTTTACTGTCAGTTCTCAGCATTTTCTTTTTCCAGCTCTGAGCAAAGCACATCACAGTTTTCATGAATGGTGGATGGAAAAAAAAAGGCTTTGATTTAATAAGCCCTTGTCCCAGCACCTCATAACCCGAGATTCTCCCACCCAGGGTCCTGCAGACCTGCATGATTCATAAGGCTGTGCGGAAGTGGAAGTGACCGAAAGTGAATTTATTGATCAACCCTCAGAGAGGCTGCCTGGCCGGGCTCCTGCTCTGGCTCCCTGCCCGCAGCTGCCTGGAGCTCCCTTCTCTGCTTGCTAATGACCAGGCACCCTGAGGGTCAGGACAGAAAGCTGTTCACCCCCATCCACCCTGGCCTGGCAGTAGAGAGAGGGGCTGGTCTTGGAGCAGGAGGAACTGTGATTTGACTGTTCCTGTAACCAGCTGACTTAGTGGAGTTGAGTGAGGAAATCTAGAGAGTTCTACAGAGAAACCCTCATGTGTGAGGGCTGGGCACTGGGCTCCTCTGGCCTGCCAGGAAGGGTGGTGGTCTTGAAAAAGACTGAGAAGTCTCTGGCCAGCTTTCTCTTCCTTCCCCTCTACTTTATTCATATTTAAAGTAACTATTGGTGTTGTTGGCTTAATATATTCTATGCACGTTTGTAGCTGTTTGTAAATTTGTTGGATTCGCCTCCCTGCCCCCATTTCTGCTTCTCTGGCTTCCTTTTTCTTCTCTGTTTTTTTAAAAAGAATACCTTTTACTTATTCTTGGACGAATTGAAACATGTATAAAATGTACTTGATTATCTCTACTCCAGTTCCCCCCACAACCCTGGACACCTCCTAATGCGTCTCCCCGCCACCTTCACATCCTCTCTTTGTCTATTTTGCCATCTACTGAGTGCTGCCTGCTAGAATGCTGACTGATCTTGTTGCCCGGATCTTACACAGGTGACCAATCTGCACTGAACTCATGAGCACAGTGGCCATGTCATGCTCAGACGACGGCACCTCACAGCATGCTTCCCAACCTCTGGTTCTTAGAGTTCTTCTGCCCTGTCTCCCACGTGTTCCTTGAGTCTTGTGGGTGGGGGGAGATGTCCTATTTAGGGCTGCGGCCTCACCAATTCCCAGTCTGCGTTAACTGCTGCCCACTGTAGAGAATGGCTTTTCTGGCCAAGGTTGAGGACAGCGCTAATCTATGAATTTAGACATAAATATTTAGCAGGCAGTTTGACAAAATGTCCATTTAGCAAAACAACACCATATCACCACTCCTCCCCAGCCTGTGACTTCTAAGCCATGAACTCTTGACCAGGCTTACAGTATCCCCTCTCTGTCTTTAATTGAGAATTTGTTACTTTTCATTTACTTTTCTAGACCTTCCTGGATGCCTCCTGTGTGGAATGGTTGCTCTAGGGAGTTGGCTCAGAACTGGCTTTGCTATTGTCTTTGGGGACTTTCTGACTTCCACTGGGTCTAGGCATCTGCTGGGCCACTTTCTTGTGTGTGCTGTTTGGGAAGGAGGTCTGCTACTCTGGGGTCCCCACCACCTTCTACCACATTTGTGCTCCTGAACCCCTCCTTTACCCAGCAAGGTGCCGGAGTGCAGGCTGGGGTGGGGCTTGGGGCCGTAGCCCTTGCTGGGAAAGGCTGCTTTCTGCACTAGGTTTTGCCTCTGCACCCGTGGGGCTGTGTGCCTACTGCCCAATAAGGAAAGTGTCTGGAAGACACCTTGGAGAGACAAGGGAAATTTCTGTGCCCTGCAGTTCCTGCTGCTGTAACAGGCTGCAGGGTGTAAAAGGCCCAAAGCTGAGAATGTACTTCTGCCAGGCCAAGAGCCCTGCCTTCGGAAACAGCAGAAGGGACCAAATTTATTCTCTGACATAGAAGGGCAAGCTGTGGAATGGAGATCTGAAGATGGCTGTGATTCTTTCTTTGATGCCATCCTTGCTATCCTCCCCTCATAATCTGCCATATGTCAGATATTTTCCAGAGTTGAAGGCCAGATGCTGGGAGCTTCAGGGAGCCCTGGGAGCCCAGGGCACTGAGAACAAATTGCCCTGGGAGCCACTGCCTCCTCAGAGAGCGCCACTGCCTCTGTGTCTATGGAAGGTCTGTGAGGACCTCAGGTGAGGGGCCACTGGTAGGCAGCCCAGGTCCCAGTCTGGGCCTTCGTCTGGGCTGATCTAGAGTCTACAGCCCTCTCCAGTTGATGCTGGTAACAGATTCATGTTGGAAACAGGCTGAAGACAGTCCAAGTGTTGCTGGGAGGAAAGTTGGAAGGAAGGGCCCGGCCCCCCAAGTTGGCCCCCCACCTTCAGCCTTCACACTGGCCACTGCTCAAGAGGACTTTACAGAGGGCGCGGCTCCCCCAGGTTCCTAATGCACCTGCTCTTCTTGTAACCCGACTCAGATCAGGGAATAGGCACTGATCCCCAGCACTGGGAAAATGGGTGGAGAGCTAGATGCAAAAAGAGAAGCCTGTCCTTCCAAAACCAGACAGTGACTGCTTGTTCATCCGTGTCCCTGCAGCCAGTTTTGTATCTCTTCAGAGCTGGCTATGTTTCCCATAGAGTCGGGGGGGGTCCTCCTCCAACATGGCCCTGATAAGATGGTCACCCAGAGCTGTTTGCTGAACAGCTCACTAGGCCCTCCTTCCTTGTGTCTTTTCATGGTGCTCAGGACAACAAAGCCAAATGTAGAGAATAGTTAACTCACTCAAGGCCACAAGCTGTTAATGTTTGGAACCATAGCTTAGACTTGGATTTTACACATTCATTCATCGATTTGTTTTTTTGTTCATTCTGCAGATATTCACTTCTCTTTCCTTCCCATCTTGCTCCCTGTCTTCCTCTCCATGGGACACAATTTGGAGTAGGGAATCCCTGGAGGAGGAAGAGCCCCTGGGGAACAACCAGAAGCTGCAAACTGCTGTGAGGGGGCCTCGGACCACCCCTTCCCTTTTATGCTGATAACTGCTGTGAGGGAGCCTCGGACCACCCCCTCCCTCGTATGCTGATAACTTCTGTGAGGGAGCCTCGGACCACCCCCTCTCTTGTATGCTGATAACTGCTGTGAGGGGGCCTCGGACCACCCCCTCCCTTGCACGCTGCTGCGCTCAGCTCTCATGGGAGCTCTACACGTTCTAGAAGGGAACCATAACCTGCCATCACATGAACTTGTGGCACATCTTATCCAGTCTCCCTCCTCCAGATGAGCAAATGGATGCCCCCAAACAGGAAGGGTCTTACCCAAACCCAGCTCCCTTCCAAGAGAGCCTAGGCTGCAGGGGTTCCCAGACGTTGTCATAGGTAGCTATACCAAGGGAGACTGCCAGCCTCTGAGGATCCTGCTGTGTTTGCCGTGTCGGCCTCTCTACTCTCCTAGCCTGGGAAACCCAGATCTTTCCAGCTCCCTCTGGCCTTCCCCTCCCCATGTGCCAGCCAGGTTGGAGGAGCCTCTGTTGCGTCTTATAAATGGCCACAGTTTGCAGGGCTGGGAGAGGCCTTTGGTACTCCTTTCCTCTAGGCCTCTCTACAGTCCTGGAAAAGGAATTGTGTCCCTCAGTGCGACAGTCCCAGCAAGGGCAGTCTCGCCAGTAAGGCCTTGCTGTACAGGTTTTTAAGTCTGTGCATACATCCTGCCCACTAAATGGGTCAGTCACCCATGGTGGGTGAGGCCATTGTTAGTCACCCTTGGTGGGTGAGGCCATTGTTAGTCACCCTTGGTGGGTGAGGCCATTGTCAGTCTTTTCTCCAGCCTGGTCTTTTACCCTGAGGATTGGAGAGACCAAACCTCAGAACGGAAAATAGCTGGCAGTGCTAAGCTTTGAATCTTCATCTGCTGCCCAGGTCACACCCTGTCCTCAAGGACCATGTCTCACTGGGATGTGGGTGCCACTGCATCTGACTTTTGGGGGAAAGGAAGTAGTGTTTGCATGTACCTAGTACATTGTTTCATGAAGTATCAACATGGCATACTCTCTTCCTGGGAACATTCTGATATGCCTTGGACCAGAGAAAGGAACAGCAAGTGTCACAGTCAGTGCACTTTGAACATATATTTTCCCCAAATATGAGATCCCCTTCCTGACACCTCATGCCTGCAGCCTCCTGTGGATCAGAGCCATTGAACACATTCAAGCCTCTTCGTAGGCATGACAACAAACCCAAAGAGATGGCTGCTTCACTTCCAGGTGCCTAGGTCTGTAGCAAAACTGGGAACCTGTTTATCTGTGTGAACTTGGGAGTCTGAAGATTCCCTGCCCTGGGGTCTTGGCCTCCAGTGTTAAAGCACATGCTGCTCTTGTCAGACCAGAACTCCTTGCTTAAGACCAGACCTCCATCAGATCCAGAGTTCCTTTTGCACAGTGGCTATCTTTCTTCTTTCCACACTCAGCACCCAGAATGGGGGTCTGAATCTGAAAGAGGGAGGGAGGACGAGGGAAAGAAAGAGGGACAGAGGAAGGAAGGTGGGGCAGGGGAGTTTGCTTAGAATAGAAGCTGTTTCTGAATCACACACTTGAACTTAATTGTCTTCCCTACTAGGCTGGGACTTATTTGTCCTCAGCAAGTGACCAGGAGCCATTTCCAAGGTCCATTACACTAATGACCTAATCAGTTTATCCAGCTTTTTTCTTTCTGGGAGCTCAGAGAGCCCCTGCCTCTGCACCACTCTGCAGGCTGGCCCTGGGGGTTCTGGCTCACCCCTCTTTTGGGGGTCAGTGCGCACTGAGGTTTGTGGTGGTGGGTGACATCATAGGTCCCAAGTAACCAGGGTTCTTAGGCTCCCAACATCCCACCCCTTCCCCTGGCCCTGGAGCCAGACTCCCCTGGGCAATGTTAGTTTTAAATATTTGGCCCCCGGAGTATGCCGAGTGCCTTTGATTGTATCTGGTTTCCTGTTCTCCTTTGGGAGGAAGAATTTCTCTCCAGGAAGTAGTTTAATATGTCTGAAAGCCTTACTTCCCTTGTCTTGAAATCCAAGTTTCCAGTTATAAGTGGCTGAGATTGTCCTTAAGAAGGGAATCGGGAGGAGAGGACCAGACCTATGAAACATAGCTCTATCTGAGCCAGGCCTATAGAAGAGAAGACGGAGGGCATCCCCGACCATGGAGATCACAGAAATACAGAAAGATGCAAGCTCAGTTGGTCCAGGCCTTCCCTCCCTGCCTCCATGCCCAGTGCTTGGGTGAAAAGCAGACATCCAGGAACAGGAGGCCAGACCTGAGGACTCTGCCTGGGTCTCAACGGTTGACAGGCTCTCTAGCACCTCACTCACCCCCCATGCAGCTAGCCGGCCCTCTCTTCAGAGTCAATGCCTGCCTACTTGAGAGACTGGCCAAGTCACTCACAGCCGCTCCATCTCTTTCTGCCAGTTCTTTGGGATGACAGCTCAGTTCTTCCTATTGAAGCTTCCCTCCTGAGCTCCTAGGATGAAAACAGAAATCATCTCGGATGTTCACATCTAGGCCCCTTAACACCAGGGATTGCTTACAAGGCAACACAGCAGCTGGGACAGCAATGGGGTGGGGTCGTAACCCAGGGACCAACAACAGCAGGAGGAGACCCCTAGGCTGCAGGTGAAGGGAGCACAGCTGGACAGCAGCCGGCATGAGGGGAAGCCAAGGCGAACAGCGAGGATGAACCGAGAGGGCTGTGCTCAGTCCAAGACCCTCTAGCCTGGCAGTGTTTTCTGAGACCCAGCTCGCCCAGGACCAGGCATCAGCACTCTGCCATAGAGCAGAGCAGAGCCAGGAGAGAGAGTCCACAGCTTCTGACCAGTGAGTTTCGGTCTTCAGGCAGCGCAGGAGGACTCCCCTCACCTTCCTGGCTGGGCCGTCTCGGCCACCACAGAGAACTCCTGACAGTGGCAGGCCCAGCTCTTTCCGCCATCCTTCTCTTTTGTTTTTCTGTCAGTCGTCTCTGCCTGCCTAGGTCCCATGCCGGGCTCTTCTTATAAAGTCATTGCGAGCTTTCCTGTTCTAAGGAGGGTTATTGCTCATGCTCTCAGAGTCAGCCTTAAAATCTGTCCCCAGTTAGTGTCCAGGAAAAGTTCTCCTCTGAGGCAGTGTCAGGGAGAGGCCACCTGCTGTCCATAGTCACCCTCCAAGGGGAAGTGATCTCATCCATGAAAGAGAACATTCACAGGGCAAAAGAGGCAAGGAGCTGGTCTCTGCAGGACACTGCTGTACTGGGATGCAGGCTGGAGGGACCCAGGACCTCCCTGCTGGTCTCAGTTACCCACAAGGGGCCATGCCGCCCATTGTGTTGGTCGCTGGCTGGTAGCACTCGCTTAGGTCTCTTATCGTGAGCTCCGGTGTCTGTAATCTTATGTCACAGGAGTTGAGTAGCAGACCAGTAATTGTCTGGTTGAACCCTAGATCCCTAGGCCCTCTGGGCAGCAGGGTGCAGGCTGGGGAGTATTCTTCCACAGTCCTGTTCTGGGCCATGCCTTTCCAACTAACCCTCTAGCCAAGCATCTAACATTGGGCCCTAATCTCTGGCTCCTCGGGATGTGTCACACAGTTGCTCCTCAGTCAGTCATTTGGTATTAAATGCATATATGGGTTCACTAATCCATTTTTCCATGTACTTTTTATTTATTTATTTATTTATTTATTTATTTATTTATTTATTTATTTTGGTCTTTTCGAGACAGGGTCTCCCTGTAGTCCCAGCTGTCCTGGAACTCACTCTGTAGACCAGGCTGGCCTTGAACTCACAAAGATCCGCCTGCCTCTGCCTCCCAAGTGCTAGGATTAAAGGCATGCACCACCATACTCGGCTTTCCATGTACTTATTTATTTATTCAACATATGATTACTGAGCACTGCTCTAGGTACTGGGGGTGCAGTGGTGAGCATACTAGTGAAGGCTCTATCCTACAGGCCCTTTTACATCTAACATATAACATCAATGTCAGTATAGAGCTGGCTTCTGAGATCATCTCTGTCAGGAAAATGGCACAAGCAGGAGAACTCCAGCTCCAGGGGAATCCGAGATCCTCTTCTGACCTCCGCGGCATTGCACGACACGGGTGCACAAACTTGCATGCAGACAGTACATTCATACACATACAGAAATAAATAATAATAAAAAAATTAAAAAAAAAATAAAATAAAAAATGCTATGCCAAGAGTGTAACTCTTAACCCAGAGAAAGAGTTCAGAAGTGATGGGATTCTCTGCACGGTGCGGGAGACACTGGAGGTAGGGCCTACCCTAGCTGCCCTGGTTTCTTGAGTTACATTTGGGGGTGGTGGTGTGAGATAGGATCTTACTATGTAGCCCAGGCTGGTCTTGAACTCATGGTCCTTCTTCTGACTCAGCTTCCAAGGGTCAGCCATCATGCTTAGCTCAGATCAGAAATTTCTGGGGTTTTTTTTTGTTTGTTTGTTTCTCTGTTTGTTTGGTTTTTTGAGAAGGGGTCTCATGGAGCACCGGCCTGCCTCGTACTCATTATGTCATGGAGTGCCGGCCTGCCTCGTACTCATTATGTAGCTGAACTTCTGATCCTTTTGTCTTCCTTCTCAGGTGCTGGTGTCACAGGCGTGTGCTGCCACACCTGGCACTTCTGAGAAGTCTTTGTGGAGCCATTTCCCTGTCTTCATACCTCCATTGTCTGAGAATACACTCCTGAGGACAGCCACCTCTCTGGCTCATTCTTAGCACAAACTCTGGGGGTGGTGAAGGCCTGTACCCAGATTTAGGAGGGACATCCCCAAGAATGGGAGACATTGCCCATGTCCCCATCCCATGTGTGTCAGTTTCCTATTCCCAGACATGAGGAGAGATGAGTGTCTCCTCTGGCCCCAGAGAGCTTGCCCCACCTCAGCCAAGGTCCTGGGTCCAGCTTTTTCCATCAAGGAGAAAATAGCAAGAAAAACAGATGAGAACTGATACCCTGTGCTGCAGGGTCGCTGGGACCTGGTGCTGGAGGAACGCCAGGAGACCTTTAACTCCGGGGGCTCCAGGAAGTCAGGAAGGGTGAGCAACACAGGGGGAGAAGGCACCTGGGAAGGTGCCTCCCCCTCGCATCTGGGACACTGTCAGTACCCATTCTCTGTGCCTTCGTATGTCGTAAGTGCCAGCGTGTGGGTCCTGGAATAGACTCCCCCAGTTCTCAGGGTGGAGGGCATCTAGAGACCATCTCTAGGTGACACCTTCCTGGAACAGGTCCAGCTTTTCCCATTTTGGTTTTTTTTTTTTTTAATTTAATTTTTTTTTTATTGATGCTTTGTGCATTTCGTACATCATTTTCCAATTCAGATCAGGCATTTTTCCCTTTCCCTTCCCCCCCACCCCCACCCCATCCCAGATCATGTATTCTGCCATAACTGTCTTGCATCTTTCTCTGTTTTTTTGTTTTTCCTTCTTTTCCTTTTTTAGCTATAAGTGATAATCCATGAGTACAAGCATCCTTTGTGCAAAACCAATCTACAGGCTGTTGTGTCCAAACCCCCACAGCCCCCCAAGGATATTCTGAATAGGCCACCTTCCATCTGTATCTAAACAACCCAGTCAGCCTGGGCCCCGAAGGTGAGCTGGACTTGGAGATAGGAGACCTGGGCTAGATCTAGTCCATGCTACAGTGATTCTGTTGCATGTTGCACTGCCCTTCAGGGTGGTTATAGAGCTCCCCTGAGACCTGGCTGTGAAACGGCTTCACAGATTATAAATAGGATATAAAGGAAACGTGATGGGAAGTGATGGGGGACAGGACCCTGGGTCCTGGGGACGCTCACCCCTGGGAATCTGGCCCCTGTACCAGATGATTGCCGAGACAGCATCCATAGGGCAATCGAGCTTTCTATGATCTCTCCCTAAAGTTCTTGCCTACAATGTGCTTCCTGTAGCTGAGAGGCTGCCATGGGGGTGCTCGGCGGTCATCAGGAGCCTGACCTGGGAGTGCCGTTTGACTAGCACTTAGGCTGTGTTTGCTGAGCTCCTATAAGCACTGAGATGTTGCAGGTGTGTGTTTGTCCAGGAGCTTGGTAGGGAGTATCGACAAGGTGTTTGCAGGGCATCGGAACACATCGTATCTCATTCTACCCTTGCTCTCTGAAGCAGGGCTCCTTTTATGAAAGAAGAATTGAGTTAGCAAGCTGTGGACCTGGTGCCCAAACTCAGGTCTTCTGACTTCAGAGGATGCACTAGCCTGGCCCTCCTGCTGCAGACAGGAGGGGAGGGAATGCCTTCCACTGCATCAGGGCAGTAAGACACAAGGAGAAAGCTCAAAGGCCACTTGGTGGTTTGGGACGCAAAAATCCTTCTATCCTGGGGCGGTGGCGATAGGGCTGGGAAGGGACCTCTGTTCCCCTCCCCATCTTCCTGATTGCCCCCGTCTCATCTCCATGACCTCCAAGGAGCAGGTGGGCATCTGTGGACGACAATGGGTCAGAAAAACTGTGTGTTGGGGTAGAGGGGGCCTTAAACATCATCACTGAGCAGGAGAAAGCTACAAGTCCAGCAGGCACAGGACATAAGGACACGGAGTCAGAGGCCCCGTCCACAACCCCCTGCTGAGGAGGGCAGTCCACTCCTTTCAGAAGCTGCATTGGAAAATAACAACTGGGCAAGCTGTGGCCTCTGCAGCTCCCTGGGCGGGCCCCAGCTCTTGGCGCTCTCTCCAAGGCCAGTGTGTGGGCAGAGGACACTACAGCTGGCGGCTAGCTAGCTTGATTTCAAGAGAAGCAGGAAACCCCCGGGGACAGTAAAACTCTCAATCCTCAGGGGTGGGGGTGGGGCTGTCACCTCTAGCCTATGGGTAACCTTGCCTCCTGTGTTATTCCAGACCTGTTTATCTTCTCTGTCTGTAAACATAGAAAAGGTTGGAAAACTCTCCCTTGACATCATCCTGCTTGTTTCCTTTAAGGGGCATATCACAGTGGAGTGATCTTATTTCCTTGCTTTTATGTTATTGGTCTCTTAACCCAAAATGTAAACTACGTAGAAGCAGAGATCTTTTATCTTATTCCTGGCACAGAGAACTCTGTCCAGCACAGAAAGCCTTTGATGAATGTTTGATCGCATCGAGTGTGCATGATGGGTGAACGAGTGAAAGTATGAAGTGCTAGCAGATGCTCAGGGAGCACCAGGCTTTCTTTTCTGAGAATCAGCCCCCATTAGTTGAGCATTACCAAGCTTGTCCTTGAGACCAACCTACGCAATGACTGGAAAGGAGATGGGAAGTCAAGGAAACAGAGTGTTGACAGCAAAATGGGACAGGACCAGAGGAGGGAGGCGTGGTGTGGACCTTTATGTTCATTCATCACCTGACTGACTGGGAGTGTGGAGACATGTTAGGAAGCATGGACAGTGCTGTCAGCTTGGGCAGACTTCATGAGCCCTTTCCTCTGGTCCCTTCCTCTGTCAAATGGGCCGTCCTTATTCTCTCGGTGCAGTTACGCTCCCAGGGCTGCCACAACCCAAACCGGTCAGAACCCACTGAGGTCACAGCAGGCACAAATGATTGAGTTGTACTTGGTTCATTTGCTTAAATTTCTTAAAAGAGGTTCTTTGTTCTTTTCTGTTATTTTTATCATTAGTCAGGATTCCCTCCCTGTGCCCCAGGAGAAATGAACCAGGGTTTTACAAGCTCAGATCCTAAAGATTAGGCCCTTGGGTGATGGTCTTGGCTGAACAGGAGCCTCCTCTTAGAGCTCCCTAGGGGCGGGTGAACCTCAGGGACGGTGCAGGCGAGTGTCCAGTCCTCACTCCTGCCCTCTTCCCCTGCAGGTACAAGACAGTGGTGACTCAGCGGAGAGCAGCTGTGGCCATTGCCGGCTGCTGGATTCTCTCCCTTGTGGTGGGCCTGACACCCATGTTCGGTTGGAACAACCTGAGTGTCGTGGAGCAAGACTGGGTGGCCAACGGCAGCGTGGGGGAGCCCGTGATCAAGTGCGAGTTTGAGAAGGTCATCAGCATGGAGTACATGGTCTACTTCAACTTCTTCGTCTGGGTGCTGCCTCCGCTGCTCCTCATGGTCCTCATCTACCTGGAGGTCTTCTACCTGATCCGGAAGCAGCTCAACAAAAAGGTGTCAGCCTCCTCTGGAGACCCACAGAAGTACTATGGGAAAGAGCTGAAGATCGCCAAGTCGCTGGCCCTCATCCTCTTCCTCTTTGCCCTCAGCTGGCTGCCTTTGCACATCTTGAACTGCATCACCCTCTTCTGCCCCACCTGCCACAAGCCCAGCATCCTCATCTACATCGCCATCTTCCTCACGCATGGCAATTCAGCCATGAACCCTATTGTCTATGCATTCCGAATCCACAAGTTCCGGGTCACCTTCCTGAAGATTTGGAATGACCATTTCCGCTGCCAGCCCAAGCCTCCCATTGACGATGAGCTCCGTGAGGAGAAGGTTGATGACTAGACTGCCTTGTACGCCCACCGACTCACGGCCGGCAGCTCTGGACCCACCCTCCATGTCCTCACTGTTCCATTGCTCTTCCTGAGCTTCCCCAGCTGGGCTGTGGGCTTTGGGTGCCGTGGGCACTGGGGCGGGTGGGGCTCTAAAGAGATACCGTGGAATAGGGCCCTTCCATGAGAAGCCTTGCACCTTGGACACCTACCTGGAGGGGGCTTGGGAGGGTAGGCCATGGCAAAGAACAGGGTGCCCAGAGGTGAGAGAGGGTCTTGAGTACCCCATGCCTGGCTGTCCTAGGAGCAGTTCAGAACTTTGGGGCTGAGCAGGTCCTGGGGTCCCACCTGATCGCAAAGGAGCCACGGAGGATGAAATGCTTGGTCTCTTGCATCCAGACAGGGGAGCCTACTATTCTTAGGGGTCGTTGCAGAAGGGACCAAGCTCAAGGAGAGGATACGCCCCCCCCCCGAAAGTGGATGGATGGAGAGAAATGGGGGTTGTCCTGGCTTTACCTTCTCTCCTGTTCCGTAGAAGGTAGCAAAGGGCAGGAAGCAAGGAGACCCCATCCCCAACCATCAAGGATTTTGTGCACCAGGCCATACAGGTACTGTGATGCCTGCTCTTGTCGCCCTAAGCACCCTGGGGTTATACTTGGGAGAGGCAAGAAGAATGGGTCCAGGGATCCTTTCTCGCATTTGCTTTATTCACAGCCCTGAACTCCCCATGGGTCTCTGAGACCTGGGAATGAGCATGGTGCAGTAGGTGCTGGCCTCACACAGCACCAGAGGGCAGCATGGAGCTCCTCTTGCCCAGGACTCCTGGCAGCCTCCAGTGTAAATTTCTGTCATCTGGGCCACCAACCTTTACCAATCTTTACCTTTCTCAATCTGAGCTCTCCTGGGTGACACGTTTCTGCTGCTGGGTCCAATGGAGAGGACAGCCTTAGGCAGGCCAACCCTTGGGTGCATTCTGAGCACGTGGGGAGGAGGACAAAGGAAGCAGCCAAGAGGATCCCACTGACTGTGGGTGCTCCTGTAGGGGTGTGGCAGACCAGACCAGAGAAGTCCATTCTCCTGGGAGCATGAGGATCACCTCGCCAGCATTTATTAAATGCTCCTGCGGGGCATTTAGCTCGGTTTTCAGAGGCTTCAGAGGCTCTGCAGCCATGGTCTGTGCTGGGACCAATCCACCCCCTGCTGAGCTGGGAGGCAAGCAGGGGAAGTTCTGAGTCTGAATACTGACTCCAGTTCTTGATTCCCAGGGTCTTCCCTTGGTCAGAGGTAGGCTGATTCTGGCTCTTAAGGAGGCCCTCGTGTCTAATAAAAGACTGTGAACCCTCGTGGAGAGTGGACTGCTGACACTGTCAGAGGGCAGCTTAACCATCTCAGCTGAGAAGCTGTAATGGTCAGGGTGGGGGGGGCAGCTGGGAGAGGAGGTGGGGAGGCAGATGATGGCGCAAGGAAGGTTCCAGACATGGTGTATCTGTTGCTATAGTTACATGCTCGGGCTAGCACATTGTGAATCAGAAAGCAAGATCCAGAACATTTACATGTCCAGAAAATGCCCTGTGTCATCTTTGAACCCTTCCTTCTGGTATTTTCTTCGTGGTGACATAGTATCTCCCCTTCGTGGTGACAGTGTCCTTCCATCTACCCAGACATTAACTGCCCCATGCTGTAACATGACACAACTTTATTTGAATGCTTCTTGCTCAGTGTACAACTCTGCAGGGGGCACCAGTTTTTGCATCATTGGGACCCCCTTGTACCCACAAGGTCTGGCCTGGGGCCTGCCAGGCCCACTCCAGGGTCTGGACTCTAGCCTCTGGTGGAGAGAGGTCATCAGGTACCAGAGGCAGTCCCTTTAGCTGTTCCTATGGAAATGCAGGTCCCGGGTATCCAAGGAGTGACGTTTTGGACCTAGGGGACTGATCCTCAGTCCTGCAGGACTGGGCAAAGAATATGCTTCTGAGCCGTGGTGTGTGACCAAACTGCCAGAAGAGATGCCAAGGGACAGGTAGACGACCACCTCTTCCTGTCTCTATCCTGCCCAGTGCTAACTCTGCCCACTGCAGTTCTAGAAACTTCCTCCTTTATCCAGACCAGATGAGGGAGGCAGAGCAGGGGCTGTGCCCCTACTTTTCTAATGAAGAAACAGGCTCAAAGGGACTTCCCATGTTTACAGTCACTCAAATCCAGGACTCAACCACCCAGTGTATCACCCCCCTCTAGGCCTTTCCAGCATGGCCCGGCTCTGCATCATTATGTGACTCAACATGCATGCTAGTTGCCTGCAACTACAAAATTGTATGGAGTGCTGCCTACGGCCTCCCTCCCACCCCATCCCTCTGCTCCCAGCCTCCTTTCTGCTCTGTGCGCCCACTAGAGGTAGCTAAGGGCATGGCTTCAGTCGTTTACCTGTCTCCTTGTCCTAGTCTCTGCCCAGGTCACTCTTCAATGTGTGGCAGAGGCTGAAAGAGATCCTATAGATTAGAGCTTGGAGGAGAGAGGGGAGGACAGGAGGGGCTCAGTCAAGGTCAAATGACCCTCTACCTTCCCACCTACCCCTGCCCTCTATTGGAAAAGCTTCCCACTCGTAAAGCCATTCACATAAGCTGCCCTCAATCCCCTACTCCTGCTTCAGTTTTCAACTTTCAGCTGCATCTAGTCCAGCTCCAAAGGGGGTTCGCCCACCCACGAGCAGGCACTATGGAGCCACTGCTCGTCCCCTACCTTTGACTTCCAGCCGGCAATCTACAGAGGCCTCCCCTAGCACGTTGACGGCCTTGCAAGTGTAGACCCCAGAATCAAAGGGGCTGGGCTTCCGGATCTCCAGGGTACAGACCCCTTGCTCAGAAACAGCACGGTACTTGGGGTCACCCTGGATGTCCATCTTGTTTTTCATCCAGATGATCTTGGGCTGGAGGCATGGTCAGACGAGGGATGGTGACGTTAAGGATGTGAGCCAGGACTGGCTCTTAAGGGACATTCTCAACTCTGCTGCCTCTACCTGTCCCCACTGGTCCAGGGCTCCTCACCTTCGGTGATGCTCGAACGCTACAGAACAGCTGAGTGCTGTAGCCAGGGGTAGAGATGTGGTCAGCCAGGGGCTGGGTGAACGAGGGGGCTTCTGAGAAGTCTCGCTCAACAAACCCTTTAGGTTTGGCAGCAACATCTGGGTTCAGGGGAGAATGAAAGTTTACATGAGTGGAAGAGCCTTCGGAAAGACTGACCTGAACCCCAAACTTTAGAAAGCCTGGCCTGGGTCAGTGTGTAGAAAATTGAAGAATGTCAGAAGCCACAGAAAACCTAGTTAATCAGAGCCGAGGCAGGTCAGGGGTGAGCAGAGAGGTGCGGGTGGGAAAACCAGAGCTACAGAGGACTGCGGCAGAAGGTGGATAACACATTTCAGTTCAATAATTGATACCTGACCAATTATCCTTTTTTTTTTAATTTTTTTTCTGTATGTGTATGAATGTACTGTCTGCATGCAAGTCTGTACACCCGTGTCGTGCAATGCCACGGAGGTCAGAAGAGGGTGTCAGATTCCCCTGGAATTGGAGTTCTCCTGGAATTGGAGTTTCAGACGGTTCTCGGCCGCCATGTGGGTGCTGGGGATCGAACCTGGATCCTCTGTAGGAGCGGTCGGCGCTCTTAACTGCTAGGCCATCTCTCCAGCCCCCAATTTTCCATTTTAAACAAAAAATTCTTACTGCTGTGCGACTCGGGTTGTTAAAAAGCGTGGCTGCCAGGCGAGTGAAATGGCTCAGTGAGCAAGGGTTCCTGCCACCAAGCCTGACCACCTGAATTCAGTCCCTGGGACCCACATGGTAGAAAGCGAGAACTGACTCCCACAAGTTGTCCTCTGACCTCCACCTGAATATCGTGGAGCATGTGCACATGTGTGTGCACACACACAAATAAATGTAATTAAAGAATAACAAAAAGCGTGGCTTCCAGGGTCAGTACGGGGGGAGGCCTGGGGCGGTCGGGGGAGAAGGAGGAGGCCTGAAGTTTAACACTTGGCCCCGAGGGTCAGGCACCTGCTGAACACAGGAACTACCGCACTTCTCTCACCCATCTTTGTGTCATTCTCTTCAGGTGGGGTGGTCTCTGCTTTTATAGACTCATTAGTCAACTTGTCATGTACATGTTGCCCTTAAGGGAGAGGCCTGGGAATACTGCACACACAACCCAGAGATTGCTGGGATGTTAGTAGCCACACTCATCTTTAGAATAAGTACAGACTCCTGAGAGGCACTGATGTTTGCTAAGATCAATCAGCCAAACTGCTTATTTACAGTCACTCTGCATCAGTGTGTATGTACACAATTGCACATACGCTCACGCACAGCTATGGAGTGGGAGGAGGGCAGCAAATGTTCCAGAAGGAGAAACAGAGGCATGCGGGGGCACCAAGAAGGCAGTGGGGACAGACGGTGGTTCACTGTCCATTTCCTGTCGAGCGCTAGCCCACCTACCTGTCTTCCGGATGTGAGCCAGCTCCTTGGTGGTGGTGGCTGAGTCACTGAGGCCACACAGGTTTTCTGAGAAGACCCGGAAGGAGTAGGAATTGCCAATGATGAGGTCGGAGATGGTGCAGGTGGTAGGGTGGTAGCGCTCCAGCACTGTGAACCATTGCTGCACAGACCTCCGCTGGGTCACCCTCGGCTCTTACCCAGTTCTTGCCTTTCCTGCTCCCCCTGAAGCTCCTTCAGGGTGAGCTCATTCCAAGCCTCAGGAGACTTACAAGTGGCAGAAGGGCCTCCTGGACCACTCTCCTGAGCTTTCTGGTCCTCAGGATTCTAGGGCCTCACTGGCAGATATGCAACCTCAAATTGCCTGGACATTCAGTCCCAGCCCCACCCCCAACCTCCTGAATCAGAATCTACATTTAGCAGATTTGCAAATGATTTATACAGATAATAAGACAGTTCCACAGCAACCCAGTAGGCATGTACCCGCAGACTGGCGTATAAAGAGGGTAGAGGCTTGCCCAGGGCCACACAAGGAGTCACATAGCACTAGTTGGACTGGCTTTCCACCCAAAGCTTCTTAGTGGGATAGCTACTTCCTCCCCACCCCCATTGTGCCCCAGCCAGCCTCACCCCTGTCTTTTTGTCTGCCTTCTGCACCGTGTAGCCCAGGAGCTCTGTGTTGCCTGTGTCCTGGGGTGGAGTCCATTCAAGGGCAGCATTACAACCCCAGACATCCAATAGCCTGATGCTGCTCGGGGGTCCAGGCTTCTCTGTAGGACCAGATTGTGAAAGAAAATGAAGGGAAGCTGGCCTGCCACAGAGTCCCCACAGCCAAGAATTGGCACTCCATCATGCTTCCTTAGCCCACCCTAGCCCGTCATCAGCTCTGGGACAGGAGATGGGGGGGCAAGGGATCTGAGACCCTGGAAAGGCAACTCCTGGCCATGTACCAATCACCAGGATGTCAATGGTGGCCTTGGCTTCCAGGCCTTCCAGACGCAAGGTCAGCTCGTAGCGGCCTGAGTCTGAGCGTTGAGCCGAGCGGATGAAGAGGATGGAGTCCTGGTTCCCGGTGCGCACATTCACTCGCTGACTGTCCAGGACCTGGCCATTGTGGGTCCAAGAGGCCTGAGGTTTTGACTTCCCCTGACAGAGAAGGGCCTTTGGAGTGAATGACGATCAGTGCCAGCACCCTGCAGCCACTGCTCCTGCAAGTGCCTTCGGAACCTGCCTTGTTGGTNATGGGGGGGCAAGGGATCTGAGACCCTGGAAAGGCAACTCCTGGCCATGTACCAATCACCAGGATGTCAATGGTGGCCTTGGCTTCCAGGCCTTCCAGACGCAAGGTCAGCTCGTAGCGGCCTGAGTCTGAGCGTTGAGCCGAGCGGATGAAGAGGATGGAGTCCTGGTTCCCGGTGCGCACATTCACTCGCTGACTGTCCAGGACCTGGCCATTGTGGGTCCAAGAGGCCTGAGGTTTTGACTTCCCCTGACAGAGAAGGGCCTTTGGAGTGAATGACGATCAGTGCCAGCACCCTGCAGCCACTGCTCCTGCAAGTGCCTTCGGAACCTGCCTTGTTGGTTCCATGTTATTGCACTGAGCCTTGTCTTCTGGCGTCTGGCCTGCCCTGGGGGCCACTTGCCTGTCCACAGGCAGGAGAGTCACGTGCAAAACTGGGAGGATGGGGGCTTCTGTACGGATCCCAGACAGACCCCCGAGGGGACAAGGCATTTGCACAGGTCCCCTGACACCCCAGGCTCTTACTGGTAAAGCATACCTACCTGGAAGGGAATTTGCAGGTTGACTGGTTCTCCCACCTGGCGGATGTAGGTTTGACGGAGGTGACGGGGAACACGGATCTTGGGGGCGTCTGCATGAAAGCAAGTGCCTAGGCTTAGCAGTGGGATAGCTCAGAGGGCCTTCTGAGGCCAGAGACAGGGACAAGTGATGTTCCTGGCCAGGCAGACTGGCTCCTAGGACATTCCCACTAGCTTGGGCTGCTGGGAGGGCAAAGCTCTCGCTGCTGAGATTGAGGGGCCCAGATCCCTTAAAGGCCCTTGGGGAGCTGAGAGCTGAGAGGCTCCAGAGAGGTCAGGGCCTCCGTGGTGTGAACTGGTTGGCATCTCGGCACTCCCTTGGCACCTCAACCTTGCCAGGCTGGGATTTGCCCTGCGACCCAGGCATTCTCAAGCTCCAGATGGGCCCAGCTGGTTCTCTGTCTCCCCCTAGAGGGAGCCAAGGCTCCGCACCTGTCAGCCTGGGTGTTGGGGGAGGGAAGCAGTGTATTGGCTTCCTGCTGGCACAGCATCCACATCCCACAAGCCCAGGACTTTTAGAGAATGTGAATCCTGGCTGCCCTAGGCTTCTGCCTCTGGGCCCTATGGGAGGATTAGGATCTTTCTCTGCCTGAGGTCAGAGCAGATAAGCCTCCTCCTCTGTCAGCTCTCTCAGTCTTCCAATGTTACGGTGACAAGTCCATTCTGAAGTTTCCCCGTCTGCACTCCCCTACCCCCGTCCCTGGTAGGGAGCCACTTTTCTGACCGTGGACTAATCACACGTGCCATCGCACATTCCAAGGGAAGCTGCAGCAGCTGTTGTTACTGTCCCAGGAGGATGGTGCCAGGGCTGGGACAGAGCCTCCTCGGCAGCAGACAGGTAGCAGCAGTTGGTCAGTGGCACGTAGGAGGAGACAGTGAGAAGGAACACTGTGTCTCCAAGGATTAGCTGAGCAGGCACTTGGCTTGGGAGCATCATGGCTTGGAATGCTCCAGGGGCCGCTTCAGGGAGCCGGGAATGCCTGGCAGCTCCAAGTGGCCAAGAAGGAACAGCTGAGTAGCTGAGGATCCTGGACAAGCCCTGCACTCAGCCCTGCCCTGCCCGGCCCACGACAGGTCCGGCTGTTCCCCACTTGTTCATGGCCTCATCCCCCTTTTCTCTCCAGGAAATCCCCTTCTGTCCTGCCAGAGGAATTTTAATGGAGAGGTGGGTGCTGAGTCTGGCTTGTTCCTTCAACGCTAGGCCTCAGAGGCCTTTCACAGTCTGAGCTCCTTGGGGCCAAGGGGAAAGTATGAGACTCTCCCAACCAGAAGGACTTCCTGACACCTCTAGGCTGGGGTCCATGTGGCCATCTTGCAGTTACCATGTGGGCGCGTCTCACCTAGACTCAAAGGCTGGTAATGTCTTGGGCTTTTGAAAACAACCAGAGCAGGTGTTCAGTAGCTTGGTGGTCATGAACAGCCTTGTGTGGGCATTAGAATCTGGGGTTACTACTGAAAGACTGGGTGGATTTGTGGGAGTCCCTGGGCTCCTTGGGGTCTGCCTGGTTCAGATAAGCTATGATGGTCTATGGTTCAGAGCTTCCCTTGTCTTCAGATCTTAATCCTATGTGTTCCCTTGAATCTAAACTTGACTCGCCTTATGGCTGTGATATCTCTCTTTGTAGGTGCCTTGTCTAGAACAGTAGGATTCTGTCTCCAGCCTCTACTAGGAAATATCCGTCCCCCAGTTGAGGAACAAGAAGGAAGGTGGAGAGGGCCCAAGACCACCTGCTTGCCTGTGTCTTTCTTCACCCTGGGGCCCTGTGTTGTCCCCAGAGATCTAAGATCAGACCAAATGACTCACTGTGATTAACAGTCAGAAACCTGATCAGCTCTGGGAAGGGAGTGAGAGGGGACCAAGGCTAATGTACCCTGCAAATAGAATATTAGCAGCAGGGACAGCAGCTGGCCTCTAGGTCCCCAGAGAGGTACTGCCCTTTGGGGATGGAGAAGACCCGTCATGGGCCTTTTGCAGAGCCTCTTCTTCCCACTGGGGCCAAGGTAGAACAGGGGGGTAAGCAAGCCTTCTCTACATTCTAGAACCAATGGAGAACTTGGAACCCAAGTTTTAGGAAATAGACAAGAAACGAGCTTCTATGTCTGCTAGAGGGATTAAGATTAGGACAAAGGAAGAACAGATGGCCTCTTAGCATTAAGACCCTGAGACAGGAGCCAGGGAACCCAAGCTCTCATCTCTGGGCACCAGGAAGCTCCTCTCTTATGCTTGGGAGCTGGACCACTCAGGAAAGTGGCTTCTGTGACCTCCACAGGCTCCTTGCTGCTGGAGAATCTGAATCTTCCTCAAGGCAAGACACAACAGCATGTGGCTTGTGCATGCGTGTGTGCGATGGGGAACTGACTCCTGGGTCCCGCCGCCCATGGCCTCAGTTTCCCTATTACATTGGGTTGGTGAGCAAGAGATGAGGAGGGGCTTTACCAATGATCTCTTGGATGTGAACAGGCTGGTCCAGCACAGCCGGGGGGCCAGACCCCGCGGGGCTCACTGCAGCTACACGGAGGAAGAACTTGTCTCCCAGAGCCAGGTTCCGTACTGTCTGCTGGGTCACCATCGCAGGCCGGGCGTTCACAGGCACCCATTCTGAGGCTGAAGGCAGTGGAGAATGTGTGAGGTCCTGGGGACAAGGCCGCCCTTCTCAGGGGGGCTTTCCTTCTCAGGGCAAACTGCAGGCCATATTTCCCATTCTCCCCTTACTGACTTCATAGAGTTAAGTGGCATCAAAGACATGTGATGTTAGAGGTCTGGGCTAGTGACCAGAGGCGGGAATGCAGAAGCCCAGAGAGGGTTGCACACATTCACAAGTCACACACAGCAAGGTAGGGGCAGAGATAGAGGGCAAGCTGAACTTGACTGTCATAGAGGGAAACAGTGGCACCCGGAAGCAGGGCTGACCCTGCTTCTCCAGCTCTCCTCTCTGTCTCTGTCTTCTCTCTGTCCCCTCATCTGTGGCTCCCCCACTTTCTGCCTCCTGTTACCCTGAACAGGGTCCTCAGCACTTAGGATCTCCCCCTTCTCATCAGATCAGTGTCCCCCTCCTTTTTGTTACTCAGAGAGTTCCCTGGAGCTGGAGGATGAGAGGGTTCCTGAGGTCATTCAGACATTCCCATGGAGCAGGAGGTGGTAGCTGGAAAGCTAAGGAGACCACTGTCTGGATCCTCTCCCTCTGTGTCTCCGAGACTGAGGCTGCCAGGGCTGGGCTGGGCTCGTCCATGCTGCCCTAGACCCCTGTCAGCTGGGTGGAAGCAAGACTGAACTTGGCACTCACCTCCGTCCCGGCGGAGCTCCAACACATAGCCTTGGAGCCCCAGCCTCCCTAGCTTCTCAGGGGCCTCCCAGCTCACAGTAAAGGAGCTGGGGCTCACATCTTCCACGGTCAGGTGCAGTGGGGTGCCGGGTACATCTAGGAGAAAAGCCAGGGTGAGATGAAGAGGCATCCTCCCTGCATACCTGCCTCCCTTCTCCACCTGCCCACTTCTGGTCACCTTCACTGGGAGGTTCAGGCTTAGTGGACACAGGGGTGGCAGGGGCTGCAGGAGCTGCTGGGTCCAGTGTCTGAGAGCCAGACTTCTGGGGTTCTGGAGCCTGTTGCTCAGTGGACTCTGAGGCTGCCACTTCTCCAGAAGGCCCTGTAGTGGGCACCTTGGCAGAGTCAGGTGCTGTCTCCTCTGGACCAGAGACAGGGCCCTCAGTGCTAGCTTTTCCTGTCATTTCTGAGCTGGCCAGGAGGTCAGACAGGAGTGTGCAGGGATCCGAAGTGGAGGATCTGGGCCTCCAGGGTGCCAGGGCCACCCAGGTTCAGGCTTATATAGGCAGGAGCTGCCCCACCCCCAGCAAACCATTCCCAGCTGTGGGGTCAGGTCAGGCAGGGGAACAGGGCGCCAGGGAGGCACCCAGGCCAGGAATAGCTCTAGGGAGGAACTGCAGGGCCCCTGAGGCCTGTACTACCTTGCTATCACCCCAGCTGGGCCTCACGGCCAGGGTGCCAGCGCTCAGACTGGAGAGGCATAGGTGGACAAGCTGCGGTATCACTGGAGCCTGCGACGGGAGTTGGGGTAACGGGAGAGCTGCTCTCTGGAGAGAGAGATCGAGTCAGCACCACGAGCCTGGCCTTTGTGGGGCCTCTTGGGCTTGGGTCTCCTGAGTGGGGCCTGGGTCTGAGATTACCTGAACCAGTCTTTATCCTGCCTTGGTCCCCACAGGCCCTGGGACTCCTACTCATGCTGTGTGAGGCTCCAGGGCACAAGGGAGGCAAAAAGCCCAGCTCTCCAAGGTGGTGTGAGCAGAGGCAGATGCTCCCACAGTCTCAGGAGACTGTCACGGCCACCTTAGAGCTGTTATAACATTACCCCACAGGGCTCCAGTGAATTACAAACAACAGAGGATTATTTTCTCATGGCTCTAAGGGTCAAGAAGTCCAAGACCCTGAAGCCTGCATCCAGTGAAGAGCTTTGTGGCGAGTCAGACAGGGAGAACAGAAGACAAGACAAGAAATTGGGCTGAACTCATCCATTTTATCAGGTTCCCACTCTGGAGGTAACTAATCCAGTCCCCTATAATGATATTAGCCTATTCTTGATTGATATGTCCTGTGGGATAATTACTTCTTTAAAAGGGCCCACCTCTTGATACTATTACAGTGACAATTGAATGAGTTTCAGGGGAGACATTCAAAGCATAAGGTAAGTAAGGCCCCACCTTCCCTAAGCCCCAGGTCTCAGTTTACCATCTACTACTGAGAGCTCTTAGTCCCCAAGGACAGGAGACATGGAGTACCCTCTGGGGGTTGCTTTGTGATTCCTGGCCTCTTTGAAGAGGGACCTGGGCACAGACTTTCTCAGTGTGGTAAATGAGGCAGATCTTACCAAATTCCTAGTCACTGATTGATTTATTCAAGAAAATGGTAAGATTTGTAATAATTTGAAGTCCTGAAGATACGAGATGTCAGAGAAGAGGAGGAAGAGCTATCAACATTTTCACCGTGGGTGGGTGTAGGGCAATGACTTCGGAAGAGGCAGGACAGGGATTAGTGACACTGACAGTATGACTGGTCGGTGGCCCTGCTTGTCCATACCTGGAACTACACACACAGGAGATGTGAATGGGAATATTCATGGAAGTATCCTTTATAATAGCCAAAACCTGACGGAAACAGCTGTCTTTCAACCATGGGTGGATAAACAAACAACTGGGCCATTTATGTAATTCTAAAGGAAAACTCAGACAAGGGTGCAGAAGTTCATCTAGGAGTTCAACTATGGACAATATGGCTGATCTCTCAGATCTACTGGTGAATCGCAAGGAGGAAGGCTCACAGAAACATGATTATTAACTTGTCCCTGAAATCCAAACCTGGCCACATAAAGCCTCCTCTTCAAAGTGCACCACAGGTGGTAAGCCCTGTAAAAGGGAGGCAAGGCCAAGGCTGACATAAAATGGCAGTCGCTAGGAGAGAGACATGGTTGTACGAGACAGTGAAGGCTCGTGTCTCAGACTGTCATTCCTGCCCTTCAGTGCACAGTAGCTCTTCAAATTAGACTCACACATCTCATTCATTCTTTATCAGATATAGTGTACCCTACAATTTAGAAATAAGTGAATATGTAATTTATTTAGGGCCGTCAACCGCATGCAGGCTCTAGCCCTTTCTTTCTGGGGACAGGGGCACAGGAGTACAGCTGCCTCTCAACCATAGCTGTCCTTGTCAGGAGGGTCAATGGAGGGCCTGGGGAGCCTCTGGGTCCAGCTCTGCCTGACTGTCCATGTCCTCTGCCAGGTGAGTCAGTGTCCTGCTGGGTAGGGTGCGGGCAGGGAGACCCGATCTCCACCCTGACCTCTGACTCTGCAGCTATAAGTGAATGTGACTAACTCGGCAGGACCCTGAGTCAGCCCTGTTCTCAACCTGTCTCAAGCTGGGGGAAGGGGAGCCCAAGGGACAGGGACCAGTTACCTAGGAGAACTCATAGTCCTGGGATTCCAAAGACCCTGTGTGGTGAGGTGGACAGTGGACAGAGATTAGCGGCTGCTCGTCCCACTGGCCAGCATGAAATGTCAGGCACCCGGTACCCCTAAAACTGGCCACGCTCCTTGCCTTTAGCAGAGCTGTAACCTTGGAATCAGCTGCATGTGCCTGGCTCCAGCTGGTTCAGATTTCAGGACAGCAAATAAGCACTTACTTCCCTGCCCCTCAACCCAGAGTCACTGACAGGCCAGCTCACGATTATCCCAAGTCAGATAATCCAAACCTGTAGGTAAAGAATGAACTGTGTCTGGATTCTCCTTTAATAAACTCATGTTCCAGTTCTGGAAATTCATAAGAGCCGGTGAGAGCATTTCTACCCCATAAAGGCTGGAAAAAACAGGCTGGTTTTCCAAGCCCATCCTGTTCCGTCTTTCCTCTTCCCTCCTGTCTCAGGCCAGCTTGAACAAGGGATAATCTATCTGTTCATGAGCTGAGGGAAGAGTGTGAAGTGGAGATGAACACAGGACAGGAGAGCTGGTGACGCGGGCAGCACTGGACCCTTGGCAGATTGCAGTCCAGCATTGAGATGAGCTGTTCCTATGACAGTGAGCTGCGGGTCACCTAGGACTATGGGGAGATGAGAAGGCTGCCTCTCGAGGGTCCCGCAGAGACCCCCAACTCTGAGCAGTAGAAGGGGAACATGAAAGAGCACTGTCTTCCTCTCTGACCCTAATGAACCTGGGTTCCTGACCCTCTAACTGGGTCCTGTGGTCAGCTGGAATCACCTTCCAGAGGGTCAGAAGAGAAGTATTTGGATTAAAGGCCTTCTTTCCAAAGCCCTTCAAACCTTCAGGAAACAGAAGTAATCTCTTTCTACAGGGAACTTAGATTGAAAGTCTGAACAGCAATGACTTTATTATTGGAAGGCTCTCTGCCATGCTTTGGTAAAGTCTAAGCCTCTACCCAGTCTGAGGAGACCACCTCTCATTAAGGCCCTCTAAGGCACAGTACAGGACGTCAAGACCTCACTTCTGTAGCTCAGATTCCCAAGACTCCGGGAGAGGAACCCAGAAAATATAGGGAAAATGAGTGCATGGCCCAGTGTACCCAGGCGACTGAAGTGAGTGTGACACACTGTTAAGCTCTTGTGCTTTATTGAGCAGCTGTGGAATCAGGAAAGGGAAGTGGGATGGAGACACCATTATGTTCCTAAGTGAAGGGTTCAAATTGGGCTTTGCAGAGGGTATCATTAGTATAATTAGCATAATTAGTATAATAAGTGTGGCCAGTGCATTTTACACGATGTTTGCCTACTTGACTTGCCAAAATGGTGTCCTTTGGTCAGGAGAGCTAGGAGCAAGGGAGTTGAAGCAACCCCTTTGTGCTGGGCTCAGATTCCAAGAATTTCCATTCATCGTACTGGCGTGTGTCTCACCGTGTGCTGGTCTCCAGCCCCCTATGACCTTACAATTCCACCCTGCCTCCCTGTTTGACAAGGATGAGCCTAAATCTCAATGTTGTAACTCCTTACAAAAGGTTCCAAGGGAGGGACGCCAAAGCTCAGCAGGGGTGTGGTGCGGGTGACCAGGCTCCTGGCCAGCTGGAGCCAGAAGGTAGGAGATACGGTTTGGGGAAAGACAGAGCTAAGCCACGGCGAGTGCTTCCTTGATGGCGTTGGTGAGTGGAAAGTGTAGATTCTGGCCACAGAAGGAGCCCCGGAAGTCATCCAAATCCAGTGCCCACACCATGGCGCCAGCCAGCTGCTTGCTTTTCAGATACTGCACCTGGTGTGTGTGGGGGGAGGTCTGCAGCAGGCTGGGCTGGGTTCTCTGTGCAAGGTGTCTGTGGGGGAACTGTGCCCTGGGACCCTTCCTCTCCTTGGTGGGGGCTTGGGGAAGCTTACCTTGCTTTTGACGCTCTCCTGGTCATCGTACCCCACCCACTGGTTGCCCTTGGTGGCATAGGGGACTTGCTGGCCAAGAATTCTATGTACTTTAGCTCCTTGCAGGAAGCCACAGATCTGAACAGAAAACAAAGCAGGGCGGGAGACTTGTGAGGCCACTAGAAGTCACTCTGCAGTCTGTGCCCACCCTCTCATGGGGTTTCAGGCTACAAGCTTCATGCAAATTTATGAAAAACAGATGCAAGTATCCCAGAGTTCAGTTGCTGTAGCCTGAGGGTTTTAGGGATCTGACTGCCTCTTCCATCTTCAACAGGGATGAGATAAAGAGTGAGCTGACCCCGAGGGCTGTCCCAGAAGCTAGACGCAACACTCCTGAGCCTCTTGGCAATTGCTTTTCCTGAACTGGAATAAAGACCCCAGGTTTCAGGCCAAAAGAATATTTTGGGGACTTGGCGGTATAAACCCATGGACCTGTGACTTCTAGAGGCCAAGTGGATTTTTTTTTTTGATTTCCAAAGGAGAAAAAGTATGGGGGGCATGAGTAGAGAGGCCCCTCTTCCCCAGGGCAGCCAGGGAGAAGCAACCCCATTACCTCATAGTAGGCAAGGATCCCTTCCTCCTTAGTGAACCGGCCTGGTAATCCTGGCCCCGAGATTGGGGCTCCAATTTGTGCTTCAGAAGATGCCAGGGTGAAGCTCTTCCCGAAGGTGGGGATGCCCATCAGCAGCTTGCTGGCCGGGGCTCCCAGCCTCAGCATGTACCCCACTGCATAGTCCTGGGGCAGAGCGGCAACAGCAGGAGCAGTTAGCTAGGCTGCTAGTGTGCAGATAGGAAGAGCTGTACAATTAATACTGCCACCTTGACAGGAGCAGTGACAGTTACACGTGGCACCTGGGAATCCCTGTCCCTCTGGGAACTGATAATGCCAGTTAAAAATGATTTTTAAAGGTTCATTCTTGAAAAGCTCCTTTTAGGCATAAGAAGTGATTATTAATGAGTGACAGACACAGAAACTGGGTGGTTGCCTCAGGTTGCACAGCAAGCAAACAGCTTTTCTTTATGTGGCCCTCTTGCCTTTGCTTGAGCAGCCCACCCTCTGAAGCTATGGAGAATGCAGATGTTGGGCCAGTTTTCTCATCTGTGAAATGGCTTTCATAACCCATCTTGCAGGAATGTACTGAAGAAAAAGTTTGCTGTGAGTTCCTGCAGATGGCGGGGCTTTGAGATTACCCCCCACCCCCGGGCTCCCTCCTTCCCGGCACCCACCACATTGCTGAATCTGTCAGGACTACTACTCTCCTGCTGGCCTCGGAAGAGGGGGCTGTGATGTCCTGTTGCCTGGCTCCAGGCACCGTGGAAATCATAGGTCATGAGGTTGATAAAGTCCAGGTGTCTGAGAGAAAGGGGTAGAAGAGAAAAGGAGTTGGGAATTATGAAAGTGCTTGGCTTCACAGCTAAGGCTCAGCAGGATGTGGAAGTGGGCAGCTGATAAACAGGCCATTGACCTGAAGCCCAACTGCCTCAGAGACTATCCCCACCGCCTGGGCTCCTCTTGAGCCCCCTGGCCTCCCTGGGTGGCCTCAAGGCGAGACTGGGCAGCTCTCTGATGCTGCTGTGGGAGCTGACCGCCCTTCCTCCTGCCATGCATGTCTGGGTGAAAACAGGTTAAAGGTCAAATGGATGGCCTGCTGGGGGAGGGGCTGGCTCAGCATAGGACGCATTCGAGCAGGTGGGGTGGAGGGGGAAGAGAGGGGAGTCACCCACAGTCCTATGCTGAGGGGTGAAGGCAGGAATGTAAGCCTCCGAGTCTTGGAGATTCAGAACAAACTACCATGTTGCCTCTTTCCTACCCCCTAAGTGAAGACCACACTAACTATGCTCCCAAGCTCTAAAGAGAGTCAGCCTCAAGTCATTTTGAAGATCCCTGCTCCTTCTTCCTGCCTTTCCGCTGTCCCTACCTGAGCCGCTTGAGGAGAGCTGCTGCGTGGCTGCCGGCAGTTTGAATGTATGTGTAGGAAGGGGCTTGGCAGTACAGCAAGGCCAGATCCTTCCCGGATCACACACACAAGTGTTCTTAGTGCTGGTTGCCTCTCCTGGGCCCAGTGATCTGCTGGGCCTGCTGTGGAGAACCCTGGGGTGGCTCGTGCATTTGTACAATCCTTCCTACTGCCTTGCCAAATTTTACTCATAGCCACTCTCTCAACTGGCCAACAGTACCCCAAGTGGAAAAAAGAAGTTCAGGGCTTATCGTGACTCATTGGACAGATGGGGAAACTGAGTCACTGAGAGGGGAGTGGCTTGCTAAAGTTCATGCATCAAAGTTTTAGAAGAAGTGGGTGGAGAAGCCCAGTTTCTTGAGTCTTCTATGGGATGCTAGGGCAGAGTTGGGGAAAGAGGGGTTCCTGCAACAGTGTCTGAGGGGCCGCCGGGGCAGGAGACTCACTGGGATATCTGGGCAACTTCATAGCCACTGTCAATGGCTACTTTCCCTGCTGACACAGCTGCACTGAGCAAGAGTTGCTCTTTTCCTGATTGGGCTTCCTTTATGAATTCAGCCTTCAGTTCCTGGAGGGAGGCAGGCAGGGGAGAGACAGGGGCCCAGGTACATGAGACAGGGCCTTGTGCAGGGAGGCCAAGGTCCTGAGTAGCTTGCTGACCTTCTGCACCCACTGGGGTCCCTGATCTGCCCTGGGGCCCGTCACTGGTCCCACCTTCATGACACTCCATCCTTTTACTAAAATCTGGTTTGACGTCTGGGGAGCTAGCTCAGTCTGTAAAGAGCACACTAGAATCTAGGTCTATTCCCTAAAACCTGTGTGGAAAAAAATAGAAGATTAGGTGTGGTGGCATGTGTTTGTAATCCTGGCAGTGGGAGGGTGGAGTCAAGCAGACCTCTGGGGCTCACAAGCCTGGCTAAGTTATTTCAAAAGAACAGAATAAAACAGGGTGGCTAGTACCTGATGAATGACACTCAACCTTGCCTTCGGTTTGGCCTCCACACACTTGTGTACATGTGTGTACATACACACACATGCACAATCATCCTACACACTCAAACATACACTTAATATGGTTTGAATCAACCTCATCCCCAAACCAATCTCATACCCACCCATCTGCACTTAGTGACTTTGTCCTGGAGGGACCGCCAAATAGTGGATGATGATCTTGGAAAACACGTACTTTTTTTTTTTTTTTTTTTTGGTCTTTTCAAGACAGGGTCTCCCTGTAGCCCCAGCTGTCCAGGAACTCACTCTGTAGACCAGGTTGGCCTTGAACTCACAAAGATCCACTTGCCTCTGCCTCCCAAATGCTAAGATAAGACATGTACTTTTTATCCTGTACTTTGTTTTAACTGGTATATGAAATCACAAGGTCAAAGAAATTCACCCTGGTAATGTGGACAATTTGTTTGCTCGGGCATTCTCCCCTGGGAACTGGAGAGGCTCAGTCTGCCCTCGGATTGAGTTGGGTGCCCGTGTACACGGTGAATATTGGGTGGCTGGTGGTAGCAGTTTAGAGATGAACATAGAAAACGGACACTCCTCTAAGTGGGTAATGGGCAAGGCAGAGTGGGCGTCCTGCTCAGCCACAGTCCTCCACATTTTAGGATCCCAGCCCTACCTCCCACAGTGGTTATAAGCCTTGCTTTTTGAGGTCCTTATCCTCATCCTTGAGAGACTCTTGACTGAGGAGATCTTTTCTAGCTCACATGTTGACACCCATCCCGAGCCCCCACCCCTCGTCCAGCACCTTAATCAGGGTGGTGAAATGCTGTTTGTCTTTTGGGGTGGGGTAGAGCCAGGCGAGATCCAGCCCATTAAAGCCGTGGTCCCGCAGAAATGGGGCCACCGACTTGATGAAGGTCTTGCGCTTCTGGGCATTGGAGGCGATCCTTGAGAATCTAGAACAAAATCACCTGAGAATGAACTTGAAACACATATGTCACGGGCTGTGATATTACAATGAGCTTTCCATGGCTTGGGAATCAGGGACCCTTAATAGCCCTAGGATGGCCTGCAAGGCACAGCACCCAGCTCAGGAACTAAAAAGGTTATGTGCCTTGGAGCCGGACACTCCTGTGTCTGAGACAAGCCAGTCACTTTGAGCAGGTACAACCTGAGTAGGTCACTTTCCTATCTGTAAAGTGAAATAACAAACACCGTGGGCTGTCCTGAGAGTGTGTGTTTTAATGGCAGGAATGGATCCTTTTTCTTCTTCCCCTCCTCTTTTTCCTCCCCCTCTTCCTCTTCCTCCTCCTCCTTTTTCTTCCTCTTTGTCCTCCTCCTCTTCCCCCTCCTCCTCTTTCTCGTTTCTCCTCCTTCTCCTCCTCCTTCTCCTCCTCCTTCTCCTCCTCCTTCTCCTCCTCCTTCACCTCTTCCTTCCTCCTCTTCCTTCCCCTTCTTCCTCCTTTCTTCCTCTTCCTCCTCCTCCTCCTCCTCCTCCTCCTCCTTTTTCTTCTTCCTCTTCCTCTTCTTCTGGATTAAACTAGGGCCTGGTACGTGCTAGGCAAGTGTTCTACCACTGAACTACACACACCAGCCCCCTGGAAAAGGGTCCTGACACAGTGAGCCCCCAGTTACCAGGAGCTCACTGTGGCCACTCCATCCCCTTTCGTCAGCCCAGCGCCTAGTTAGAGTACTTTAAGTTGTCCTTTCAGTCCTCATCGCTTTCTTCCCGCCCATATGGTGGGTCCCGGAAGTTCTCTGTCTTCAGGCTTGAGATGTAGAGAAAAGAGCACTCCAGAAGAGCTAAGCACAGTGGTGCATACCTGCTAATCCCAGCACTCAGGGACCAAAGCAGGAGGCTTGCTGAGAGCTTGAGGTTAGCCTGGGCTACATAATCAGTTTGAGGCAGCACTGGGCAGGGATTAGCAAGACTTTGTCTCAAATGAAAAAAAAAAAATAAAGAAAGCATTGCAAGAAATGAAATATCTGCTTTGTGACTTTGGTAAGTCCCTCTTCCTCTCTGGGCTCTGGTTTTTCAAATATGCCTAAAGCAGCCCCTGAACACCATTGAGGCCTCTGTGCCTTGCTGGTCTGGAGCAACAGGAAGCCCCAGCAGTGGATGGCCTAGTGCGTCCTGCCCCAGCGATGTGTCCTTCCTACCTTTGTGAGCCAAAGTTCCATCCTCCAACAGACAGGAGGGTCTTCAGGTTGGGGTTCCTGTGGATCAGGGCAATGGGACAGCAGTGGTAAGTGAAGCTGTGTGACACTGGGGACATCGTTGTTGTAGGAGGTTGCCCCAGCAGAAAACCAGGAAATGGGAGGCAAGGCAGGCTCACAAGTGGGTCTCCGGCTTCTGTGGAACTGCCACAGAAGAGGAAGAGGCCCCTTCCCTGGGCACTCTGGGATGCCTCCTGCCATCTGGCTGTCGCTGATAGTCACCCACCTCGGCATCTCCTCCCACTGAAGCCATGGCCTTCTGGTTGCCCACCTATAGGACGGTCCGGTCCTTGGGAGACCATCCTCCCAGACGGAGCTGTCCAACCTTGAACCAGCCCGGCTACCTGTCCCTCCTCCCCTGTCTTGGCCAGCCTGTGGCCCAACCTGGTTTTGAGTGCATTCAGCATGCCATAGAGGGTCACGTCATTCCACTCCCACGTGCTAATCTCGTCGTTGCTGATATTGGCAAAGCTGTAGATGATGTGGGTACACAGGAAGCGGTCGATGGCATCCGGGAAGCAGCTCCCATTGCCTTCCCGATACTGGGACCAGTTGGTGTAGTAGCAGACCAGCTTGTATGGAGAGCCTGAAGGAGAAATCGGGGTGGCACTAGGCACTAGGAGGGTGTGGAGGTGTGGGTCTGGGAGCGGGGATAGCGGGTTAGCAAAATGAGAATTCATAATGAAAAGAACTGACCCTGCCTCTTGTCCCTGGGGAACTCCCTGTTTGATGCAAGCTGATGAGCGCACTCACTTGTGTGAGGAATGTGGGCTTCCTGGAGGCAGTGGCTTCTAAGGTGGACAGAGGTCTGGTCTGTGCCCATCAGTGGCAGAAGATGCCCTGCCTGCAAGCTTTGCCTGCAGTCGAGCCCTCGATCTGAGAGGGACTCTGGTGGCCTCATCTCCATCTTTGGGTGACAGTGCCCTGGCTGGTGGCCCACCACAATGACAGTCCCTAAGCTGGGGCTGTCACAGGGGATGGAGAAGTTCTTCCTTTGCTCTCATTTTAATTCCTCCTGCTGCAAATGAAGTCCCTGGTAACCATTGGTGGTGGAGGGAAACAGTGAGCCTCACTCAGCCCTCGGCTCTGGGGTCCTGAGAGTTGTTCCCTCAGATGGCTGTTTGCTAGAAGCCTCCCCTAAACATGAACCTTTTTTAAAGTTTGTTGTTTTGAGAAAATTCAAATGTATGGAAGAGTGGAGAATCATAATGAACATCACTGTGGATTAGAAAATACAGATATCCCCAGAGCCTTAGAGCAGCAGCAGGAGAACCAGAAAGAACGTTCTTTCGTGTTAAGACCTTCTCCAGGATGGGGGAGCCATGGGCAGGGGTGAGGTGGGGTGGGGGGCTGGGTACTCACAGCACTGAAGCAGCATCAGGACCACAAAGCCTGCAGGGAAATCCAGGGTCAGACGTGGGGCAGGAGTGGCTCCCTTCCTTCTTCCCCTCCTCAGGTAAGCGAGGCCTTGGTTCCAGCGAGCCTCCCTCCCGCTCCTTTCCTCTCCTCCTCCCACCGGCTGCCCCCATCACCTCTCTGCCCCCCTACAGGTAGGAGGCTGGACATAAAGAGCAGTAAGTCTCCAAGCAGTCTGAGTCCTTTAGCTTGAAAATCCACAGCCCCACCTGACCCAATCCCATCACCCTCAGCCAGTCCAGAGACCTGTCGGAGCTGCCCTCAAATGCATCTTTGCTTCAGCAGAGTGGGGCATGGTGGCCTCTCTCAGTGCCCAGTCACCTAGACAGGCCTCCTCCTCAGGCTCCACACTTCCTTCTTATACCCAGCCCATTCCACTCCCCCACACCCCAGACCATCCCCTTTACAGGAACTGAGCTGTGTGTAAATACCAACACTGGTAAGTGGAGGTGGGGACGTCCTGAAGGCCACTGGAGGAGGATTGGGAAACCCTGGAGTTTTGAGAACTTTGGGCTGGATCTTCATGAGATACCTGCCAACCGAAGGGCCACTAGCTAGGGTGATGATCCCAGGGCTGGGGTGTGTGTGATGCAGCCGCTTTTCTAAAACTTTCCTACCATTCCTTCTCTCCCCACATTTGCTTAATCTTGCCAGCAGTCTCCCAGCTTTTCTGGCAGCTTCTATCTATGTGTTCCCAGGCCTCCATCCAGGTCTTCAGCCAGGCTGAAGCAGGCAAAATTGAGTATGTAAGCTTTGGAGCTGAAACAAGGCCACTGTTATATGGCCTGCCTTCCTCTCAGGCTTTTTTCTCTCTGCCTTCTGGCTGTTCCTGTAGCTGGCCAGGTCTAGGTAAGACCAGACAGCCTTGAGGGCTGGGGAAGAGTCCCCCTGCCCCCCACCCCCATGCCCCTTTTAGCCATTTATATGTTGGCTACTGAATGGGGAAACTGGGACAAGGAGCATATTCCTGAGATGGCTCAGGGCCCTCCAGCTGCCCCCCACCTCTGAAATTCCAGCACAGAAGAGTAGGGCTTTGCAGAAAGCCTGGGGCTGCGGAGCAAACGCGGGGCATAATGGCCTGTGGTGACCTGGCCTAGGAATGTAGGGCGGGAGAATCTCAGATCCATACTGCCTGTCTTCTCAGTGGTGCTTTTGAAACCTAAACCCGTTGAGGCAGCTCTGCTCCAAGTCCTGCAGTGGCTGCCTAGGGCTCTTCCTGAAAGAAACGTCTGCAGTTCGGGTGGGGCAAGTTCTCAGCACGATAAAGCCCCGACGCCCTCCACGCTATGTTTTTCTTTTTCTTTTTTTTGGGGGGGTGTCTTTTTGAGACAGGGTCTCCCTGTAGCCCCAGCTGTCCTGGAACTCACTCTGTAGACCAGGCTGGCCTTGAACTCACAGAGATCCACCTGCCTCTGCCTCTGGAGTGCTAGGATTATTACAGGAAGGTTGCCCAGCTGTGTTGCTACAGGGAGACCGTCTCACAAAAAAAAAAAAAAAAACAAACGAATGCACTATTTTTTCAAGACGTCTGCACATTGTAAGTAACGAGCTGGCCTGCAAATTCCTCCTCCCTGCCCTCCTGAGAGTTCTGGGGATTAAGGTGAAATGTCCACCCCAACCCCCACCGAAGACCCCCATACTTTTTAGGGAAGCTTTGTGGTTATCTTTGCCCCTGTCTGTGAACACCTTGTTCATGTTTTGTTTTGTTTTGTTTTTGTTTTTTTTAGGTAGGGTCTCCCTATAGTCCCAGCTGGCCTAGAACTTGCTATGTAAAGCAGGCTGGCCTTGAACTCACAGAGATCTGCCTGCCTCTGCCTCCCAAGTGCTAGAATTAAAGGCGTGTGCCCCCACACTTGGCTTAAACCCCTTTTTTGATGTGGGGGCAAAGATCCAGGATAATTCCATTCTTTTCAGGCCATAAATAAATTAACCAGCAGATAACTAGTGAGAGAAAGCCCCCAAGAATGGGCCACAGACAGGGCTTCCCAAAGACTCTTTGCTTTACAATCCCACTAGGGAGTGATTGTGTCACCAGTCAGCTGGCTCTGCTTGAAAAGAAAACCTAGACCTTTAGCGCCTTTTAATAGCAATGAGCAGCCTCAAAGGTCTCCTGTGGGCCTTGGGCCCTAGGCTCCTTAGTTCTCCAAGTGTTTCAGCCCTCGTGTTAGTCTAAAGAGTAGGGGTTCAAAGATGGGCATGGTGGCGCACGCCTTTAATCCTAGCACTTGGGAGGCAGAGGGAAGTGGATCTCTGTGAGTTCAAGGCCCGCCTGGTCTAGAGAGTGAGTTCCAGGACAGCCAGAGCTCAAAAAGAAAAAAAAAAAAAAAAAAAGAGTAAAGAGTAGGGGTTCCTTTGGCAGCAGCCAGGAGCACACCTGTCCAGGCCAGAGCCTCAGTAAAATGTCTCCATCCCTGGTGACAGCGGCCAGTGACTCATCTCCTGGTCCCGGCATCTGAGACCCTGGACACTACAGACTTGACTGTTCTCTCTGGGTGACCAGGGTCTTTGGCTCTTGACAGCCTCCTGTTCTTCAGCCTCAGCGCTCTCTTTCTCTCTCTCTCTCTCTCTCTCTCTCTCTCTCTCTCTCTCTCTCTCTCTCTTCTCTATCTACCATGCCCCTTTCCTGCTCTGACCATTCTCAAACTGTTCAGTGGCTGTTTCTTCAGCTGCCAAGTAGTCGGTTTCTTGCTGATTTTGCAGCTCAGTCTGCAGACGGTTTAGTTCTGCCCCTTCAACTGTCAGGCAGCCGGCTGCCTAACGCTGGCTCTGCTCCGCCCGCTGCCCGTCGTCGTGGGTACAGGGGAGCCTTCACCTCTCGCTGCCACTGCCTCTTCCATTTCTGCTGCTCTGTGGGTCCCTGCTGTTGCTTTGTGACAACAGCTCAGCCCATACTACTAAAAGTAGATAAGGAAAGACCACTCAAGAGGAGCTTTTAGTTGGGTGTAAAATTACAACACTTGGGGAGACAGCTCCAGAGGGTGTCTCCAGTCCACGCCAGGAGCCTGGAAAGCCCGCTGGCTTGCTTAGGCAGATAAGGAGTGTTTGGACTAATCACAGCACACCTCACAAGCAAAAGGGATTTGTGTTTTTAGGAAAGATTCATGTTAATGAATCCTTTGGCTGGGCCACCTACTGGCCTAGGTGGTTGCTGGGTTAGCTTAGAGCTCACCAAGGCTGTGGTAGCAAAAAGTCTGATACAAGCTGCTTGAAACAACTCCGGCTGAAGCTGGGACTCCAGAAGCCATAAAAATCAGCTGAGATCATCATGCAGTTTTATCTATCAAGGCGTCTGGGGAGGGTCTAGACTGCTGGTCTGCTAGCAGAAGGGTACTGTGGCCAGCTTCTTCCTCCCTTCCTTCCTTCTTCTCTTCCTTCTTTCCTTCCTTCCTTTCTTTTTTCTTTCTTTCTTTCTTTTTTATTTATTTATTTATTTTTTATTTCTGTATGTGTATGAATGTACTGTCTGCATGTAGGTTCTGCACCCGTGTCGTGCAATGCCTCGGAGGTCAGAAGAGGGCATCGGATTCCCCTGGAACTGGAGTTCTCTTGGAACTGGAGTTCTCCTGGAATTGGAGTTTCAGATGGTTCTCAGCTGCCATGTGGGTGCTGGGGATCAAACCTGGGTCCTCTGTAAGAGCGGTTGGTGCTCTTAACCGCTAGGCCATTTCTCCAGCCCCTTTTTGTCTTTCTTTCTCTCTTTCTTTCTTTCTTTCTTTCTTTCTTTCTTTCTTTCTTTCTTTCTTTCTTTCTTTCTTTTTCTTTCTCTTTCTTTCTTTCTTTCTTTCTTTCTCTTTCTTTCTTTCTTTTTCTTTCTTTCTAAGACAGGGTCTCAATGCATAGCCCTGGCTGACCTAGAACTCTATGTAGACCTATGTAGACCAAGCTGGCCTTGAACTCCTAGAGATCTGCTTGCCTGGCCTACTTAGTGAGAGTTGGGATTAAAGGCATGCACCAAACCCAGCCAGGTCCTTTTGCACAGGGCAGCCAGGAGCGCTTACAATAAGGGCTTAAAGAATTTATCATTGACATTGATAGTGATTTTTATCAGTGCTTAACATTTGGCCAGCACTCCAGGGAGAGCTGGGCCCTCTGTTGTCTCGGTTGGATGTGACCTATAGATTCTCAGCTCACCCTTGAAGAACCTCTCACATCCATTCTCAGCCCTCTCTCCTTCTCTTCTCTAAAACTGTCATAACCTCTCCTTTCTGCTGAAAGACAAGCAGCTAAGCAGGGGTTAGTCCTGAGTCAGGCTGAGTACTAAAAGTCACCATGGTTTCTTTTAAAGTGACGGACTTCTTTGGACCAACGATGATTGGCAGCAGTGGTGGCCATTAAGAAGTGTCTCCTACTTGGCTGGAGCACTGTGACAAGGACTCCACCACTACCAAGGGCATTATTACAGAGCAGTCCAACAAGTGCAGGATGTGAAGAAAGTACTGCCTAGTTTCATCTTTGTTAGAGATTCTTTCATAGGCTTGGGCTGACGTACACCTTCTGGTCCTGTGAGCCTATGAGCTCAGCTTATTAATTCCACATATTCTATATGAAGGTTTTCACAAAAATGCCCCCCTAGGCCTGTCTCAGCAGGACTGACCCAGCGGGACTCCCTCAGGGAATCACTACCTCCTACTGCATCTCACACTATGCTCCCTCTCTCTACACTCCTCCATGCATCTTCTTTCAGATCCGTATGCTTGTCCTACTCTGTCCCACAGGGCCTTTGCATATGCCATATCACTAGCTATGAAGGGCCTATGGTATGGGTGGTAGCTGATATCACAGAATCTTTGTCAGAGATTGTTCTAGTTAGCTCTCTGCTGCTGTGACAAACATCTTGACCAGCGAGGGAAGTCAGGACAGGAACCGGAGCAGGAAAGTACAGAGGAATACATCTTGCTAGTTGGCTCGCAGACCCATGCTCAGCTAGCTTTTTAGCAAGCACTTGACCCTGAAGGGAGACATTTTTGTCATATGAAACAGCAGCCAAATAGGGAAGCAGAACGTCTGTCTCTCAAAGCTGTGCGCTACGCCATCAAAGAAAGAAGCGTTGGCTAGCACTAGCACTTCTTCGAAGATGGTGCACATTATGCAAGCCTTGCTGGAAATCCCGCCCGGTACTACCTGTCTTTGATCAGTCTAACCTCCTCCTTCCATTGTGGCTTTGAGCTCCTCGCTTCCAGGAGGAGGGTGGAGCTCCGTGGACCTGTTTGAGAGTTCTGTGTCACTCTTCCTGGTTCCTGATGTGGGCATAATTAGTGTCTAGGTGTGAGATTTTATGTCCCTAGCTAGACTGTGAAGACAACAAGGGGGTAGGTATCAATTTAGCAAGAGAAAAAGACATACGGTCAAGTCTAGAGGTGTAGGCCTGTGATCCCAGCTTCATGGGGGTTCACAGCATGGGCTACACAGCAAATTCAAGGCCAGCCTGGATAACTTTGAGACTCTGTCTCAAAATAAAAAGTAAAAAAGGCTGGCGTAATGACAGGAACCCAGGCACGAAGCAGTTGTCAAGGGAGAATTCGGGAGATGTTAAGACTTGGCATCTCCTCTGACTGTGGGTAGGCATGGCCACTCTCAGTGGACACCTTCCTGAAGCCCTGGGGTGATCACTCAGGCTTAAGGATTCTTCTTGCGTGGGGGTCATGGCAGATGGGTGAGGAGGGAGTCCTTTTCTGTGAAGGCAGATCTCATCTTCCAGGTGAGCCTCTGCCAGGCGGGAGGTGAAACTCATTCCCAAATGCTCTGCTTGCAGTTGGGGACAGCACACACGGATGCTGTCAAAGACCCAAGCATCAAACTTCAGAAAGAATGGCTGGTCAATTGCAAAGTGGCCAACAGCAAGGGGAAGGACGACCACCCTGCTTGGTGGTGGCCCAGAATATTTTCACCAGCTCCAGACAGTTTCACATCTTCCCTTGGTAGCCTGGGGAAACCCAGGGCTGAAGTTTGCTTTGGATAAATTGGCATGCTTATGGGAAATGGGGAAAGCTTAATATTTTAGAGTTCAGAAGCATTGGCCAACCTGTCATGTGGGGGTTTTCCCAGATGGGATTATCCCTTCCCGCACACAGTGCTACTTAGTAGTCAATGAAGCCAAGTGGGAGGTTTCTCCTCCCTGTGGTCAGCTTCTTGTTTTTGAGGCTTGGAACAGAGCTATAAATGACTTCACAGGTTTCTGATTCAACACTGTTGAATGAATATTTTGTTTTATTTGGTCAAAATTTATCTCCATTGGCATAAGACAGCTGTGGATTGGCACTCACTTTCTTTTTATACAGATAGTGAAACTAGACCCAGACAATGTTGAAGCTTTTCAGCAAACTTTGTATGAAGGCTTTGCAGAGCCTTGGAGCCTGAAATTACATTTGCAAGCAAAGTAATTATGTGCAATCTTTACCAGCACTATTTTCTCTGAGATCTCATATTTGTTAATATTCTTGGCCTGCTAGGAAATGAAATTATTTATAACCCACAAAGCTGGGAATTCCTAAGTCATAAAGACAAATAAGCATTTTCTAGAAAACATTACAAGTGTCATTTTTATAGTGAATGTAGCCTTCCTTCCCTCCTTCCTTCCTTCCTTTCTTCCTTCCTTCCTTCCTTCCTTCCTTCCTTCCTTCCTTCCTTCCTTCCTTCCTTCCTTCCTTCCTCTGTCCCTCCCTCTCTCCATTCCCTCTCTCCCTCCTCTCCTCTTTTGCAGTGTTAGGTACTGAGCCCAGGGCTGGGACGCACTCTATCACTGAGTAATTCTGTAATTGTACCTCCACCAGCCTTTCTTCCTTTGGGGGGGCCTTTGTTTCTTTTTAATATTTTATTTATTGTTTTTTTACGTATATGCATGTGTTGCCTGTATGTACGTAAGTGCCCTGTGTCATGTGATATCCGAGAAGAACAGAGGAGGGCATCAGATCCCCTTGGAACTAGAATTATGGACGGTTGTTAGCTGACATGCAGGTGCTGGAATTCAAACCCAGGTCTTCTGCAAGAGTAGCCACTATTCTTAACTGCTGAGCCATCTCTCCAACCCCAGGCTTTTTTTAAATAGTGAGTTTATTCTATGACAAACATGCTTTTCTTTGACCAAACTTTAACCAAATTTCTAAATCTTTTTTGAGGCCCATCTATGTATTTGTGCAGAATTCAGTGCCAGCAAAGCAAAGAGTTGTGCTAAGCTGGTTAGCAAGAACTCCACCCTTCACCTCTAACCACTCTTGACAGCTGATTTAGTCCCTGATCCTCCAGTATCACCAAGGTGGTGTCAGGTCCCCTTGGCCTGTCCTCAGCAAAAATCCCATTCCATTGGCTTAAAATGTCCCTTCACCATCCATCGCCTCTTAGCGATTTCCATTCGCTGACCACCCCACTATCTGTTATTGTGCCTTCACCGGCAACTTGACTGGATTTGCAGTCAGGTAGAAGACACACCTCTGATAATGCTTGTCAGTGTTTCCCTGAGGGCTTTATCTGAAGAGGGAAGATTCACCCTGAATGTTGTGCCTTTGCCCTATGGGCTGCAGACCCAGACTGAACAAACAAACAGAAGAATAGAAATAGAGTTGACTGCTCACGTTCCCTGCTCTCTGCTACTGTGTGAGGAGTCTCAATTATAGGTTCCTGCCGTCATCAACTCTGCCATGCCCTCCCCATCACAAGGGACTGTACCCTGTGAAACTATCCACCAAGAGAAATCCTTTCCAGATTGCCTTCTGTAGGGTAATTTATTCACAGTGAGGTACAGAGCTTTCAATCTCTATTTGCCCATGTTGTTTTGGCATTGAGCCCGGTCCATCTTCTCAGCTGCCATGGCTCCTGTCTGTACCTGTAACAATGGCTCTGAATAAACTCTGCCTTACCATACTTTAATACCATAACTTAAAAATGTCAATGACCCCAACGGGTCATTTTTTTTTCTTTAACACATATTTAATTAAATGGAACTTTTGGCATAGTAAGTATCCAATTACATCTGGTAAGAAATAATGGCAAATTCTTATTGAATCTATATAAATAACCTAATCATAACATCAATTCCATCTGGACGTTATAACATTTAGTGATTTATTTGGTTACATCTCCTGTCCCCTGTAGATTTATAAAAATATATGGCCATAATTTGTAAGGCCTGAGAAATTGTACTTCAGGTATAAAACTTGAGATCTTAGTAAAAAGACAAAAAAAAAAAAAAAAAGGAGCACAGTTGTTTTCCCTGTCTTACTGCACTTGCACAGCCATGGGGTAGCTGCCACTGCTTTTGCCATCCTTCAAAGACATGAGACACAGCTTTTCAATCTTCCAATATGGACTGAAGACTCCAAACCTTCAGTGCCAGATGGGGACTGCTGAGACATCCAGCCTGTGGACTGAGCTTACTACTGGGATTTCAGCCTCATCAGAGTATTGATTGCCATTGTTGGACTACCCAGGCTGTATCACAGAGACCAGTACAGAAAGATCAAGACAGGACGCAGTACTTACAGGTCCTCATTTAGTGACCATTAGTTTTCCCTTCCGGAAAACCCCAGTGTGGAGCGCAAGGGCAGAACTGATGGCTGTTTGGGCTTGTCAAGGAGGACTCTTCAAAGATGACATCTTTCACCTTAATAAAAAAAAGGAAATCATAAGCTGAAGATGCTAAAAGATATATGTGGCATGCATATATGCATATTTTGGAGTGATGCAGATAGGAAGGAATAACAACACAACAACAACAAAAGACTAGTCAAAGAGCTGACTGAAACGGTGAACTTCTGCTCAAAACAGTAAACTTCTGCATTGAAAATTTTAAAAGAGACTGCGAAAAAGATGAAAAACATGTTTGGCAGAATGCATGAGCCCTGGTGGGGTTGGGGGGCAAGGAATGGGGAATGGGTCTAGACTTGATTGGAAATTTTGTATGAAATGCACAAAGCTTCAATAAAAATTGGCTTTAAAAAATATTTGGCCATAAAAGGTAAATGACCTCACAAAGGCTCGCTTTTTGACCATTGTTATCATTGTGTCATAGATAAGGATATTGTAGTTTACAGAATTATTCTTTTTAAATTGTCCTGATGACATATTAGCTTAGAATCTATCTTTAAAATTAAAAAAGCATTGTTTAATTTTTTTTTTGAGATAAGGTCTCCCTAAAGCTGGCCTGGAACTCATTTGGTAGACCAGGTTGGCTTTATCTCACAGAGATCCACCTGCCTCTGCTTCCCAAGTGCCGGGATTAAAGCCATGAGCCACCACACTCAGCCCTATTTTTATTGTTTTTNGGAAGGAAGCCATGTTCCCGGAGTGACTTAAGTCTCTGCCTTTTATCTGGGGTTTGTGCCTTTATAACCAAACAGTTACCTCCCTCTCTCATACTAACCCCTAAACTTGCCGCACTTTCTCCTGGGAAAAGAAGAGAACAGCGAGAGAGAGAGAGAGAGAGAGAGAGAGAGAGAGAGAGAGAGAGAGAGAGAGAAAGAGAAAGAGAGTTTGAGTGCAAGTGCCCACAGAGGCCAGAGGCATTGAGTCCCCCTGGAACTGGGGTTACAGGTCAGCTACCTGATGTGTGGGTGTTGAGAATAAACTTGGATCCTCTGGATGAGCAAATAGTATATGCTCTTAACTGCTGAGCCATCTTTCCAGTCCCTAAATCTATATTAGTAATCAGCATTTCAAAATCTGAGGCAGGAGGCTTCTCATGCAGGCTCATAATCTAAGGTTCATACAGAGTTCAAAGCTGATATGGAAAAAAATAATGTATGTTAAGGTCTCTCATGAAATTATTGTTTATTTTGGAAATTTTAAACTTCAATTGGGACAAAGAGATAAAGATTGCTTCAGTGTGCTGTACATATAAAAATGAATACTGCAACTGAAGATAAACCAAAAGGTAAAATATTAATATTTTTAGATTGAAATGTCAATATGGTGGACAAATTGCATTAAATAGAATATATTATTAAAACAGAAAAGAATGGTTCATTCCTGTTGCAGAGATTTAATCTGTAAATAGAAGGGGAGATAGACTGAGCAGGAAGGATTTTACTTATGTTAATTAAAATATGAATCACAATAAATCAGTTCATTTCATCCATTTAGTCCTAGGTAATTAATTTTTTGGCCTTGGTCTAGGTATTCAGCTTCTACAACATTTTATATTTTTTATATCTATTTTCTATCCTGTTCTGATAGCAGGAAGCAGCAGTAGATAATAAGAACCAACGGGCACAGCTGTATTTCAATAAAGCTGTGATGATAGATATCTAGACCTTAGACCGAAACCACTCTAGAGGCTCTGACTTGGCCACTTGATTCAGTCTAACAGCTCCAGTGCGAGCTCCAGGGAAGCCGTCCTCAGGAGCTCGTGTCCTGTAGAGTCAACAGTCAGGACTCTGGGTTCACTTTTTTTTTTCTATTTGTTTTATTTTGTTGGCAAAGTCTCTTTACGTAGCCCGGCTTGAACTCACTACCTTTCTGCCTCAGTCTCAGTGCTGGGATAACAGATGCTCACCACCAAGGCTGACTAAGTTTGGGTCTTCATTGATTTTTGTTGTTGTTGTTGTTATTTCTTCATGACCATATTTTGTAACAGGGACTTTTAGTAGATGCAAGGGAAAAGGAAGTATTTGGTTCAACAACAGGAGTGGATGAGGAGAGCAGGGTCTCTTGTTAAGTTATAAGGTGCAGCCCATCTGTGAGAGAGTGTGAGCAGTAACAACGCTCTGGGCCACAAAGTCAGAACTGAAGTGGCTTTTATTTATAAAACTTAATTTTTAAAAATTTTTATTTATTTTATTATTTTTTATGTGTTTGAATGTACTGTCTACATGCAGGTTGGTGCATCCGTGTCATGCAGTGCCACAGAGGTCAGAAGAGGGTGTCAGATTCCACTGGAACTCGAGTTAAAGACAGTTCTTAGCCGCCATGTGGGTGCTGGGAATCAAACCTGGGTCCTCTGCAAGAGCAGTCAGTGCTCTTAACCACTAGGCCATCTCTCCAGCCCCTATTTATAAAAATTAAGCTGAAGGTTTCTTCTTATTAGGTAGGAATAAATAAGATTGGTCTTATAATTATGTTGTAATAATAAATCACTTGAAGAATATCAAGTATAGCTATTTTAAAAGGATTTTATTTGTTTTTATTTTATGTATATGAGTGTTTTGCCTGCATGTATGTGTGTGTGCCACATGCATGCCTGGTACTCAGGTAGGTCAGCAGAGGGTATCTGATCCCCTGGAACTGCAGTTACAGGCAGTTGTGAGCTGCCATGTGGGTACTCTTAACTGTTGAGCCATCTCTCCATCTCAGTACAACTATTTTTAATATCTCCTCTTCCAGAGGACTCAGGTTCAGTTCCTGGTGCTAACAACCATCTGTGACACAGATTCTGGTGGATATGATGCCCTCTTCTGACTTCCATGGGTATTGCATGACACAGGTACACTTACATACATGTAGATAGTATACTCATACACATAAATAAAAACAATAAATAAAATATTTTTTTAAAAAACAAGGTGGTACCAGCAAGTTGGTTCGGCCAAGAGAGATATGCTGGCTATACTGTGCACATCCAGGACTTCAGTGACACCCCAACCACACTGCACTTCAGTTGAATGAGAAGAAGCCCTTCCCTTCCAGCCAGCTCTGCCACGTGCTGACTTAGGGAGCATCACTCAGTATCTCGGAGCCCATTTTCTCATAGGATAAATGCAGGGATAGCTGAGAGACTGTCTGGAAAAGTTCCTGCATGAAGATGTACCTTTTCTTTGAGAGACAGTCACCAAGGTGGCCTCATGGAAAGCTGGGGAGGGTCCTCAGCCTTCAGTGATGGGTTTGGGCCAGGCATTCCAATCGGTCTTGAGGAAATGGGTCAGGGTGATGGTGGGAAAGTGCGCATGGCCACATGGCTAGTGCTCTGTGCCTTGACTGGGGACACATCCTGATCCTGAGTTGGAGCCTGGAAGATGAGGTACACTCTCCTACCTGCCTGGGGTCACTCTTCAGAGCCTAGGCACCTCGTCATGGAGATGGAGCTCCCTACCTTATAGACCTGACCTGGCTCTCCTCCCAGGCCCCAGTACAATGCAGACAATAGAGGAATCACCATCAGGTCAACTGAATGGTTATACTGTTTAAGTATCACCTAATCGAGAGAGAGGGAGAGAGAGAGAGAGAGAGAGAGAGAGAGAGAGAGAGAGAGAGATCATGAAAAATGACTTTACACCATTTATCCACCCGGAAGGGGAAGGAGTGACTTTTTAAGGGCACTAGTGTATTATGTCAGCTACCCCTAACAAATGCTATTGTCTTTTCTCTCTCTCTCTCTCTCTCTTGTAGATAAGCAACCTGAAGCCTGGAGAAGATAGGTAATTGTACCAAAGTCATGCAAACTCTCTGTGGTATAACAAGGCTCGAACCAGATACCACTCTTTGCACATAGGCGTGCGTGGTGCTGCTGTGCTCCCAAGGGGGGGGGGTGAGGGGGAAGGGTGGGTTGGACACAGGACAGTGAGGAAGAGGAAAAAAATGCAGTGAGAATTATGGGAATTCATGAAACACAAGCAGGCATTAGGATGGAAGAGTGAAAGTAGGACTGTCCTAGATAACAGGTGTGGATCTTCCCAGGAGAGGAAGTCCGGAGCTAACTACAGACGCAGGATGTGGCTGGGGAGCTCGTCAGCCTTGGGACTGAAGTCCGGAGCTGACTACAGACGCAGGATGTGGCTGGGGAGCTCGTCAGCCTTGGGACTGAAGTCCGGAGCTGACTACAGACGCAGGATGTGGCTGGAGGAGCGCGTCAGCCTTGGGACTCAGCCACTGCTCCCCATTGGTTAGTTTTCCTTCTCCCTACTTCCCCCTGCCATGCCCCACATTTAAATCTGGAAACTAAGAGCGATGGTTAGGAGGCAGGTGGCAGCCTTGGTCCGGTTCTGTAAGCAGTTTTGGAAGAGAAAGAAATGCCACAATATGGTGTTGGCACAGGCAATTTTGAGAAAGGCCCTGTTGGCTTAGAAGGAGAGAAAAAGGCTCCTGGAAATTGCAGGGACCGGGTTGGCTGTGCGTACACATTCTTTCAGGAGAGAGCTGCTGAGCCCCAAGTAGGTGCAAACTGCTGGCTAAGTGAGGTAGAGTCTGACAGACTGAGGGAGGTAGCCAAAGGGGGGGAGTGACCTATATAGGGAATTCCATCTGCAAGGTCCCAGCTCAATGTGACCAGAACAGATGGGGGGGCATTCTAGAGACAGGGGCAGGGACTGGTAAACAGGACTTTGTTAATCAGGGAGGGGTCTTGTTTATGAATCAGATGCCCAGGGGTACAGTGTAGGCTTTCTGTTAGGAAAGCCACTCGTGCCGCCCAGGAAGACATGGGGTGAGGCAAATGGAACCATCACAGTGCGAGTGCCTAGTTTTGATTTTTGGACCTGGAGTCTTTCTACAGGGCCCAGGCTGGTTGGGAACTCTTGGGCTCAAGTGAGCCTCTTACGTCAGTCTCTCCAGTATATGGGCTGCAAGCTGTGTCATCACACTGCACTACAAATAACTTTTCATGAGGCCCAGGTGAGAGGTACAGTGTCCTGTTCTGGTCTGGTGGGTTGGAGGTATAAAGAAGCTGGCAGACTTGGACATTTATTGAAGGGAATACCACCAAACTTATGGATGAGTTGGATATAAAGGCCAAGAGAGGAGAAGCCAGGAGCCCCCCTAGTGTCTTACCTGTTTAAAGCTGAGGTACTGGAGCTCTGGAGGGGAGGAGAAGGCCCAGGCAAGGCTAAGGCTAAGGGGTGTTGCTGTTTGGAGACCAGGTGAAGAGGGACAGACTGATGAGCTGTGGTGTAGCTGTGGTGCTTTCATTCAACGCTCCCTGATTAGGACTCGTGGGTGAGATAGGCGGAATCAGACAGGGTCGTGTGGCATGGGAGACCAAATATACAGGTGCAGTTGTATGATCCCATAATTACAATACCATGTGATAAAGGTTTTATAGACATGGACCCAGAAGGAGGAACTAGACAAAATGTCCATGGTCCCTAGTTCACAAAGCCAGGGGTCTGGTCGAATATGTGGGGAGAACCATGGGCCTCGGAGAGATGGAGAACAAGGACGCAAAGGCTGGGAACTTTGACGCCAGGCCTTCTCCCTAGAGACTCCCCAAGTTCCCTGGAACCTCATTTCCTTTCCTTGTTGTGCCCCAGCCGTGCAGATAGTCAGCCTCCAGTGTACCATGCAGTCTCTCCACAGAGCCCTTTCACCAACCCCCGCCAGCAGTCCTTAGGCCATGACATCTTCAATTCCATCTCCACCCCCAAGATTCTGGTACCGGCTCCTTCCCAGACAAGCTGGCCTGCTGAGTGGACTGCAGCCTTGCCCTCATCAAGGTGAGATGTTTTCTCAAAAACAGTTGCTTCATTTCCTGCTGTTGAGAAATCAGGTGTGTTGATCCACTTATATTTCACACTACTTGGAGAAAAAAGAGGAATCAGCCCGCACTGAGCTGCTCAGAGGGAAGCAGGTTAACCCCATCCTGCCTGCTCCCAGCTCCCACAGACCTCCCACCTTCATTCTTAGCAGCCTGCTCAGAGCTCCATGGCCGATTCTCCTCTCCAACCCTGCCAGGCTCAGCCAAGTCTCTCCCTTTCTTGATACTGTGCTCTTCTCTCAGCCCTCCCTGAACACTCTCTGAACACTCCCCAGGAGTCCTAGCTCAAGCCTGATGCCATGACTGCTGCCCAAGATTGCTGCGAGCCCAGCTTCATTAGGCACCAAGCTCAGTACCGATGGCCTGTGTATGAAAGCCAGGCTGATCACCCACAGACAGGCAGCCTTTTTCCTTCCTTTGAGTATGTCTGCTTTGTCCCTTTCTTAGTGTTTATGGCTCATTTCTTTCTGAACTACAATCTATAAACACCAGGAGATCAAGCTTTGAGCCCTAGGTCACATCTCATTTACCTCCATCTATAGACTCAGCCCAGGTCTTGTTTGTTGAAGGAACGAGCTCTGAATATGTGTGAATTATGTGGGAAATGCAACCTAGAGCTTGATCACTGGTTCTCTGTGAAGACATCCTTTTGATAGTTAAGAACAGAGTCTATATGGATACAGACAAGTTCACAAAGCCATTCAATAAATATTTGGGGTTTTTTGAAACAAGTTCTCACTATGTAGCACAGGCTGGCCTGGAAATTGTGGTCTTCCTGCCTCTTCTTACCAAGTGCTGGGATCCCAACCATCATCAACAAACACATTCTAAGCATCTACTACATGTCAGAAATGTTGTTAAATGCTGGAGATCTAGTCATTAACAAGACTGATGAAGTTCTGTTTACATGGATATTTTTTTCTAGCACAGTGAAAGATAATCGACAAGAAAAAAGCACTGCATAGCAGAAAGTTCCAAGATAAAGATAAGCCAGATTGAGGTGTCAGCACTGTAGGTTCTTTAATAAGTGACCACAGGGTGAGTGGTTGGTCCACAAGAAGGTCTGGGGAGGAAAAACAAAGGACTGGTTCCTTCCAACCAGTCCGACAGATGTTTGACGAAGGGAAGGTAGGGAGAGGAGATGGGGGAGTCGAATGAGCTCTAGAAACAGGGAAGGTTGGCTGCATTGTGGGGTACATGGGAAATGAACAGCCAACTTGAAGAGAGGAAGGCAACAGGGTACAGGGAAGAACAGAGGCTCTGCCTTGGATGCAGACTCGAGTCCTACCCGTGTGTGTGTGTGTGTGTGTGTGTGTGTGTGTATGATCAGATGCTCTGGAGCTGGAGTTACAAGCCACCCAACAAGGCTGATGGCAATCTAACTCTGCTCAGGAAGAGCAGCAAGTGCTCCGAGCCACTGAGCGCTATTCTCAGCACTGCCCCATTACTAATGGTGCGAGGGCTTGAGGAACTGTTCTGGGTTTACTTTCTTCATCTGTAAAATACTGAACCTTGGAGATATGGGGGCTCATACCCAGTATTCAGGGGGCTGAGAATACATAACAAAACCTTGTCTCAAAAAAAAACACAAATGGGGGTGGAGGGGAGGGCTGGAGAGCTGGATCAGCAGTTAAGAGCACTGGCTGCTCTTGCAGAGGACCCAGGTTCAAATCCCAGCACCCACTTGATGGCTAATAACCATCTATAACTCCAGTTCCATGGGATCTGATGCCCTTTCTGGCCTCCACAGGCATTGCACAACACAGGTGCACTTGCATACATGCAGGCAGTACACTCATACACATAAAATAAAAATAAATAAACAACAGGGGCTGGAGAGATGGCCTAGCGGTTAAGAGCGCCAACCGCTCTTACAGAGGACCCGGGTTTGATCCCCAGCATCCACATGGCGGCCGAGAACCATCTGAAACTCCAATTCCAGAACTCCAGTTCCAGAGGAATCCGACACCCTCTTCTGACCTCCGCGGCATTGCACGACACGGGTGCACAGACCTGCATGCAGACAGCACATTCATACACACACAGAAATAAATAAAAAATTAAAAAAAAAAAAACAACAGAAAAATTTAAAAAACAAACCATGTGCTAGAGAGATGGCTCAACAGTTAGGAGCACTTATCACTCTTGCAGAGGACCGAGTTTCATTTTCTAGCATTCCTATATAGTTCCTCACAATCATTTGTGACTCAAGTTCCAGGGGGATCTGGCACCCTCTTCCAGCTTCCTTGGGCACCCGGCATGTACATATTGCATGTGCATGCATGCAGGCAACCACTCATGCACACAGACTAAAAATAAATAAGTCTTTCTAAAAAATACATAAAATCAAATCAAACAACAAAACCCCTCAATCTTTAGAGTTCTTGTGAGGATTAAGTGCTATAATACCACTAAGCACCCTAGTGGTATTATAGCATGCTGGTTTTCTAATGGATTCCCATAATAGTGTGATGCCCAGCAATACGTGGTGGGTGATTTGAAGCCTGGAGTTTCCTCTGGAGCTGGGAGTCCTGTGCGCAGAGCTTCCTGCTGTTTCATCTCTTCCATCCTCTCTCTCTCTCTCTCTCTCTCTCTCTCTCTCTCTCTCTCTTTCTCTCTCTCTCTCTTCTTTCTCTCCCTTTCAACTTTCTCTTCTCTTTTGCCTATGTGATTTCTTACTCTCTTCTCCTTCAGGTCCTTTCAAGTCCTGTCATCTCAGTTGCCCCAAATCTGAAGGCATTTTAAATAATGTGTTGTTCAGGTTTGTTTGTTTTTACCAGGTGTTTTAATGTTCTGTATACTTCTCAATTAAAATAGCAGCAGCAATACCAAAGTTAAGTCATTTTATACAATTATACGGCTCTTGGATGATTATCTTTTTCCACTGAAGTCATGGTCCCTTAATAGAAAATGGCTCCCACCATGGGATTAAAGGATTAGGATGGTTTTTGTCTGCAAGCCGTTGGGGCCTGCTTCGTTGGACAAGATCTCCCCACAGCCTGCTGAGGAGGGGCATTTGGGATATTCTCCAAAGGCCAATAACTTCTGAGTCACTGTAGATGCTCTGGATGGAGCCTGGGCATCATGATCTGCTGCTGGCTAGCTCTGTGGCAGCCACAGCAGAAGTGGCACAAGACCAAAGGAAGGCAAGAAGGGCCTGCCGAGGTCAGCTGACTGAGGGCCTGAGTAGTTGATAGAGCAGGTCCTGGGCCAAGGTAACATGAGACACCTGTCCACTGCTATTATAGGCCCTATATGTTTGGCCAAGAAAGAACACCTTTCTTCTGTGTGTATGAGTGTGTGTGTGTGTGTGTGTGTGTGTGTCTGTGTGTGTGTGTGTGTGTGAAGGAGCTGTAGACCAAGCCTCCCACATCTAGTTCAGCTCATATTTAAAGGGTCCTTTAAAAGCCTGAGTGTGGTGGTGCACACCTTTAATCCTAGCACTTGGGAGGCAGAGGCAGGTGGATCTCTGTGAGTTCAAGGCCAGCCTGGTCTACACAGTGAGCTCCAGGCTAGCTGGGACTAAAGGGAGACCCTGCCTCAAAAATAAATAAATAAATAAATAAATAAATAAATAAATAAAGCCTTTAAATATGAGAGAGCATGGTAAGGGGTCAGTGCTTGGTGTCAAGTAGAGGGCCCTCCTGACTTTTCTTCTTTCTTGAGAAAGGACACCAGTGATGGTGGTGGCTGGCTGTGACCAGTGCCTACTGTACAGTAGGACTCTAAATGAGAAATGACCTGCTCAAGTTCACACAGGACATAGTAGTAATGGCAAAGTGAACTTTTCTCCATACCAGGTGGCCTTTGAGTGAATGATGCAGTGGGACTGTGACAGGATAACATCCTTTCAGTAGTGACCTTGGGGGTCACTGGCTCAAATCCTCTCTTTCTCAAGGTCGGCCTTTCAGTGAGGCAGGTGGGGCAAAGGAAGCTTAGGCTGCGTCAGAAGGCCTTCTGGGATGTAACCATGGATAAACTACTCGTGTCCCATTGGCCGCCACTAGGCCAGTTAGAGTGGGCTGGCTCCCCCTTACCCCAGCTGCTCTGATTCAGACGAGGGTAAAGGCCAGTGATCAGGGCAGGAGCGATGGGCATTGATCATTGTGCACTTTGCCTCAAGATGCCTCTCCTTCCCAGATGATCCCTTAGGTGACCCACCAAGGAATGTGATCTCCAAGGAATGGAGGGGCCCATGGGGTGACGGGACCAGAAGGCTGTCTTCGGCTAAGCCTGGGCTTCTGGTCGTCTGGCCTCCTCAGGTTATTATTGGTCTGGGTGACAGCTGAGAATGGCAAGAACTGGTGGAGGAGGGAGCGGAGTGGAATCGGGGTCATCCTGAGCTCCCAAGATCTTCCATGCCATCTGGCAGGGGCCCAGGAGGGCAGAGCATGCCAAGAATGCCTGTGTCTGCCCACTCCCCACTCTCACCCTGAACAAAACGAGGAGAGGCCCCAAAGAAATGTGACAGCAGGCCTTGGGAGCAGAGTTTCTGTCCTTCCTATATGTCTGGGAAGAGAAGTTTGACCATTTTTTCCCCTTCGCTGAGCTCTGGACTTGGGGGAGGGACCTTTCCTCCCAGCAGGACGGTGAAATGCAGAAAGGGTGCTTATCAATAGTAAATGTTCCCGAGTGGTAGGAGAGGAAGCACTCAAAAAGCACAACAGAGAAGGGAAAAGGATGTCAGGATTTTGGGCGCCTCCACACACTACGGCGTGTGCTGCACAGCCTTTCAGAGGTGGGCTGTCTACAACACTCTGCGGCTGTTTCTGTCTGCTCCCCTGATGGTACGGCACCTTCTCCGGAGTCTGTTCTGGGCCCCAAACTCATTGACCACAGGCTATGGAGTCAAGGGACGTGAATGTCTCTCCCACACCAGTGCGTTCCAGTGTAGGAAAATTACTAGAGTTTGTGACCACATGGGGTGGGGCTGGTTTACAGAGCCCGGACTCTCGAGAGATCCCTCAGAGACTTTGTGCATCTCCCCAGCTGGAGAGGACAGTGTACCAGATGAGAACTTCCCTAGGAGGCTCTTAGTCGCCCATGACACTTTCAACAACCTGGGTCTACTCCAGTGACTTCTGGAAAAACTGCAGGTTACAGTGCCTGACTCGGCCCTCTTCAGGGCTGTTGGGGAGGGGAGGTGGAAAGGAAGGATAAGCAGCATCCTCCCTGCCTCTCAGATAATGGCTCTTTCTCAGAGGCACCGGGTTCTGAATAAATAAGAGCTCTAAACTGCCTCCTGTCACTCCCAGGCCCCTTAGGCTTGTATCTGGAGGATCTTCAGACAGACAGAGCTTCATTCAGCCCCAAGGTACTCAGGGAAAAGTAGAAAAATATGAGTTGAAGGCCAGCCTGGTCTACAGAGTGAGTTCCAGGACAGCTGAGGCTACAGGGAGACCCTGTCTCAAAAAGCACCAAAAAAAAAAAAAAAAAAAAAAAGAAAGAAAAAAAAAGAAAATACAATGATCCTATAGCCATAAAGACATTGAATAAAAAAATAAAATAAAGGAGTGCAGAGATGGTTCAGTGGTTAAGAGCATGATTGCTCTTGCACAGGATCTGGGTTCAGTTCCCAGCACCCACATGAAGGCTAACAACCATCCATAAATGTAGTTCTAGGGGATCAATATCCTCTTCTGACCTCTGAGGGCATTGCAGAACCCAGATGCACTTATATACATGTAGGCAGTACATTCATACACATAAAATAAAAATAAATAAGCCAGGCGTGGTGGCACATGCCTTTAATCCTAGCACTTGGGAGGCAGAGGCAGGCAGATCTCTATGAGGTCAAGGCCAGCCTGGTCTACAGAACAAGTTCCAGGCCAGCTGGGGCTACAGGGAGATCCTGTCTCGAAAAGACAAAAAAAAAAAAAAAGTAAATAAATAAAAATAAATAAACAAAAAATTTTTAAAAACCAAACCAGGGGCTGGAGAAATGACTCAGTGGTTATGGGCACTGGCTGCTCTTGCAGAAGAGCCAGGTTCAAATCCCAACGTCCACCTGGTGGCTAAAAACTGTCTATAACTCCAGTTCCAGGGGATCTAATCCCCTCTTCTTGCCTCCTCAGACTTTGTACAATATAGGTGCACTTACATACATGCAGAGATGTATGCCGACTCATATACATAAAATTTAAATAATAAAATTAAAAATAAAATGAAAATAAAGCATCACTCCAAAATGGCTTCATTGTTGACTACTACCAGATGAACAGGTGTGTCCTTGTGACACAACTCTCAGAAATAGAAGTGGCAACTTCCCAGTTCATTTGCAAGGCTCCTAGCCTTAACACATTAGTTTACCATTGGCAGGGACAATGGCTTGGGCAGCAGGGCTATCTCGGAGTAGAAGAAGAAGGCTTGCAGTTCCATTTCATGTAGTAATTTGCACAAGCAAAAATGAAAAAAAAATAGAAATGTAGTCTTGCATTTTATCCAAATGCTTATAATAGATCATGACCAAGTTGGAGTAATCCCAGGAATATAAGAATTTCATAGGGAAAAAAGTTACTAATCATTACTTTATTAGTAGAATGAAACAAAAAATTGTAAACATTTGACAAAATTCTCACCCATGCATATAAAACTGTTAGCAAACTAGGAATAGAAGGAAACTTCCTCAGTCTTATAAAACCATGGTGGTACACATCTATAATCTCAGCACTTGGTAGCCATAGACAGGAAAAGGATTAGGAGTTCAAGGTCATCCTTAGCGATATAGCAAATTCGAGGCCAGCCTGGGCTACCGAAGACTCCGCCTCAAAAGCAAAAACCAACAAATCTCACAACAAACTGTGCATTTAATGATGAAATATTGAAAACAACCTTAGTTAGGTCAAGAACAGGACAAGGACAGCCTATTGCAGCTTATGGTCTTTACCTCTGGGAGGGCTTAGTCCAGTAGACAAGGAAATGAACAAAGATACAGAGTTTGGCATGCAAGAAAGAAAACCCACTTATGGAACTAATAGGATTGTTTACATAGAACCCTAGGCAGAATTTGCAGCATAATTATCAAAATTGATAAGAGAAAACTGGGTGTGGTATATTCCAGGGGGCTGAGGGATGAGGAGTGTGAGTTTCAGGCCAGCCTGAGCTACATAGTAAGACCCTGTCTCAAAAACAAACAAACAAAAATAAAACAAAGCAAAACAAAAAATGAGCTGGAAAAGTTGCTGGATGCCACACACCTGCAATAAGTAGTTACACACTTTAACTTTTACAAAGGGTAAAATTTACACAGTAATCAGAGATTAAAATAAACCTAGGGGAAAAGTTCATAAAATATGTGTGTGATATTTAAGAAGACTACTATAAAATTTCATTGAAATATATTTTTAAAAGACAATTAAATAAAGAAACACATTGTGACTTCAACTAGGGAGATACAATGTCATAAAGATACTGATATTCCCCCAAATTGACCACTGGATTTCTAATTAAAGCCTAAAGATAATTTTCAATGGAATTTGGCAAGATGACTGTAACATCTATGCAGAAAAACAAGAGCTAAGAATTGCCAAAACATTCCTAAAACTAAGACTATACTAGAATACCTTGCTGTATTAGGTATTAAAATGTACTGTGAAGTTTTGCCAATTAAAAGAGTGAGTTACTGGGAGCTGGAGAGATGGTTCAGTGGTCAAGGGGACTGGCTGCTCTTGTAGAAGACCCAGGTTTGAATCTCAGCACCCACATGGCAGCTAGCAACTGTGTGTACCTCCATTTCAAGGGGCTCTGATGCCCTGTTCTGACCTGTGAGGGCACTGCATGACACAGATGCACTTACATACATGCGGGCAATACTCATACACATTAAAAAAAAAAAAAAAAGAAGAGTGAGTTACTGGGGCAGAGAAACACCCAGACCCGTGGAACCAGAAGATTGTTCTGCGGCAATGCAGGTTATTATGAAAGGGACAAATTGGCCACTGAATGTTGCTGGTAAAAACATAAGATAAAATTGGATCGTACATAAACAAATATCAATTTCAGAAGGATCACAACCCAAAAGGGGAAAAAAACAATAAAACTAATTTTTAAATTTTATTTGTGACAAGGTCTCACAATGTAGCCATGGCTGGCCTGGAATTCACTATAAAGACCAGGCTTGCTTTGCAATCACAGATACCAGGCCCAGACTCCCAAGTGCTGATATTAAAGGCCTGTCTGTGCATCATCACACTTGACAAAACTTTTAGAATATAGAAAAAAATTCTTTGATTTTAGATTAAAAAAAGATTTTTCTCTCTCTCTTTCTTTGTTCTCTTTTGGTCTTTTAAGATAGGCTCTTGCTAGATAGCCTGGCAGGCTTAGAATTTCCTGTGTAGACCAGGCTGGCCTCAAACTTACCATGATCTACCTCCAAGTGCTGAGGTCACAGGTGTAAGGCACCATATAGGACTTAGAGAAATATTTTTCTTTCTTTCTCTTTCTTTCTTTCTTTCTTTCTTTCTTTCTTTCTTTCTTTCTTTCTTTCTTTCTTCTTTTTTTTTTTTTTTTTGAGACAGGAGTCTCCCTATAGTCCCAGCTGGCCTGGAACTCACTCTGTAGACCAGGCTGACTGACCTCTGTGAGTTCACAGAGATCTGCCTGCCTCTACCTCTGAGTGCTAGGATTAAAGGCGTGCGCCACCATGCCCAGCTTAAAGATGGGTCTTAGCCACCATGTGGGTGCGGGGAATGTAACCTGGGTCCTCAGCAAGAGCGGCAAGAATTGTTCTTGCAGAGGACCCAGGTCAATTCCCAGCAACCACATGGCAGCTAACAACCATCCGTAGCTCCGGTTCCAGGAGAATACAATGCCCTTTTCTGACCTCAAGGGAATTGCATGATATGGGTACATTTACATACATGCAGGCAATACACTTGCATACACACACATGCAAATAAATAAATATATAAGTAAAATATTTTTTAAATTTTTATTTATTCTTGTATGTGTATGAATGTACTGTCTACATGTAGGTTTGTGCACCCATGTCATGCAATGCCGTGGAGGTCAGAAGAGGGTGTCGGATTCCCCTGGAACTAGAGTTAAAGACGGTTCTCAGCTGCCATGTGGGTGCTGGGGATCGAACCCCGGTCCTCTTCAAGAGCAGTCTGTGCTCTTAACCGCTAGGCCATCTCTCCAGTTCCAAGTAAAATATTTTTTAAAGCAGATTTTCAGCTCTGGGTAGGTATGATCCACTTGGAAGTGGGTAGGGACACTCTGGCAGGGGCACCCATCAAGGAGAGTTGGGTCCCTCCTTTGCCTGGAGTTCCAGCGACTGTGTCAGATGTGGTAATGAGAGTCATCAGAGAGAAGACTTCAAAGACTTCTTTAGGGCATGAGAGGGTCAGCACTGTGAGAGAAACTGACAGATGTTCATTAGGTAAGCCACTAAGGTATAAATAACTCCATATTATTTCCAAACTATATGTTCAGCATATTCTAACACCCTGAGTTGCACTATCTACTTTATACATTATTTACTTTACATGTTAACGTGGATGTGGGTACAGGGAGTAAATGTGAGTTAAGGGCAATGCTTGCTTTGGGGCAGAAGCTCAAATTTCAGATGCTGGTGCGGGCCCAGGCAATAGGGGCAGGAAGGCTGCCCCAGATGAGATAAAAGGGTGGCTTGTATGTAGAGAAATAAATAGTAATTATAATAAGGCTGGACTCAGCTTTCCCTCTGTTATCCCCATGAGGCTGCAGCTCTACAGTGTCAGAGATGAAGTCTGCCCCCCAGTATTCCCTGAGACTGGCCATCCCCACTAGTGGGCACCAACCCTGGAGCTAATGTATGGACAGCACAGCACAGCACATGTACATTCTCAGTGCACATGGCCTCAGGTCTACACCACTCAAGGTGAGGAGACAAACACAATGCACATGACTGTAGCCCAGGCAGGAAATGCCCACAGTGGTTTAAGCACAAACCTGAACTTTGGGTCTCATCTAGACCAGCATCTAAAACCCGGTTTTGCCACACATTGGCCTTATAATGATGAGATATTATTACTTATTTTACAGGGACACAGTAAGGATTAAAAGACCTGGTGTTGCTCTGTCAGTATTTATCGTGTGTCGAATACATGCCTAGTGTGGTACCAGGCAGGCAAGGAATGTTTCCCAGCAGCTGAAGGCTAACATTTACAGGACAAATGATGTTTAGAAGGAAGGGCGGTGCCCTGTCATGCACTGATACTTTCAGTCTGGAAATTCTCTAGGGTAAGGATAGAAGGGGCCATTGGAGAAACTGGCTCAGCCCATGGAATGCTTGCCCAGCATGCATGAAGCCCTGGGTTTAATCCTTAGCACCACATAAAGTGGATATGGCAGTAGTCCCAGCACTTGGGAGGTGGACGCAGGAGGATCAGAATTCAGGTTCTTTTTTCTTGCCACATAGGGTATTTGAGGTCAGCCTGGAATACATGAAATTCTGTGTCAAAGTTTAAATAATAAAATAAATTAAATATTTGAAAAACAATATAAATGATCTGCTTTTTACTGAGCCTCAGGCATGAAAGGAGAACATCAATCAAGACATTGCCTTTTCCTGGGAATCTTGAGACCTGGGAAAAGAGTCCAGTATCCACAGAGAACTGCATGGGTAGATGTGAGGTGGCCCAGCCCTGCAGGGTGGCTGGCGGGAGGCATGACTGATGTGCCAGGGTCTATGGGTATGTCCTATAGTAGGTAAGGCCAAACTGTCTCTGAGGGTGACAAGAAGTAGTAAGAAGATAAATGAACATGGGATGGAGGGCACCAGAGCAAAGCACAGTGTCTCTGAGAAGACACTGGACTGCACTGTGCAGCACCCTGAAGGCCTGGGGACTGACTGACTGGGCCCGGGGTTGAGGCAAGGACTGTGTATAGAGCGGAGTGAGGACATGAAGCAGTGGTGTTGGAGCCCTGACCTGGACTGTTATTACTGTTTGGGATAACAGTTGGCCCAAGTTTCAGAGAAATAGGCATTGTTCTTAAAGACCCGCACCACAGCCACTGTGACCTGGACAAGTGCCACGCCAGATGAAGGTCCAGAGCCAGGGCAGGACCAGGGCAGGGGGAATGGAGCGGCACTCCAAGAGAGGACCAAGGCAGGCCCTACTTAAGCTGTCAGCAAATGTACCAGGGAAGAGCTGCTTCTGAACTTACACATGATGACCCCACATCCAAGGACGGTGTGAGCAAACCTTTCCAGATTTTAAAGATTTTACTTTTACTTTTAATTATGTGTATATGTGTGTTTCTGTGTGTGGGCACATGCATGTGTGAGCACAGGTCCCTGCTGCCGTCTGAGGCATCTGATCCTCCGAGAGCTGGAGTTACAGGCAGTTGTGAGCTGTCTGATGTGGTTGCTGGGAACTGAACTCAGGACTTCTGGAAGAGCAGGAGCAAGTACTCATAACCACTGAACCATGTCTCCAGCTCAGCTTTCTTCATTTTAGATCACAGCTCTGATGTGACCTCTACTGAGGGACCTTTCTAGCTATACTGCCCAACAGTCTCACCTTATCCCGCCTCACTTTGTAGCACTTGCCGTCACCTGAAATAATTTCAGTTGTTCATTTTTTCACTGTCTCCCTTGGTAAAATATCAACCCCAGAAAGCCCAGCCCCTGACACTTTCTCGTACTGTGTATAGTAGACACTAGGCCTGAAATGTCACAGATACTTGGTTATGCAAAGAACCTAGCTGCAGTGAGAAGAGATGAAGGCACATGGAACCCAGAGCCCACGATGTAGGTAGAATAGAAACACAAATGGTGTGTAGGTGTACTAATTGTTCCAGGCTTAGATAGACACATTCAGAAGATGGGATGCACCTGAGCTAGCAGGTGATGGTGGGTATCTGGGGGTCCCATATTGGGAGCTGGGTTGCCTGAGATTAATATCGACAGCTGGGCACTAGGGGAGAAGATTAGTGTGCGACTATAGCATGTCAGATCAGAAAGAGGCCAGGACCTGACAAGGGGGTCTCAACACTGCTGGTGCTCGGGACTTCATTTTTGGGGTTGGGGAAGCTGTTGGTAGATTCTAAGCAAGGGAACTGATAAGATTAGACATTTCACTTGGAAAGATCAAGCTGATTGGTTGTGTAGGATCAACTAGAGGAGGGAAAGACAGGGGAGAAGCGAAGAGCCATGTCTATGTGAGAGTGAAGACCAGAGAGAGGCCATGGACCATGCTTTCCTGAGGGTGGAGCTAGTGCAGACAAAAGATTTGGTACCTGAGGAGATTTTGACGATTTGAACACTCAGGAGAGCACATCCTGTTGACAGGGCAGTAGGCTGACTTCTTGACTTACTCAACAAATGGAAGGCAAAGAAAGGGCTGAGAAAGAGGGAGGAAAAGAGCACTGAATGCAAGAACTGGAGAGACAGACAGACAGCTCAGCGGTTAAGAGCACTGGCTGCTTTTGCAGATGATCTGTGTTGGGTTCCTGGCTCATAATCAGCTGTAACTCCAGCTTCGGGGACCTGATGCCCTCTTTTTGGCCTCTGTGGGGATTCCACACATGTAATACACACATATATGCAGATAAACTATTCATACACTTAAAATAGAATAAATAAATAGTACTGACTTTTCGTCAAGCACTGGATACTTCCCCTTTTTCCCCAAGCCACTCACTCAGGTATCAGGGATGCCCCCAGCTGAGCGACCAGGAAACTATGTCTCTGTTCCTTTGCCTGAAGTCACAAGTTAAGTCATTAGTACGTGGTGACCCTGCCTGAGCTCAGGGGTTCTCCCTAAGGAAGCTGCCCTTGGACTCTGCTCTAAACAGGGAGCGCCTCAGGTTCAGCACTGAGAGGGCAGGAGCAGGCACAAAAGCAGGCTATTCTGGACTGCAGAAGGCCCGAGGGCAGATGGGGTGGGGGGTAGACGAGGCATTGTTAGAGCCATCATGTGCTGGTTGCAATCAAATGAGAGGCCAGGCACCAACCTCTCAACTGCCCACCTGAGTCCCATCCCCAAACCCAGACTCAGGAGAGGGCCTGACAGGTTGGACCATTAAGTTATGTGAAGATTTTCTTCAGACACGATGATCAAGGTCCCACCCAAAACTGCAAGAGATATTTAGGTTAATTTCTTTGCTCTTTTATTTTTCTTTGTTTGAGAAAATGTCTCACTATAGCCCAGGCTAGCCTGGAGCTCAAGATCTCCCTGCCTCAGACTCCTCGGTGCTGGGATTACAGGCATGTGCCACCACGCCAAGCTAGGCCACTCTTTTTTTTTTTTTTTTTGTGTATGAGTGTACTGTCTGCATGTAGGTTGGTGCACCCGTGTCGTGCAATGCCGCGGAGGTCAGAAGAGGGTGTCGGATTCCCCTGGAACTGTCGGATTCCCCTGGAACTGGAGTTACAGACGGTTCTTAGCCGCCATGAGGGTGCTGGGAATCTAACCCGGTCCTCTGCAAGAGCAGTCAGTGCTCTTAACTGCTGAGCCATCTCTCCAGCCCCGAGGCCACTCTTTAATAGGTCACCCTGTAGGCACATGCCTGTCTTAGCTCATTATAGGCCTTGGTTCTAGACTCAATACTGGTTAGAGTCAATGTTCAATTGAAATGCCTGTGAGGACAGCAATTGCTCTATGTCACCTGACTATTGGAGCACTAGTTGAGAGAAGAAGTGTTAAAAACCCCCATAGGCTCACTTTCAGAGTCCAGAGTGCTCACCATGGCTCACCGAAGGCTTTACTGAGCTGATAGCTTAGTACCAGGATCTGCAGCGGCTGCAAGCAGAGCACTTAAACTGGGAAGCACTCTTCTCTGCTGCCATCTCGTGCCCATTTGGGGAATAACAGCTTAGTAGCCATTAGGAAAAAGCACCTCCTTCTCCAAAGGCTCCTGGACCATCAGCAAGGTGAGAGTGGCATAGAGCCTGGCACATCCTGAATGGCCTGCCTTCTCCCTTTCTCTGATCTCTGCCTGCTGTTTGCCACCCTCTCCTTGATTCCCTAGGGCAGTTTCTGAGTCAACATTGTGCTTAGAACGCCTCTTTGAGTCACTTCATCGAGGCATACATGTGAAAACTAAGAATTTATTTTGCAGGTAAAGAGGCAGCCTGTGAGAGACAAAAAGGAAGACAAGGAGAGTGAAGGCCAGTTATGGAACAAGCAGACAGCTCACAGGGTCAGGCCGCAGCCCCCAGGGAGGCAGAGGCAGGCCGTTTGGGGGACCCTGGGGCAGGCTGGAGCTAAAGGGCTCTAGGACTCAACTTCAAGTGCAGCACTTGCAAGAGGTGCTAAACACCAGGTCTGGGGACAGCTCTGTCGGAACAGCTGCCCCCCTGCACGACTGTAGAATTAGGATGGTTCCCTAGGGCTGGGGTACAGCCCATCAGCTCTGCCCTGGCAGAAGGTGCCTTGCTCTGGGCTGGGTCCCTGCTGAGGCTCAGAAGGCTGGGCTGGCCCAGGTACGTCCTGCTCTGGGTGGTTTGGAGGCACAGATCAAAGACCTAGGAAGACAAGAGAGATTCAACCAACGCTGGCCCAGGAGATTCCCAGCCACAGGCCAAGCACACGAGCAGCAGTCATAGGAGGCAGCCGTGGCCACAGCCCATATCCTGACCACAGCCACAACTGTAGCTGGGCACAGCTGGCAGACAACCTGAGTTATACAGTAGCAGGCAGTTGACGACCGAGTACCCCCCACCACCACACCCAGTCATATACTGGTGAGGGGTTCCTAGGGGTTCCATATTGCAGGGTGAATGTATGCTTTCTTCTTGACAAGTGAGGAGCTGGCTGCTGCTCCCAGGCTGAGGCCTTTGAAAGGAAGGCCTGCTACAACACTCTGGCAGTTATCGCTAAGAGACAGGAAGACGGAGAGTGCGAAAGCAAGTAGTTTCAACAGTTTCTTCTGCTCCTAAGGCTGTATGAAACTTGGGAAATCACAATACGGGGCAGAGTTGTTCCTTCAGAAAGGACTGCGTTTGCGAGCGGGGAAGGTGGGTCCCACCCTGAGTTCAGCCTCCGGCTCCCTTCCCTTTACTCACTCAGTTCCTGTTTCAGGGTCCGGATGAGAGGGTACTGGCCTTGCTTGCAGAAGGAACCTGAGAAGTCATCCAAGCTCAGGGTCCAGACCATGGCCCCGCCCAGCCCCTTCTGTTTCAGATAGCTGACCTGGGGGAGGGAGCAGACGTGGGTGTGGGGGCCAGCCCCAGAGCCCAGCCTCCTCGTCTGGGCAGAGCCCTGTTTGCTCAGCATTCTCTGGCCCATGCATGGTTGGGGCTTCTGGATGCAGAGCTGAAGTTGAGGGCCTGAGTGGCTGAGTATTGACCCTCCTGGGTGTAAGCACACCCTAGGTGGACGTGGGGCACAGAAATGAGGATGGTGGCCCTGCATTCACCTCTTGGACATTTCTGAGCTGAGCTGCTATTTTAAAATACTGTCTACTAGCTGTGAGGTGCCTGGTTACTACAGGGAATTTGACCCCTAGGTCTAAGCTTCCCAAGTTTTGAAGCAAGTTTTGCCTTCCTATCACCATGTCTTTGCCCCCTCAGGGCCCTGACTCCTCCACCAGACTCCCGAGGGAACACAATATTGCTGTGTGTTCCCTGAGAGAGGGCTTCCCTGTCCCTCGCACTGCCAGGGGACTATAATGTTTGCCTGTGGAATGGGGCTGGGGGCTGAAGGGTAGGATGGTCTGGATCCCAGGCTGACCTCAATTGCCTTCCTGGATTCTACCTGGTTCTCAGGGTCCATCCTTCCTTCCCCACCATGTCCATCAACACCGTGTCCTCTCATGATGCCCACCTCTAGACTTTCGGACTTCCATCGAGCACCTTTCCTCCACAGTCCTTTCTCCCATCTGTGTGAGCAGCACCCAGCATCTTACTACCACCCACTGGATTCCTGCAGAGTGCTTTATCAGTACTTCTAAAAGAACCTGGTACTCTTTGCCCTTCATGGTCACTGATATGTGCGATACTGGGCAAGAGAATAGGCCTTATAAGTAAACCAAAGGTACAATAGGCCCCAAATTTGGCCAATAGACTGAATAAAACCATGTATCTCATCATGTGTACTAATCCTGTTCATGTGCTTATAGACTTAGTATTTTAGTAAAATAAGATTATTTTCAAGAGACTCGCAGAACAATTTCTTTTTACTGCTTTCCTCTCTGTCTCTCTGTGACTCTCAGAGCTGGGGATTGAATCCAGGTCCTTGTACTCAGTGCTGGGAAAGCTCTCTACCACTGAGTCACATCCCCAACCTTCATTGTGCTTTTTCTTCATCGGTAAATGTTTAAAATGCTGTCGCATGGAGTTTGGTGAAATAATTTACAAGAGTTTACAAGAATGCTCATCCTTGAAGAGGGTCTGGGTGGTGACATGCAACTGTTAGTGACAGGCCTTACATCCACATGGGCTCACCCCCCTCCCAGCAGAACCAGGCCTCACCTTCGCTTTGAAGCTTTCCATGTCATCAAACCCCACCCATTGGTTGCCCTGGAAGACATAGGGCACCTTCTGGTCCTCGATTCTGTGTCTCCCCTTCCAAGAGCAGACCTGAAGGAACAGAGGTAGCATTAGTGAGAAAGGAACATTGGAAGGAACCTGCCCCTCCCCACCGCCTCTTAACCAGGGTGCATGCCAAGAAGAGACCAGGGATTGGAACATTCCTCTCTGAGGAAGCCTGGAGAGCACAGTCCATTCTCCTGAGCGGCCTAGAACTGTGGGTGCACACCTTGGGCACCTGGCTTAAGGACACATCCAAGACATCCAGGGTAAGACAGAACTCACCAGGCCAGAATTCTCCATGTGCGGCAACTTTACTCAGAAACCATAGGAGAAGGAGCCCTCTCACCTCCCTGGCAGTCCCTGGCCCTCACAATTCTCCAATACTGATGGATATAAGTCTTCCTACCTCATAATAAGCCAGTATCCCTCCTTCCCTAGTGAAGGGGCCCAGAGCACCAGGCCCTGTGACTGGGGCCCCAACTCCAGTGTCTGATGAGGAGGCCAGGGTGAAGGATCGTCCGTAGGTTGGCATGCCAAGGATCAGCTTGCTGGCAGGGGTCCCCTTCTGCAGCCAGAGCTGCACAGCAGCATTCTGGTGGTGGAGAAAGAGGAGGGATTAACCTGCCTTCAGCTCGGTGCTGGCTGTCTGGGAATGGGGGATCTGGAGAGAGCAAGGAGAGTATGGGCCTGTGCTGGAGGGCCAAGGCTCTTGTCTTATTCAAGGCCTGCCCATCTTCTTTCCATCCTGTCTTAGACTCTCAACCCTTGTGAGAGGAGCTGCATGGCACAATGCCAGCATGTAGATTTTGGAACTAGACAACTGTTCACTGAACAGATATTCACTGACCTGCTCTCCATGCCAGGCTCTGTCCTAGATGCTGGGGATACATCACTGAACAAAGCAGACAGACGTTCCTGCCTCACTTGGCAACCTACTCAGCATGGGACTGATACAAATCACCATCTCTAAGAGCCTGGTAGGAATCAATGGACATAATGTAAATACCCAGCAAATGCAGTATGGGAACCTGTGAGCATTTTTACCGTCATTATCGTGGTTATGTTTCACCTGAGTACAAGAGCAGGGACTAGGGTCTGCACTCTCTGTGCCTAGGGCAATGCCTGGTGTCCCCCACCCTGAATGAGAACTTCCCACAATCAAGTTAGTTGGTGTGCCTCACAGGCCTGTGACTGGAAGAAGTGCCTGACAGGTGTACTGAGGATGCCTCCCTCAGGCCGAGACCGCAGCTCGCTTTCCTCAAGGTGAGTCTAGACTGAGTTCTGTGGTTTCTTAGGTAAAGGGCAGTTCTCATTATATTGATTTTTGTTTGTGAGTCTATATAATTTATTCATGATCAAAACTTGAGCTTTCTAAGGGAAGAGCTCCCATCTTGCCACCAACCTATGTGGCTGCTTTTTTTTATTTTTAATGAATTTTATTTATTTCTGTATGTGTATGAATGTACTGTCTGCATGCAAGTTTGTGCACCCATGTTGTGCAATGCCACGGAGGTCAGGAGAGGGTGTTGGATTCCCCTGGAACTGGAGTTCTCCTGGAATTGGAGTTTCAGACGGTTCTCAGCCACCATGTGGGTACTGGGGATCGAACCCGGGTCCTCTGTAAGAGTGGTCGGCGCTCTTAACTGCTAGGCCATCTCTCCAGCCCCGTGGCTGCTTTTTTTTTGTTTGTTTGTTTTTGTTTTTTTTCTTTTCGAGACAGGGTCTCTCTGTAGCCCCAGCTGTCCTGGAACTCGCTCTGTAGACCAGGCCGGCCTTGAACTCACAAAGATCTGCCTGCCTCTGCCTCCCAAGTGCTAGGATTAAAGGCGTGTGCCACCACGCCCGGCTAACCGTGGCTGCTTTTTTGTATATGTTTGGAAAGTGACTTTTCTAGAAAGAAGCAATCCCAGGGCACACAGCATGACAAATAGACCTGTGGTGGTCAGAGGACAAGACTTACTTCCTTCACAGACTCAGAGAATACCAGCTGTAGGACTTTACCCCAACAGCCAATCAGCTTTGTATTTTTTATGGTTCCTTACTGGGCTGGGGCCCTTTAGCTTCCTTCAAAACCCACACTATTTTCCAGATGGGTTGAGGGAATAGGCTTGGTGGGATTTTCCAGTCTACGTTACACGTTTTGTGAGAGTCAGAGACAAAAATGGCCCACTCCAGCCAACACAGACATGTGGCAAAACAAAAGCAAAAAGCATTCTTTTTTTTTTTTTTTTTGGCATTTTTGAGACAGGGTCTCCCTTTACTCCCAGCTGACCTGGAGCTCACTCTGTAGATCAGGCTGGCCTTGAATTCCCAGAGATCCACCTGCCTCTGCCTTCCAAGTGCTGGGATTAAAAGTGTGCGCCTCCGTGCCCAGCACAAAAAGCATTCTAATTCAGAGAATTAGAAATATCTGGGCTGCTTGGGGAGGAAGGGTTAGGCAGGAAGGCCCAACGCACAGCAGTCTAAGACCAGCCTGGCCTTTTCAGGGGCTGGGTAGTGTCTCTCTCAGTGACATTCCCAGAGATGTTATCGACCTTGGATATGCGGGGAGGAGGTGAAACGGGAGCCATATTGGCTGGAGACTCAAGCTCCAGTCAGTCTTGTATGTCTGATGTCACTAAAGTGGCTTTCCCTATTATCAGCTAAGGTTCTGCAGAAGGAGACGCGCCCTTCAGAGGTAATGCAGGGCAGGAAAACAAAACAAACACAGGACAATCCTGGTTTCTTGATATTCCGCTCGTTTTTTTCCTGGTTTTCTTTTCCATTAGGGCCTTGAGAGTCAAAGAGACAACTGCACAGGTCCTGCTGGTCTGGGGGGGGGGTCCTGCCTCGTCCCTCTGGTTACTTACCACGTTTAACTCGGCCACCACACCGCTCTCTCCCTGCCGCTTGTAGAGGGGGCTATTATGTCCTGTGGTCTTTTCCCAGGAGCCATGGAAGTCGTATGCCATAAGGTTTATGAAATCTAAGTTCCTGTCAGAGGTGTGGGAAGAAGTAGGAGCAATGATCAGGACAGGGTAGCCACTGTCTCCCAAATGTGAGGGTAGAGAGGAAGCATGGGTCAGAGGTGGAAGGGTAGGCTCACATCGAGCTCTGGAGATGACCCTCAGACCAATCCCACTCCCACTCTGCTAATTTTATTGGCAGTTGCTTTGGTGTCCTCCCCTGCTGTCCTTCCACACCCTCAGGAGCTTCCCGTTCTGTGAAGAAGGCTGGTGGTCATTTGTTATTTTGGAGGCAGCTCTAGTCACTGCTTCCCAAGCTTTCGTACATGTGTGTCCCCCAAGAAGCTCACTAAAATGCAGGTTCTTATTCAGCAGGCTGCATTTCTTTTTTTTCTTTCTTTCTTTCTTTTTTTTTTTTTTTTTGGTCTTTTTGAGACAGGGTCTCCCTTTAGTCCCAGCTGGCCTGGAGCTCACTCTGTAGACCAGGCTGGCCTTAAACTCACAGAGATCTGCCCGCCTCTGCCTCCTGAGTGCTGGGATTAAAGGCGTGCACCACCACGCCCAGGCTGCATTTCTAACAGACTGTCCAGAGCCACAGGGGCTGCAGATCCACACACCACACTGCAGAGCTGACATGCAACTGCCCATTTTTTTAGAGATGCTCTAGAGCTTTGCTCTCCACTCTTTCTGTCCCAGAAGTGTTCTGATTTTAACAAAGAGCTCCCAAGGAACAGGGCAAAGACCCACAAAGAAGGAATTGGAGTAACAGTAGCAATTAGAGAAAGCAAAGCCTTTCGGACACCTGGTAGCCATTATTTTGCAGGTGAAGATCTGCTTTATTTCTGAGAACTCAACTAGCCTGGGCTTCTCTAACCTCAGAGGTCCTGGGAGGTCACCTGCCCGAGACTCACAGAGCAATTTTGTCCACCTCATAGCCAGCATCCACATAGCCTCGCCAGGCTGGCACAGCTGCAGTCAGAAGGAGCGCTTCCTTCCCCGAGGTCTGAGCTTCCTGCTGGAAGGCCCTGGCCAAATCCTGTGTGAAGCAATGCAGAGTGATGTAGAGACATCTACATCAGAGCACCAGCAGGGCTGCTTCCCTCTCCCCTCTCCTCCCCCTCCCCCACCCCTCCCCCTCCCCCCTCCCTGGACTCAGTCTGAAGTTGTCAGCTCTGGAGCATGCCCAGAGGCCTCCAGGCTGAGTTCCTTGGCAGGCTGGGTGACCCTACCTGTACCAGGGCTGTGAAGCGCTCCTTGTCCCTGGCTGGGCTCCCTCTGCTTCCTGGGTACTCCCAGTCAAGGTCAAGCCCATCAAAACCATGAGAGCGCAGGAACTTGATGGCTGAGTCAACAAAAGTGTGGCGGTTGTTGGCTGTGGCCACCATGTCTGTGAACCTGTGAGATTGTGGAGGGTTATGGCCTGCCTTGGGCTAGACAAGAGGCTCAAGAGCAAAGGGAAAGCACACGGCAACCTGATGCTCTGGTTCTAAACTAGGAAGGGCTCTAGGCTATCTGCCCCTGGACTTCTGGGATACTTGCAGACAAGTCTGGGACCTGACCAGAGAACAGGACAATGGAAATGCTCCCTAACCCTTCAGGTCAGTGTTGCCAGAGCACAATGACTCACCAGGAGCCTTGCCTCCAGTCCCTGAACGAGCTCACGGAATCAGCTAGCTATTCCTACCCCATCCCACTTTTCATGGAGGTTTGGAAAAGAAGAGGAATTGGCTTCGGAGATGCAGTTAAAGGGACAAGAACTGAATTCAGCTAGGAATCGGGGAACCGGGGAGCCTCTGATTTAGGCCTCATGGCTGGGTGAGCGGCTTACCTATCTTTCATCTAATCATAGAGTTTAGAGTGCTTTGTGGTTCATCCCCAAGAACCATGTGTCTACATCTTCCCTCATTGGCCTCCAAAGAATCTCTGGACTTCTTGGGGGTGGGGGTGGAGCCCTTAATTCTTTACAGATTGATCCCGCTTTGATGTACTTTTATATTAATTTCTACTTTAATTAAATTAATAGTATCAGTTCTTAGATTCAGCTCCTTGGGGATGCCAGGCTAAAAACCCTGGCAATGTTAAAGAAAAATCCAATGTAAGCGTTATTTTGGGAAATTGAGTCATAACATTCATCAGACTTTCAAGAGGTCTCATGATCCAGAAACATTTTAAAAACTACTCAGAACTTTGGGGACTGTATGCTCTAAGTTTTTCTGGAAGTGTATCTCCATTATCTTCATAAATGAAAGCTGTTATAGAAGTGGGCAACAATTCAGCACTTGATCTCAACCTCTCAGGCTGCCTTTAACACCAGAAGCAGAACAAAAATATCTTCAGACAGGCTGGGCATGGTGGCGCATGCCTTTAATCCTAGCACTTGGGAGGCAGAGGCAGGTGGATCTTTGTGAGTTCAAGGCCAGCCTGGTCTACAGAGTGAGTTCCAGGACAGCTGGGGCTACCTACAGGGAGACCCTGTCTCGAAAAGACCAAAAAAAAAAAAAAAAAGTTCAGACAAAATAACCCATTTCAGAGCCCAGGAAACATACCAAATGCTATCTGGGATCCCTAGTCTCTTTTCACCCCCATTTCATGGAAGAGAAGACTAAGGCTGGGGAGGTTATAGCTCCCTATGCGACTTTAGGTCCTGCACTTCTGGGAAGTTGAAACAAAGCCCACACCACTGTCCTTCTGATGGAGTCACTATAAACCAGAGGAGGGAAGCCTCAGGGTCTACCTCCCTCACCCTGACCACCCATTCCCTTAGCATGGCTCTTTGTGTGCCAAGTTCTCATCCAGCAGCTTGGCCACCCACTTTTCGATGTCCACTTACTTCTGAGTGCCAAAGTTACCGCCTCCAATGGATAACAGAGTCTTGAGCTTGGGATTCCTGAAAAGACAAAGGACCTGTAGATTCAGATAGAAAAGACACATCCATGACTTAGACCTCCAGTCTAACTGGGGCAGTGCCACTTAGGTATACCTACAGAAAGAACTCAGAAATCAAGTGACCAGCATCCTTAGAGAGGCCTTGTGACATAGCTGAAAAGTTTAGATTACAAAGAGTTCCTAAGAAGAAGGAAATGACTGAGAAACAGAAGCAGTCTTTGTACAGGACTGTCTTCCAACACACAGACACCATCTTTCTGAGTTCAGATGTGCCCACTTGTTGACTGCTGATACCCCCACATAGAAGGAGAGGCTGAGGGAGTCATAGGATCCCCATATGAGTATCCAGCCTCTCCTCTCAACCCCTGGTGGGCAATTTGGCTCTAACTGCATGTGGCCTGGGGGAAGGGCTAGAGTATAAACTCTGGAGAAACTAAGGGAGGGGGTCTATTTATGCTGCTGTGGAGAAGCCATCATCCAGGCTTGGGGTAAAGACTTTCTAGTGTGGCCTGGGGTGGGGGTGCCGCTCCATACTCCTGTAAGTAACCCCTCACTCATTGCTCTGTAAGCAAGTCCAAAAACCTCATTGGTTCCTTGGAGTGTACCTTGATGGAATCCTACCCTGGTAGTTTGTCCTTGGGACTTTGGGAAGAGGGGTAGACCTCATTTAACACTGCCCCCTCACCAGAAGGAATTTTAACAACTGGAAAGGCCATTTAGAATTTCCTAATCCATATCCACCCCTTCCATATAAGCATAGGAGTAGCCAGATAAGTGATAACCAAAGGGAGGGGAGGGGTGGGCCAAAGCCCCACAGCAGGCCGGTGACTGGGACGCAGTGATGGAGAGGGCTTCTGGCTCTGAGAAGGGGTCCACCTCCCACCCATCTCCCCTCTCCCCCATGCCTCACTTCATCTTCAGGCCATTCAACTCCTGGTAGAGAATCTTGTCATTCCACTCTACAGAGCTGAGCTGGTGACCGGTCATGCCAGCAAAAGCATAGATAATGTGGGTACACAGGTTGGGATCCACATCCTTGGGCAGGAATCGTGCTGCTCCTGCCCGGTACTGGGCCCAGTTGGTGAAGTAGCAGACCAGTTTTGCAGCAGAGCCTGACCAGTTAGGACAAAGAGAAAGGATGGTTGTCTGAAGGGTTTCTGGGGACTGGTGCCCTCTGCTCCAGGCAGACAGTGCCCTTAGGCATCTCCTACCATGCTGGGTGCAGGCAGCTAGAATGGGGCTTGCTTTTGTTTGGGTAGCACCGTACAGTTAGGAGTTATATAAGTTTGTCCTGGGGCCTTAGGCCTCCTGTCAGCTCCTCACTGCCCCACATGGCGTCTGAAGGCCGCACAGCTGCCTAGAGGGCAGAGCAGGATCCTGGTCTCTTGGCCCTTTGACCTCCTAGGCTCAGAGTCCAGGTCCCTAGCTAGGGCCAGGGTCTGCAGGTAAGACTCCCTACACTTTCCAGGGCCTGAAACCTTGGGCGGCCCCAGGCAGCACCATCACAAGGCGCAGAGGGAGTTAAACAAGATAAGTTCTGCTGAAGGAAGAGAGGAAGAACCTTCAAAAACACAGCTAGGGATGCTTCAGAATGTTAATTAAAATGCAAATTCATGGAGCAGTAGAGAGGAGGTTCCAGCCAGAGGCCTGGGCTCTCGCTTCTTTAATCTTGTGTTAATGCAGTTTACATTTCGTTGCCTTTATCAATGTCAAGGCTAAAGTTCTAGTAAAGAGACTAGATTACCTAGGGAAATGCAGCTTGTATCTGAGGTCCCCACGGCATGGGGGAAACCTGCAGGGAAGGTGCTACTATTCCCAGTGGGTTAGTGCTGACGGCCCCTTACAGGCTCTCCCTGAGCCAGGTAGACCAGGACATCAGACAGTAAGAATATTAGTCTTCATTCTTACATCTGCCCAAACAAACTAAGTCTTCTCTTTTTTGGTTTTAGCTTATCTGAAATCTCTGAGGCTTCTTCCTCCCCTGAGCTCTGTGATAGGTAGATTTGTATAAGCCAACACTTTATGACAGGGACTTGGGTAGGGGGTCAGTTGGGTGTCTAAACTCTGGACTTGCTTTTGCCTAACAGAGTCTCTTTACACTTTCCCATTCCATCATCCCCTACCCCTGCCCCATGTGGCCAGTGCCAGTGAAAGGTGGAGGAGGGGGCAGGGGTGCAACACGAAAGGCCAGCCCTGACCATATGATGACCCTAAAGGAGAAGAACCTCTGAGTGGTCAGTGGTCCTGACAGAGATCATCCAGGAACGGAGCTTGCTGGGGGGGGGGGGGGAGTATAGTCTGTGGTGATCCATAAGGGGGAAAGAAGGACCAACCCAGAGAAGGTACCCCATGCACCATGAGGGAAGGAGTCGGGAGGCCGTTCTGCTGCTGTCTTTTCACACCATTGCACATCAAATGCTGCATATGGATCTGGCACAATGGAAGTACTAAGGTGGGCAGGTGAGAGGAGGGCCCAGCCACATGACCCAGCTCCTTCTCTTGAAGTGAGGACATCATGCCCACTGTGTCTCAAGGATGACTCTCTGGGTGTCAGCCCTTGGATGAATGCTGGCCTAGCGTGAGCTCTGTTCAGGATGCTCATGGACATGAACTCCTAGTGCAGTACAAATCCAGTACAAGATGCTCATGGACATGAACTCCTAGTCCAGTACAAGTCCAGTACAAGATGCTCATGGACATGAACTCCTAGTCCAGTACAAGTCCAGTACAAGATGCTCATGGACATGAACTCCTAGTCCAGTACAAGTCCAGTATAAGATGCTCATGGACATGAACTCCTAGTCCAGTACAAGTCCAGTGCAGGTGCTACACTGTTATCGAGCCTAGAATCAAGTCAGTCTCCATCCAGCTTTTGGAGAAATCTCCAGCTTCCCAAAGCTCAGCACTTCATATGAAACCAAGAGGGAGATAAACAGCACTACAGCCATGTGAAGAATAAGAAGCTCAGGACAAGTGTCTGAGGGGCCAGCATCCTTGGATCACTGATGCTCAGCAAGTGGATGGGTGGGAAGGGGACCTTGGAGTCCCAGATGCTGAAAATGCAAAAAATGCTAAGAAGACCTCTTTTCTGTTTGATACAGGAGCTAAGGTCCATACCCATCACCATATATAGACACAAGTGTTGTCCTCACTGCACTAAAGGGCTAGGGCCACAGGTCTGTAAATGAAGGCAAGGAGCCCAGAATTGGTGGGGAAAACACCTAGGGTAAGAAGTACAGGTACTATGATATTTACTGGAAACTGTGCTGTGAGGACACAGGGGTGGGAACAAGAGACCCCACTGAGGAAAGCTGTGGGAGAAGTAGACACACAAGCTAGTCCTGCGGATGGCGGGAACTCAGCCGGTGGATAAGGAGCAGGAATCTTGGAAGGAGCAGCAGGGCACTCAGGGAAGCAAGAATGAGCACAGAGGGGTGAGCTTTGGAGGTCAGTCCCCCCAAAGTCTGGCAAGAGCTCTTGGTGTGGGTGTGGGTGGGGGGTGAGGTAGGGGAATATAACAGAGGGAAGGCCTGAGGAAGCAAATGCTGGCCTCAGGACAGATGTCACTTACCCCACTGGACCATTAGCAGAGCCGTCACACCTGAAGTAACGAGAAGAGAGAGCACCCATCACTGCCTTAGGCCCCGAGTCCCATGTGTTAATGGAGGCACAGGGGATGCAGCCTGCAAGGGAAGGCTGGTTCCACACACATTGAGTTTCTGCCTTCAAAGGACACCCAAGAGGGCACTGTGCTCATCTCCTCACCAAGACCAGACAGCCAGGGGCCCATTTTTGTTCAAGGTTGGTCCCAGAGGGCAATGAAAATTTCCATGAGCTGACATTGTCCCTGCTTTACAGCCTCAGTGGAGGGTGGAATGCATTTAGGGAAGATCGTGGGGAAACTGAGGATACGGGAGGTATTCTCTATAGACCAAGAAGAAAGGCTGTCCAAGGGCCGGGAAGAGCCCATCTGGAAGGGCTGGGCAGGAGACCTCTGTCTCCTGATGGGAGTGGTGCCTGGCTCTCTGGCCCCAGTGATTCATGACTTCCTGCTGTCTTCCCACCATCTGCCAATGACTTCCTGCTGTCTTCCCACCATCCGCCACTAGAAGCTCTAGCACTATCACCAGCCTCCTTGGAGACTGAGGTCTGACAGACTCCAAAGAATTTCCTTTCACATTTCTGGTGGCCTTGGATATTTCTTTCAACCTGATGAAACCTACATAAAAAATTTCAAGGGCGCATAACTGTTGTGGCCCCCAGGTTGCCTTCTTCAGGAGGCCGTATGGAGTTGGGGAAGGTGACCCTTTGTACTGGGTATTTCTTAGATGAAACCAACCCTAAGGACCTAAGAACATGGATGAAACAATAACACCCAGTACGGGGGTTCATTGCATTTCTAGGACAGTCTATGGAGGAACCCTTACCTTACAGCACGATGGCTCTTGAGCTGAAAAGGGTGGTCAAGCCAGGAGGAAGCAGGTAGATGGAATGAACTAAAGATGCCCTGTGCCTTCCAGTTTCCTTGCAGAGACTAGAAAGGAGCCCCAGCCTCACACACCCTTGTATGCCCCTGGCTCTCCCTGTCTGAGCCCACGTACCTGCCCAGGCCATGGACTGCACCATGATGCTGGCTCGGTGGCAGATATCAGCCCAGTGCTCTCTCGCCCCACAGGCTCTGCCCTGTTCTTATATGACTATGCTAGCCCCAGCATAGCCAGGAATGTTGAAATCAAGGCCTGGGAGGAGAGAGAGCAGGGCAGGGCTGGGGTTGGCAAACGGAGAGGTAGGATGTGGAGGCGCATGGGTTGGGCAAACCTGACACAATGGTCTTTAGCAAGTCTTGCTTTCCTGGAACAATCAAAGGATCTTCCTGTTGCCAAACCAGTGGCAGAGAGAAGAAAGCAGACAGTGTTTGCAGCCCCCGGCCAGCCAAGCACGACTCTGATTTTTGTGTGGTTTTGGAAGGACTAAACCCTGTGGGGCCCTGGAGGAGAAATGACTCTCTGGCTAAGGTAGCCAGGCTCTAGGTCAGCTCTCTTCTCCATAGCCTTCATCTGTAAGACAACTGAGTTGCAGAGATAACCTATTTTTACAATGCTGTTTTTACTTTCCACACACTATTTGCTATATTCATGATTGAGAAAAATCTATAATGATAAATAGTGATGAAGAATTTAGCAATCGTTTTCATGCCCAGGTTTCTTAGGAAGAATCATGGGTCCCTGTATAACGATGGCTTCCTACAGCTCTACAGCTGCCGTAATAAACTAGGTCTCAAAAAAAATTAATTTTCTCACAGCTCTAGAGGAAGCAGTCTGAAATTGAGGTCATGGAGGTGAGGGAGCAAGAAACTCCTAGATCACCCATCATCCATGGGCCAGTCAGATCCAGTCAAAAAGATCATCACTCAACTCACCACAGGACCTTGGTAGGTCCAGATCACCTATTCTGTGTGAAATGTTTAGTGTGCACATGGATTCTAGGACCCCTAGAAAAGCTACAACTTGTAGAAGGCTTGGTCCTTGGTGACATGAAGGTGACACGAGATGTCTGATGGCCTAGAGGTCAGATTTGAATCACTGGTCTGCCATTGCTGCCTGGGCATCTTTAGAAAGTCTTTTCATTGCCCTGAGCTCTGGTTTCTTTGCTTGTCAAGGGAATCCCACAGAAAAGTGCCATGAAGGCATTAAATGCAGCTGGCGTTCTTGATTTTTCTTTTTGGCTTTGGAGAGACAGGGTTTCACTATGTATCTGAGTGTTCTGGTTGCTTTCAACTGCAACAAAACACTGTGACCAATACCAAGTTAGGGAAGAAAGGGTTTATTTGGTTTATATCTCCCAAGTCACAGTTCATCACTCAGGCAGCCCAAGGTAGGAACCTGGAGGCAGGAGCTGAAGCACAGACCATGGAGAAATAGTGCTTACTGGCTTGCTCCTCTGGCCCGTGCTCAACCTGCTTTCTTATATAATACACAACAACCTGCCCAGGGGTGGCACTGGCCACAGTGGCTGGGCCCTCCCATATCACTCAGCAGTCAAGAAAATACCCCACAGACATGGCCACAGGCCAGTGCAATGGAGGGAATTCCCCAGCTGAGCTCCCTCACCCCAGGCGTGTTAGGTCGACATTGAAGCTGTCCAGCGCAGCGAGGGCAGACGCTGAAGCTGTCCAGCACACTGAGGGCAGACGCTGAAGCTGTCCAGCACAGTGATAGTAGACGCTGAAGCTGTCCAGTGCACTGAGGGCAGACGCTGAAGCTGTCCAGCACACTGAGGGCAGACGCTGAAGCTGTCCAGCACAGTGATAGTAGACGCTGAAGCTGTCCAGCGCACTGAGGGCAGACGCTGAAGCTGTCCAGCGCAGCGAGGGCAGACGCTGAAGCTGTCCAGCGCACTGAGGGCAGACGCTGAAGCTGTCCAGAGCACTGAGGGCAGACACTGAAGCTGTCCAGTGCAGAGAGGGCAGATGCTGAAGCTGTCCAGCACAGCGAGGGCAGACGCTGAAGCTGTCCAGCACAGCGAGGGCAGATGTTGAAGCTGTCCAGCGCAGTGAGGACAGTCTTGAACTCATGATTCTTCTCTCCCTGCCTCTCAAGTGCTGGGACTAGAGGAACGCACCACCATTGTACTCCTTCCACTTGGTCTCTGAAGGCATCAGAAGTCCATATCCTCTGAGACAACCTCTCTGAAGTCTGAGAAGTTGGCCTTGCCGCCCAGATGGATGGGCTCTGTGTCCTCACTTCACTGTGAAAAGGCACAGCTGTTGTTCCAGTGTCCCCACCTCAATTGCTGATCCTGCAATTGGCAGGGCTGCCTCAGCTCTGGGACTGTGGGCAGAAAGGGTCAGGCTGACAGATGGGAGGAGGAGAGGGAGGGAGGGAGGGAGGGAGGGGAGGGAGGGGGACCTCTTGGGTGATCTAGGAGTCTCTTATGCCCTCACCCTCCATCGTAGACTGCCCTGGCAGCCTGTGTCACCAACTTCATGTCACCAAGAAAACCTGAAGGCAGCGTCCCAGTGCTGAGCTGCTCAGCTGTCCCAGCGGTCCTGGGACTCTGTGTGCAGTGACTCCTGTTAGCACCCCAGACACCTTGGCTAATGCAGGCTCCTCTAAGCTGCTCTGCTAAGAATCTGCTGAGATTCAGGGCTCTGAGCCATGTCTCCCCAAAGCAGGGCTCCCGAGACTTCCTCAAACAACCCCCAGATGAGGCCTGGTCCCCAGGCAAGTGCTTTGGGAAATGCGATATGTACTGTGATCCAAAACCCACAGAGGCCAAGCATGGTGGCGCATTTGTAATACTAGCGCTCTAAAAGCTGAAGCAAGAGGAGCCCCACAAATGTAAGGCCAGCCTCAGCTACACAATGAATTCATGACCACTTCGGATTACTATACAGTGAGACTCTATCTCAAAATAAAACAAAACAACAATCTCCACGTGGACTTTCATAAACTTTGGCATTTTCATTAAACAAGGAATAAAACCTGGTTAAAGTCTATCCCTGTTACTGCTCATAAAAGAGAGTTTGAGCTATTATATAGTGTGTGTGTGTGTGTGTGTGTGTGTGTGTGTGTGTGTGTGTCTATAAACCAAAAAATAGCTCATCTTTCCTGTAGGGACAGACACTTCTTGAAAACCCCTTCATTGCACTAGTTTAGAGCCACTTGCTGAAGTAGAAAGGCTGAGGACCCTGGGTGAGGCAGGCAGGAGGGCGGCATAGCCCGTGGACTTACTGTTCAGTTGCATTTGGGTCTCTGCAGGGCTCTAGAATGATCTAATGGCCAGATCTGTGTTGAATAGACATAAGGAAATAACAAACCCTGGTGGAGGCTGTTGGGGATGGGGGAAGCAGGAGGGAGAACCAGCCCTAGATCCGGGGAGGAAGCTTCCCCAGCATGACCCAGAGTGGCATCTGAGTCCAAGCCCCCAGACCAGGTCACCTTCCTGTGGGGCACAGATCTCTGGTATCTCTGACATGCTCTTCTTCATAACCTTAACCTCTCTGCCTTATGGCTTGTGCCATTTGCCTCCAGAGGACAGACATGCCTCAGGAGGGATAAGGCGCTGCTCTTCAAGCTACCTTCCCTTGGGGGTTGGGCTGCAGATGCCTGATGTCTGATATGACCAGCGGCTCTCATCTCTTGCTGGCCTTGTAGGTTTTTAGAGTGAAATCTACTTAGAAGGTCATCGGGGGGGGGGCAGCTCTCTTATACTCAGCCATAATGGATTCATCTGGACCCACACTCTTCCCTCCAAAGCACTCTTCCCCCTACTAAATCCAATTAAAACCAGTAGGGAACAAAAGGAAACTGAAGACCATTCTCCACTCCCCACTGCACAGCAGGCCCCTGAGTCATTAGTTCACATCGTGGCTAGTTGAGCTGAACTAGTCACTTTCTCCTCAAGCCCGTTGCCTGGTCTGTAAAGTGTAAGTAATACTTTTTTGGTGGTCATGCAGAGTAAAGAGACAAGGTGCGGAAAGGCTTTGTGCTTGGGGTGGGGGCAGCCCCACCTTGGCCCTTTGTGAGAATGTAGCTATTATTCCAATTCCCGTCTTTGTAGTTGGGTTGGCCACAGCTGGGCCAAGATTATCCTTACAGTCTGTACGCATCCCTCAGGGGTTAGAATGGGATGAGCCTTCAATTTGAGGTCCCAACGTCCCTTCTCCATATTGTCCAATTCTTCCCCCACCCCCGACCGTAAAAGGCATTGCCAGGCACCTAGTTCCTCAGTCACCTGGGAGCACACTTAACTCTTCTCTTCACCCTCAGTGGCTACCTGTTACTACGTGCTCCTCTCACCCCATCCATCTGCTCCACCTTTGAACCAATACTAGCCAGCACCCTTCCTTTCTTGTCCCCTGCCAGCCACTCTCCCAGGATGTCCTTTGAGGGACCTAAATCAGATCCTGCCTGATTTAGCTTCCTGCCAAACCCCTTCAATGGCTTCCCACAGAATTTAGAATAAGACCCACTCCTTGACGTGGTCTCTGGACTAACTTCCATACCTGTGCCCAAACTCTTGCACACACACATGCTCACACACACACACACACACACACACACACACACACACACTAAATTTTAAAAATTTAAAAGACATAAGACAGGTGTTGCTGAAGATATAGGGGGAAAGGAAATTTGCACACTGATGGTATGTATAAAAAATAGTACAGCAATTATGGAAACAATGCTAGGTGTGGAGGCGGGAGCACTGGGAGCTCACCGTCATCCTCATGTGCACTGGCAAGTCTGATGTCTTATCTGCATGAGAACTTGCCTCAAAAACAAACCAAAACAAAACATTGTGGAAATAATATGCAGGTTCCTAACAAAATTTAAAATCAGACCACCAAATAATCTGACAAGCTTACCATTGGGTAAGTATACAAAGAAACTGAAATCTGCATGTTGAAAAAAGGTATCTGCACATCCATATTATTACAGCAGGTTTCACAATAGCCAAGAAATGCAAACAACCCGTGTCATGGGAATTATACACAGCAGAATACTATTCATTCATGAAGAGAATGGATCTGTCATTTATGATGTGGGTGGGAGTAAAATAAGCCAGGCCCAGAAGACAGGTGGCACTGCATGACCTCACGTTGGAAGCGAAACAGGTTGTTTGAGTTGAGCACAGAATGGCAGTTATCAGAGACTAGGGAGAGTAGAGGGAGGCGATGAGCAAGGCTTGGCCTGGCTGATCAGAGGGTGCGGTCAGAAGGGAGCAAGCAGGTCCTGCACTATGTGCTCACAGCAGGGCGACTATAAGAGGTAATGTATAAAGGATCATTTCAAAAAATGCTTTGTGTACGTGTATCAGAACATTGTAATGTGAAAGTCAGGTTAAATGTAGCTATCTCCTTAAAAATTTGTCATTTTCTTTATGGCGAAAACACTGCATGTCCTTCTAGCTTTGTGATTTGTTCATAAGATGAATGTCTTTTTTTCTGGACTATAAAGAAATAGATTCTCCATAATTTATCTATGGGAATGCACATATATATATATATAAGAACAAGCAAACATGCATCAGTGGGTGAACAGGGTTTCCAAAGTCAGGACATTTCATCAAGAAACCACTACACAAAACTGTTAAAATAGTTTGTTAGGGGTTGGAGAGATGGCCTAGCAGTTAAGAGCACCGACTGCTCTTACAGAGGACCCGGGTTCGATCCCCAGCACCCACATGGCGGCCGAGAACCATCTGAAACTCCAATTCCAGGAGAATTCCAGTTCCAGGGGAATCCGAGACCCTCTTCTGACCTCCGCGGCACTGCACGACATGGGTGCACAGACTTGCATGCAGACAGTACATTCATACACATACAGAAATAAATAAAATTAAAAACATTAAAAAAAATAGTTTGTTAGAGCCGGGCATGGTGGCGCATGCCTTTAATCCTAGCACTTGGGAGGCAGAGGCAGGCGGGTCTTTGTGAGTTCAAGGCCAGCCTGGTCTACAGAGCAAGTTCCAGGCCAGCTGGGGCTACATGGAGACCATGTCTCGAAAAGACCAAAAAAAAAAAAAAAAATTAAAAAAAATAAAATAGCTTGTCGTCAGAATGCTTTACTTTATGTGATTCCAATGATAACCCATAAAGAAGACAGCTATAGAATATACATAGAGGGAATACATATCACTGCCGAAAAAGAAAAAAATCAAAGATACTCAAGATACCCGGGAGGGCAAAGGAAGGAGCCAAAAAGCTCTGTGTGCAGGGAACAACACCAGGGCTGCAGAGGCCCTTCATTTCTTTCCTATAAATGTTACTGCAAGAGTTATATCTCTTGGATATGGCACCAAAAGTACAAGGAACACAACAACAAAATAGACAATTACAACAAAAAATTTAAATTTCTGTACTCCCAAAGGAACAGTTAAAAAATGGGCCAACCTTGGTGGCACAAGCCTTTTTTTTTTTTTGAGACAGGGTCTCCCTATAGCCTCAGCTGTCCTGGAACACAAGCCTTTTTATTTTTATTTTTATTTTTTTTGAAACAGGGTCTCCCTAAAGCCTCAGCTGGCCTGGAACTCACTTTGTCAACGTCAACCAGGCTGGCCTTGAACTCACAGAGATCTGCCTGCCTCTGCCTCCTGAGTGCTGGAATTAAAGGCGTGTGCCACCATGCCTGGCTTAAAGGTGGTTTTTAGCTACCATGTGGGTGCTGGGAATTGAACCTGGGTCCTCTACAAGGGTACTCAGCACCCTTAATCTCTGAGCCACCTCTCCAGCAATCACAAGTCTTTTTAAAAATTTATTATTTTTAATTTTTGTCTATGAATATATTGCCCGAATATGTATAAGTGCACCTGTGTCATTCGATGCTCACAGAGGTCAGAAGAGGGTGTCAGATCTCCTGGAACTGGAGTTATAGATGGTGTTAGCCACCATGTGAGTGCTGGGAACTGAACCGAGGTCCTCTGCAAAAACAGCCAGTGGTACAAGCTTTTAATCCTAATACTTGGGAGGCAGAGACCAGCATCTCTGGTCTACACAGTGAGTTCCAGGTCAGCCAGGGGTTCATAGTAAGAACCTGTCTCAAAAACAAACAGGCCAGATGTGGTGGCACAACGCCTTTAATCCTAGCACTTGGGAGGCAGAAGTGGGCAGATCTGTTCAAGGCCAGCCTGGTCTACAGAGTGAGTTCCAGGACAGCCAGAGCTACAGGGAGTAGCTCTCAAAAAGACCAAAAAAAAAAAAAAAAAGAAAAGAGAAGACAACCCATGGAATGGGAAAAATACAAATTACATATCTGATAAAGGGTCAATATTTATAATGTAAAAGAAGCTTTTACAACTTAGTAACAGCAACAGCAACAGCAACAAACTCACTTTCAAAGTGTGCAAAGGAAAGCTGCAAGCTACAGCACAGGCCTGCAATCCCAGCACTTGGATCCCAAGTTCAAGGTCATTTTCAGCTACAAAGCACTTTGAGACCACCAATTATTTTAAATGGTGCTGCAATAAGAGCACAGAAGTCTCTTTAAGTTTAGATTTTATTTACTTTGGATATATACCCAGCAGTGGGATTGTTGGATCATAGGGTAACCCTATTTTAAATTTCATTAGGGATCGTCATGCTTATTTCCATAATGAATGATCTAATTTACATTTACTCGAACAGTCTGCAAGGGTTCCTGCACCAACCCTTGTTACTTTGTCTTTTTCATAATAGTTGTAGGTGTAATTCCCAATTGTAATTTTGATTTGATTTTTCTGCCCCTCCCTCTCCAAATGGCAAAGGGTTTGAATAGGCATTCCAAGGATATAAATGGGTGGCAGGCACATCGAGGGATGTTAAACATCACTGATCATTAGAGAAACACAAATCAAAGCCACAATGTAACGCCACCTCACAGGTGGCATCACGGTGGCTGCTGTTTTAAGAACAGAAAACAAGAAAGACCTGGAAAAGATGAAAGCTTTATTCAGTGTTTAAGGAAACTCAAAATGGTACAAAAATTATGGGAAACATGAAGTGAACTAGAACTACCTTGTACTCCAGCAGTATGGCTTCTAGGCTCAAGACAGATCTCAAAGAGATATTTCACCCATTCACCTTTGTGCAGCATCCAAGATACGGAGCGACAAAGGAACAGATAAAGAGAATGTGGCATTGTACATAATGGATTTTTACATATCAAGAGGAAATCTTGTCACAGAGGCAATGGATCTCTGTGAGAGGGAAGCCAGCATGGTCTACATAGTGAGTTCCAGGGCAGCCGGGGCTACAGGGAGAACCCGTCTCAAAAAGACCAAAAAAAAAAAGGCAGTTGTTTTGCCTGTCTTCTGGCAAGTGCAGCTACCCTGTGGCTACACTGCTTTTGCCATCCTTCAAAGACATGAGACACAGCTTTTCAACCTTCCAATATGGACTGAAGACTCATGTGTCTCCAAGAATCCTCCAAACCTTCAGTGCCAGATGGGGACTGCTGAGACATCCAGCTTGTGGACTGAGCTACTACTGAGGTTTCTGCCTCTTCAGAGTATAGACGGCCATTGTTGGACTACCCAGGCTGTATCACGGAGACCAGTACAGGAAGATCAAGACAGGATGTGGTGCTTACTGGACCTCATTTGGTGACCATGGGAAGGGAAGACCCCAGTGTGGAGCACAAGGGCAGAACTGATGGGCTTGCCAAGGAGGAGCCTTCAAAGATGGCATCTTTGAGCCTAATAAAAAAAAAATCTTTAGATGCTAAAACCTATGATATATGTGGCATGCATATGTGCATATTTTGGAGTGATGCAAATTGGAAGGAACAACAACAAAAAGACTGGGTCAAAGAACTGCCTGAAATGGTGAACTTCTGCTCAAAACAGTAAACAAACGTCTGCATTTTAATTTTAAAAATTTTAAAAGAGACTGAGAAAAAGAGGAAAAACATGTTTGGCAGAATGCATGAGGTCTGTTGGGGTGGGGGGGGCAAGGAAGGGAGATGGGTCTAAATTTGATTGGAAATTTTGTATGACATGCACAAAGCTTCAATAAGAACTGGCTTTAAAAAAGACCAAAATAATAATAACATAGAGGGATGGAAATAATGTAAGACGATACTCAAATATGAAATTCTTTAAAAAAAAAAGGGCTGGAGAGATGGCTCAGCTCAGGGGTTAAGAGGTCTCACTGTTCTTGCAGAAGACCTAGGTTCAAGTCCCAGCACCCATATGGTGGTTAACAACTATTTGTAACTCCAGTTCCTGGGGATCCGAGATCCTCTTCCGTCCTCCACTGGTATTGCATGATGTGGGTGTCCTTACCTGCATGCACGCAATATATGCACACACATAAAATAAAAATAAAGCAAAAAAGGTGTTTTTTTAAATTTAAAATACAATGGAGAGCAATAGAGGAAGACACCTGTCAGCTTCTGGCTTCCGTGTGCAGGCCTGCACATGCGCATGTGCATCTGCATCACATACACAAACATACACCACACTAAACACAAAATTAAACAGGATACAATGGAATAATGGTCATCAGAGACTAGAGAAAGTAGAGAACACCAGAACATGGGTGCAGAAAGGAAGGCATCTTGATTTTTCTATAGCACGGTAGGGTAACTATTGGTCATAACAATCTAAGATAAATTCAAAATAATTTGAAGAATGCTAAGGGTAGAAATAGAAATGAAAGCCTGGAGTGGTGGTGCACACCTTTAATCCCAGCACTAGGGAGGCAGAGGCAAGCAGGCCTCTATGAGTTCAAGGCCAGCCTGGTCTACATAGTGAATTCCAGGCCAGCTGGGACTATAGGAAGACCCTGCCTTGAAAAAGGAAAAAAATGTAAAGAAAGAAAAAGAAATGAAGTGGAGGTACTTATTATCCCAATTTGATCATTCCACCGTATCCCATAGACCTATGCAAGTGTATCACAACAAAGAAGAATACCAATCCAGTTGTTGCACCTAAGTTTCATTCCACTACTCTAGAGGCCGAAGCAGGAGGATTGTTACAAGTTGAAGGCTAGCACAGTGAGTTCCAGACCCTCCTAGACTAGAATGAAACCCTGTCTCAAACCAAAAGAAACTGAGGGGGAGCAGAGGAATAAAATGACAGTAAGTACAAAAAAGAGTTCTAGAGATCTATCCTACACCATCGTGAATGGGCGTAACAGTGTTAACCTGTCCACTTAAAAGTGGTAAAGAAAATACATGTTGTTATTTCTTTACCACAATAAACAAGACTCAGCTAAGAAAACTGGCAAGTCCATAGAATGGTAGGAAACATTCACATACATATATCTGAAAATGGACTTCGATCCAGAATATACAAAACTCCCATAACTCAGTAATATAAGTGAACAACTCAGTACAAAAGTGGATGTCACACTTTTATGGATGTAGGTATATGAGTGGGTAACAGACTCAGGAAAACAGCCTCAACAGCACTAGTCATCAAAGAAGATGACAGCTGGGCGTGGTGGCGCACGCCTTTAATCCTAGCACTTGGGAGGCAGAGGCAGGTGGATCTTTGTGAGTTCAAGTCCACCCTGGCCTACAGAGGGAGTTCCAGGCCAGCTGGGGCTACAGGGAGACCCTGTCTCGAAAAGACCAAAAAAAAAAAAAAACAAAAAAACAAAAAGCCACCATGACTACGGGCCACTACAATAAGTACAATTAGAAACACTAGCAACATTGCATGCTAGCAGGTATTGACATGACTGAACCCTCTAACATTGGTCTTAAACATGCAAAATGGTATAAATAGACACTTTATAAAGTTTGGAAGATTTTTTGGAAGATTTTTAAAATAAAATTAAGCTTACAACTAACCAATGACTATAATTTCATACCCATGCATTCAATCAAAGAAAATGAAAACATCTAAAAGGAGACATATCCAGGGATAGTCATAGAAGCCTTCTGTTCATAACAGCCAAAAACCTGAATACAACCCATGTCCATGAACAGGAAAGGGGATAAATGAACTGAGATACATGAAACACTTACTGAAGTGTAAGAAATAATCTGCTGATACAGCATCAAAGTAGCTGAATCTCAAAAGCATTGTACTGACTGAAATAAATCAGGCCCAGAGGAGTGTATACTTAACAATTCCAAAACATATAAACGGGCAGGGTAAACTATAGTGATAGAAAAAAGTCAGTGATTTTTATTTGGAGGTCAACTAGGAGGGAACGGTGTAAAGCAGAATTGAGCAATAATCATGCAATTATGTTTCTAGGGGCTGGAGAGATGGCACAGCAGCTAAGAGCATTTGCCGCTCTTGCAGAGAACAAACCACATCAGATGTCTCCTAATGACCATCTGTAACCGCAGATGCAAGGGATCTGACACTTTCTGGCCTCCACAGGCGTCTGCATGAATGTTCACATGCAGACACTTGCACCCATACACGTACAGAGAAAGAAATTAAGGGCAGGGCATGGTGGCTCATACCTCTATAGCACTCAGGAGGTAGAGGCAGATGGATCTCTGTAAGATCAAGGCTAGCCTGGTCTGCATAGTGAGTTTCAGGCCAACTGACTAGGGGGAGGCCCTGGTTTCAAAAAACTTTAAATTAATCTTTTAAAAATATTATAACTTGGTAGGAATGAGGGCATCTGGTGCATACAGTTATTAAAAATCATTTAATTATACACTTAAGATGAATTAATTAAGGATCGGGATATGACTTAGTTACACAACACTTGCCTAATATGCACAAGGCTCTAGATTCCATTTCATGAATCCACAGATTAATGGATCTCTGAACGTACAAATGAAGACTAGGGTGTAGCTCAGGGGCAGAGCTCTTGCCTCACATGTGTGGGCTCTGGGTTCCATCCTCGACACTGACACAAGACAGGATACATGAAATCCCTTATTAAGCATAGCAGAGTAAAATAGATACAGAGATATATGAAGTCTTGAAATTATTCAAAGGAGCAAGATACAGTCTGACAGTCAATGTCTCAAGAGGAATACAGAAGCCAGGAGAACAATGAAATTATGTATTCGGTGTTCCCAAAGAAAAGAATTCTAGTCTCAGCAGAAATTTACTGTAAAGATGAACATGAAACAAGAAGATTTTCATATGAATAGAAAATTTGATTTTTTACCAGACTTCTTGTACTAAAGAAAATATTGAAAGATATTCTTCAAGCAGAAGAAAAATAGTCCTAGATGGAAAGCTAGATAGAAAGATTTTAGAACAGCAACTATCTAAATTCATGGCAAAGCCAAATTAATATTGCACATATACACCACAGAAAACATTTTATGACATAAATATAGAGAAACCTAAATTCATAGGCTGGGAGAAGGGCTAAATAGTGGTAAACGATTACCTAGGAGTTACTAAGAAAAATATATAAGTACTAATTTCCTTTACTATTGTTAAAACTTCTTTTTTTTATGATGAACAGGTGCATTAAGACCTTTTAGCTAGTTCTGAATTTGTATATTGTAATGAGGGGATACATAGTGTATTTAAACTTAAATATTTATTGAATACCCATTGTTTACTGAATACTGTTCTATATTCCCAGGATCCAGCATAAAACTTTTTATTTTTTATTTTTTATTTTTTTGTCTTTTTGAGACACGGTCTCCCTGTGGCCCCAGCTGGCCTGGAACAAGGCTGGCCTTGAATTCCTAGAGATCCTCCTGCCTCTGCCTCCCAAGTGCTGGGATTAAAGGGGTGCACCACCACACCTGGCTCATACAACATTTCTTAGTCAAATTTAGACCCATTCCCCTTTTCATGCCCCCCCAACTGGCCAGAGCTCGTGCATTCTGCCATACATATCCTGCATCTTTTTCTCAGTCTTTTAAAATTTTTTTGATGGAGAAGTTTACTGTTTTGGGCAGAAGTTTACTGTTTGGGTCAGGTCTTTGAACAAGTCTTTTTTGTGGTTTCCTTTAATTTTATATTGCTCCAAAATATGCATATATGCATGCCACGCATATACCAAAATTATGATGTCTGAAAATAAACTATAGGTTAATTCCAAAACATGTTTAGGGATTCACATGTTTTTTTTTTTAATTGTGTATGAGTGTACTGCCTGCATCTTGGAGGTCAGGAGGTCAGAAGAGGGTGTTGGATTCCCCTGGAACTGGAGTTAAAGATGGTTCTTAGCTGCCATGTGGGTGCTGGGAATCGAACCTGGGTCCTCTGCAAGAGCAGTCAGTGCTCTTAATGGCTGAGCCATCTCTCCAACCTTTTTTTTTTTTTTTGAGAGAGAGAGAGTGTAGCCCTGGCTCTATTGTTATAATTTCTAAGAGTTATAAAAGAGTATGTAATTTATAAGCTAAAAGAAAGGGGAAATTTAAGTAATAAGAGTACTCAATCCACCAGGCACATGTCTGTAATCCCAGCCCTTGGGAGGCAGAGACAGTCTGAGACAGGTTCTCAATGTACAGTCTTCACTAGCCTCTAATATACTATAGACCAGGCTCAAACTCAAGAGCTCTACCTGTCTCTGCCTTCCAAGTGCTGGGATTACAGACATGTGCCTGGTGGATTGAGTACTCTTATTGCTTAAATTTCCCCTTTCTTTTAGTTTATAAATTACATACTCTTTCTTGACTCTTAGAAATTATAACAATAGTAAAGTAAATTAGTACTTATATATTTTTCTTAGTAACTCTTATGTAATTGTTTACCACCATTTAGCCCAATTTTCTCAGCTGAGTCATTTATTTATTTATTTATTTATTTATTTATTTATTTATTTATTTATTGGTGTTTTTGAGACAGGGTCTCCCTGTAGCCCCAGCTGTCCTGGAACTCACTATGTACACCAGGCTGGCTTTGAACTCACAGAGATCCACCTGCCTCTGCCTCCAGAGTGCTGGGATTACAGGCCTGTGCCACCATGCACCACAAGTCTTTTTTATTGTGGTAAAGAAATAACAAAATATATTTTATTTATCACTTTTAAGTATACAGGTTAATATTGTTAAGCATGTTCATGTTGTTGTAGAATAGATCTCTAGGACTCTTTTTTTTTTTTTTGGTGTTTTTGAGACCACCTTTATTTCTTCTCTGAAGAACTCTCTGTTCAGATTCTTAGCCCATCTTTTAATTGGGTCACTTGTTTTCTTGATTCTTTGTTTTTTGAGTTCTTTTTATATTCTGATTGTTAATCCTCTGTCAGATGTGACACTGGTGAAGACTTTTCTCCCACTATGTGGGTTTTCTCTTCAATTCTTTGGTTGTTTCTTTTGTTGTACAACAGATTTTTAGTTTAATGAGGTCCCACTTGTTGATTTTTTTTTTTTACCTTAATTCCTGAGCAACTAATGTCCCACTTAGAAAGTCCTTTCTTATACCTATACCTTGTAGGTTACCCCTGATGTTTTTTTTTCTAACATTTTCAGTTTCAGGCTTCACATTAAGATCTTTGATACCTTTGGAGTAAACTTTTGTGCAAGATGAAAAATAAGGGTTTAGTTTCTACAGGTGGTGATCCAGTTTTGTCAGGACCATTTACTGAAAATGCTGTCTTTCCTCCATTGAGTGTTCTTGGCCCCTTTGTCACTTACCAGGTGGCTGAAATTGCATGTACTCAAGTTTGGGCCTTCAATTATGTTCCATTGATTTATGGGTCTATTTTTGCAATAGAACCATGATGTTTTTATGACTATAGTTCTGTAATATAGTTTGAAATCTGGGATAGTGCTCCCCCCTGCATTTCTCTTTTAGCTCAGGGTTGATTTGGCTGTCCAAAGTCTTTTGTTTTCTCCATATGAATTAAAAATTTTTTTTTTCTAATTTCTATGAAGAATGTCATGGGGATTTTGATTGAGATTGCAATGAATCTATATATTAGCTTTGGTAGGATGGTCATGTTCACTATATAAGTTCTTCGAATCCATGAGTATGGGAGGTCCTGGCATCTTCCTCAATATCTTTCTTTAAAGATTTAAATTTTAAAAAAATATTTAAATTTTTTATTGTAGAGTTCTTTAATGTCTTTGGTCAGACTTATCCTGAGATATTTTATTTTACTTCTTGAGGCTATTGTGAATGGAAGGGTTTCCATATACTCAATCTCAAAATGATTTTTGTAGATTAATTTTTTTAAATTTTTAAAATTTTATTTATTTATGTATGTGTATGAATGTACTGTCTGCATGTGGGTTTGTGCACCCGTGTCATGCAATGCCGCGGAGGTCAGAAGAGGGTGTCAGATTCCCCTGGAACTGGAGTTCTCCTGGAATTGGAGCTTCAGACGGTTCTCAGCCGCCATGTGGGTGCTGGGGATTGAACCTGGGTCCTCTGTAAGAGCGGTCGGTGCTCTTAACTTCTAGGCCATCTCTCCAGCCCCTTGTAGATTAATTTTTTTAACCTACCACTTTACTGAAAGTGTTCATCTTTTCTATGATTTTTCTGGTGGAATTTTTGGCATCTCTTAGGCATCTCTTAGGTATCATCTGAAAAATGGGGTAGTTTGACCTCTTCTTTTCCAATTAGTACTCTTTTAATTTCCTTCTCTTGTCTTATTGCTCTGGCAAGAGTTTCAAGCACTATATTAAAAGGACTGGAGATACTGGACAGCCTTGGTGGGTTCCTGATTTTAAGGGGAATGCTTCGAATTTTTCTCATGGGTTTGTTGTATATAGCTTTAATTATGCTGAGGTATATTCCCTCCAAGCCAATTCCTTCTAAGATTTTTACCATAAATGCATGAATTTTATTTATTTATTTATTTATTTATTTATTTATTTATTTATTT
>VZQC01007142.1:2002192-2024911 GCA_009823505.1 Rhizomys pruinosus | reverse complement strand
TATATATATGAAAACTTAGTTAAGATGGGTTGGATTCTAAGCCAATGGTACCTCCCTGGCCACACCCATGGGGTGGGGTGTAGTGATGAAAAGATTTAGCATTTGGCCCTGAGAATTGAGTCATGATGGATATTTAAGCAGACACATTGGAATAAAATCTCTCTCTGCATTTGAACCTCAACCTCTGCGTACACGTGGTGTACTTTCCTGCGTGTATTTTCCACATGGGTGGTCCCAGGATTAAGTGGGCCCCACCACAAATCTCGGCGGTGAAACCACGCGCACACACACACACACACACACACACACACACATATATATATATATATATATTCATGATTATAATATCTTTTTGGTTAATTGTTCCTTTGATAAGAATAAAGTGATCCTCTTTATCTCTTCTTAATAATTTTAGTTTGAAGCCTATTTTGTCTGATAGAAACTCCTGCTTTTTTCTTAGTGTCATTTGCTTAGAATATTTTTTCCACACTTTCACCTTAAGATAGTGCCTGACCTTGAAGGTGAGATGAGTTTCTTGCTGACAACAAAAATGGATTTTCTTTTTTTTCTTTTTTTTTGAGACAGGGTCTCCCTGTAGCCCCAGCTGGCCTGGAACTCACTCTGTAGACCAGGCTGGCCTTAAACTTACAGAGATCTACCTGCCTCTGCCTCATGAGTACTAAGATTAAAAGGCATGCACCACCATGCTCATCTTAAAGATGATTCTTATCAGCCATGTGGGTGCTGGGAATTGAACCCAGGTCCTCTGCAAGAGCAGTTGGTGCTCTTAACCACAGAACCGTCTCTATAGTCCCTGGATTTTGTTTCTTAATCCATTCCACTAGCCCATGTCTTTTGACTGGGGAACTCAGTCCACTGATATTTAAAGTTATTATTGAGAGATGTGTATTGGTTCTCATCATTTTATTACTGTTTGCATTCTTGGTCTAACTTTATGTTTCCAGAGTTGTACCTTCATTTCATTCCTTTCTGTTGCTGCTTATCTATAATCATTCCTTTCTTCTGCTCTTTATATTGTTTCAAGTATTCTCTGAAGGGCTAGTTTCTGGACAGGAATTCTTTCAGCCTAATCATGTCATGGAAGATTTTTCTTTCTCCTTCAACTGTAATAGACATTTTTGCTGGGTAAAGTATTCTGGGTTGGCATATATGGTCATTTAGAACTGGGAATATTTTGGTCCAGGCTCTTCTGGATTTCATAGTTTACATTGAAAAGTCAGCTGTAATTCTGAGGCATTTTCCTTTATATGTGACTTGTTTTCCATTTGCAGCTTTCACTATTCTCTGTTCCAAACATCTAGTGTTTTTACTATGATATGGTGTGAGGAGTTTCTTTTCTTGTCCTGTCTATTTGGTGTTCTATGTGCTTCTTGTATTTGTATGGGTGTCTTTCCTTAATTTTGGGAAATTTTCTCCTACAATCTTGTTGAAGATCTGGTCAATACCATTATCCTGAGATTCTTCTCCTTCTTCTATGCCATTAGTCTTGTTAGTATCATACCACACTCTTTGCTGTTGTTCCCTTTTGCATGGATATTCTTTTCTACCTTCTTCATTGTTTCTTTCCCTTTGCCTTCAGTTTGGAAAGGTTCTATTGCCATACCTCATGGCCACTTGTCTTTTGCCCAGTTCTGTCTGCTGATGAGCCCATCAGAAGCATTCCTCCTTCCTATTGTGTCTCTGCCTCCTCTGGCTTTTTATCAGTGACTCTATCATCTGTCTGTTCTTCCATGTTGTCTACTTTCCACATGAATATCTACCTTTGCCTATGAATCACAGAAATTTTAATTTTCATATCTGACACTTAAAAAAGTTTTTTCTTCTCTTTTTCCATGCCTTGTAATTTTTTATTTTTATTGAAAAACGAGGCATCATCTTTTTGGATGAAAGAAGCTATTTCAGAAACTATTCAGATAAAATAAATTATTTCATTGTAAAATTTTATATTAATTTGTGCCTGTAGGAAGATCCAGTTTGAATTGGGGGCTAGTTCTCAGCTAGCACCCCTCAGGGGACCATGTGGGTGAGAGTCATGGGATTTCTCTGACCCCACCCCAGGAAGGAGCAAGCAACATGACCCAGGTGCGTGAGGCTAGGTGGGGCAGCAGTGTGCAGTGGTGCAGAACTGAGGGTCTGTGATTACCTCTGGGAGCTGACGTCATTTTGCTTATGAAAGCAAGCTGCAGCAGGTAATAAATAGAATTCTCCATTACCATCATTACACAGAATTCCCAGCCATTATTTTGTGTGCATACAGGCCGAAGCAGGCCTGAATTTCATTTGAGTGACCAGTGGGTTGAAGAGCGGTCCTTCAGACCACCAACATGGATAGCTGGTGTGGGTGAAGTGAATTGTGGGTGGGCATAGGCTGAAGATAGGCCATCAGCCATCAGCTTGAAATTCCTGTCCAGCGGCCAGCAGTCTTTGGGCAGGTGGGAAATCATGGCCAAGACGGGAAACGTTCTGTTTCCCAGGCTCAGGACCTGAGTTGGAAGCACCTCTCAGGCCAGGTTATGGAAGTAACCAACTGACCTCTGTGCCAAGAGGTCAGTTCCCCACAGTGTCCAAAAGGTGGGCACTGTGCTCCCCTTCCCTTAGCAGGACCGGGCTGTACCTGCTCGTGGCAAGAGAACTCCTACGTGTGCCTGTGTGAGTGGCTCCTCCCATCCAGCCCTGTTCATTTGCTTGTTTCTTCCCCTGTTGTACTTGAGTTTCCCTTAGAACTCCTTCTTTTGTTCTTTGTTGGTTTTGTTTTGAAACAGGATTTCATACAGCCAAGGCTGGTCTTGAACTCCTGATCCTTCTGTCACAGTCTCCCAGGTGCTAGGATTACAGGTGCCAGGCCACCATGCTGGGTATAGAACTCCTTAAATAAGGTCTTCACCTTATAGCTGTTGTGGATGCAATTAACTGTTATTATTCTATAGTCCTAATCATGGGACATTCATTTGTTGGTTACTAATCTAATGGTTAAACCCCAGTTTTGTTCATGGACTTGAGTCTGAGCTGTGGCCATCCAGAAAATTTCTTACTTTTTGTGTTTTCTTTCGTGAGACAGAAAGGCCAAGGGCCTCAAGTTGGTTAGGTGCTTCCCCAGACAGGAAAAGGCTTTGTGCTGTCCTTAAAGGACCAGCTTTTTCTTGGAAGATGCTCCACATAGATTTCAAAATACTTCCCCTGTGCTCATGTATAGGGGGATGAAACTTTTTGTCTGCCCTTCAGTGTGAGAACTTGGTGGACTGTTGAGGCCTCCAGAAATGTGTCACCATCACCTTTAAGTACTTTGATCAGTTATTAGAAACTGAAGAATTGTGCACTTACAACCCCAGCCCTTAGGAAAGCAAAGGCAGGAGGGCCAGCCTTCCCCACATAGCACATTCCGGGCTGGCCAGATCTATAGAATGAGACCCTGTAACCAAAAAAACAAAACAAAACAAAACAAAACAATTTAAAAAATAAAAGTAAATTTCCTGTCAGGCCCAGTATTCCCCAGTTCAGAGCCTTTGACAACATATCCCATGATGATCTTGGGGAGTCCTGGAGAGAAAGTGGGGTACATAGAGTCACTAAGTCATCAGACAGGGAGTGTATGGCAGTTCCAGAAATGGAAGTCCCTGGGTGGGCACTGAGGAGCCTGGGGCCAAGGTGTTCCCCAAGGGCCTTTCTTAGGCCCCCTCTCTCTTCCTGACTCCCCAGAGTACCTGTTCTGGCATATTGAAAACCTTGAGAGGCCGAGTGTGGTGAGACTCACCTTTAATCCCAGCACTTGGGAGGCAGAGGCAGGCAGATAACTGTGAGTTCCAGACCAACTGAGGCTACAGGGAGATCTTGTCTCAAAACAAACAAACAAACAAACAAACAAACAAAGCCTTGAGTGGTGAGTCTTGGCTTCAACAAGTCTGGAGGAAGATAAGAAAAATCTCAGGGCTGAGGATGGTGTAGTAGTTATTTTTGTTGCTGTAATAAAACACTGACCAAAGCAACTGATAGGGGGAAGAGATTATTTGGCTTATGGTTCCAGAGGGTTAGAGTCCATAGTGTTGGGGAGGCATGGTGGCAGAGAGCAGAAAGCCAAGCAATCATGTCTTCAAGCAGGCACAGGAAGCAGAGACAGAGAAAACTCTAAAGGCCTGCCCCAGTGACCTGCTTCCTCCATCGCAACTATACCTATTGAAGTCTCCCCAAACAGCACCACCAAGTAGACACAAACTGTCCAAATGTTTGGAGTCTATGGGGGACATTCTCATTCAAACAACCACAGTGGGCACCAAAAATTGTCCATCTCAGTAAAAGGAGGCTAATGTATGACTCAGAGCACTGCTCTGCACTGCTAGGAATCTGCATTTGGAATGATGAACCAGTGGTCAACCCTGCAGGCTGTGGGTTCCACAGCAAAGTGCTAGAAAGTCAGCTCAGAGCCCTACTATAGTTTGGATCTAAGAACTGGTGGCGCGTGCCTTTAATCCTAACACTCGGGAGGCAGAGGCAGGTGGATCTTTGTGAGTTCAAGGCCAGCCTGGTCTACAGAGTGAGTTCCAGGACAGCTGTGCTACAGGGAGACCCTGTCTTGAAAAGACAAAAAAAAAAAAAAAAAAAAAACAAAGAAGTCTCCCCAGACTCCTTGTGTTGAGGGATGAAATCCCAGCTTGGAGCTATCGAGATACAGCTATTAAGATGAGAGGCTTGCTAGGAAGCCTTAGGTTACTGGGGCCCAGCATGCTTGGGGAAAATTATAGCTCTCTCTCTCTCTCTCTCTCTCCCTCTCTCTCTCTCTCTCCCTCTCTCTCTCTCCCTAGTCATAAAGCAACTCTACCATGAATTCCATGCATGTCATACAGTCTCACAGATCCAGTTCTACCATGAACTCCATGCACGTCATACGGTCTCACAGATCCAACTCTACCATGAACTCCATGCACGTCATACGGTCTCACAGATCCAACTGACTGAAACTCCCTGTGCTGGTCGCTTAAGTTGTCCACTTGTCACCTGGTGTAGAGAGCCTCAATTGAGAAACTGTCTCCATTGGACCAGCTGTGTCCATGTATGTGGGACATTTGTCTCCATTGCACTGGCTATGTCCATGCATGTGGGACATTTGTCTCCATTGGACTGGCTGTGTCCATGCATGTGGGACATTTGTCTCCATTGGACTGGCTGTGTCCATGCATGTAGGACATTTGTCTCCATTGGACTGGCCTGTGTCCATGCATGTGGGACATTTGTCTCCATTGGACTGGCCTGTGTCCATGCATGTGGGACATTTGTCTCCATTGGACTGGCTGTGTCCATGTCCGTGGGAACTGTCTCCATTGAACTGGCCTGTGTCCATGCATGTGGGAACTGTCTCCATTGGACTGGCCTGTGTCCATGTCTGGGAACTGTCTCCATTGGACTAGCTGTGTCCATGCATGTGGGAACTGTCTCCATTGGACTGGCTGTGTCCATGTATGTGGGAACTGTCTCCATTGGACTTGCCTGTGTCCATGCATGTGGGAACTGTCTCCATTGGACTGGCCTGTGTCCATGCATGTGGGAACTGTTTCCATTGGACTGGCTGAGTCCATGTATGTGGGAACTGTCTCCATTGGACTGGCCTGTGTCCATGTCTGTGGGAACTGTCTCCATTGGGCTGGTTGTGTCCATGTCTGTGGGAACTGTCTCCATTGGACTGGCCTGTGTCCATGTATGTGGGACATTTGTCTCCTTTGGACTGGCCTGTGTCCATGTCTGTGGGAACTGTCCCCATTGGACTGGCTGTGTCCATGTATGTGGGAACTGTTTCCATTGGACTGGCCTGTGTCCATGTCTGTGGGAACTGTCTCCATTGGACTGGCTGTGTCCATGTATGTGGGAATTGTCTCCATTGGACTGGCCTGTGTCCATGTATGTGGGAACTGTCTCCATTGGAGTGACTTGTGACCATGCATGTGGGAACTGTCTCCATTGGACTGGCTGTGTCCGTGTATGTGGGAACTGTCTCCATTGGACTGGCCTGTGTCCATGTCTGTGGGAACTGTCTCCATTGGACTGGCTGTGTCCATGTATGTGGGAACTGTCTCCTTTGGACTGGCTATGTCCATGTATGTGGGAACTGTCTCCATTGGACTGGTCTGTGTCCATGTATGTGGGACATTTTCTTGATTGTTGAGTGATGTGGGAAGGCCCAGCCCACTGTGGACAGTGCCACCCCAGGGCAAGTGGTCCTGTGTTAAGAGAGCTGGCTGTGCCTGGTGTGGTGGCACACGCCTTAATCCTAGCACTTGGGAGGCAGAGGCAGGCGGATCTTTGTGAGTTCAAGGCCAGCTTGGTCTACAGAGTGAGCTCCAGTTCAGCTGGGGCTACAGGAAGACCCTGTCTCAAAAAGACCAAAAAACAAAAAAGAAAGAAAGAAAGAAATCCGGCTGAGCACAGGGCAGTAGGGGGAAAACCAATAAGCAGTCTTCCTCCATGGTCTGCACTCCAGGTTTCTGCCTGAGCTCTGCCCTGACTTCCCTACATGATAAAGTGTGACCTGGGAGATGTAAGACAAAATAAACCCTTTCCTCCGCAAGTTGGTTTTGGTCAGTGTTTTTATCATAACAATAGAGAAGCAAGCTAGGACAGAGGTTGGTACCAGAGAGTGGGGTATTTCTGTAATGGACCTGACCATATGTGTCTAAGAGGATTGTGGCTTTGGACTGGAAGAATATTTGGAGCTCAGTGCACTTTTTTGTAGGGACTTGGAAGATAATGCTGAAAGAGGTATAGATTATAGAGGCCTGGCTTGTGAAACTTCAAAGAAAGATCAGATTGGGGCTGGAGAGATGGCCTAGAGGTTAAGAGAACTGACTGCTCTTGCAGAGGACCGGGTTCGATCCCCAGCACCCACATGGCGGCTGAGAACCGTCTGTAACTCCAATTCTAGGAGAACTCCAGTTCCAGGGGAATCTGACGCCCTCTTCTGACCTCTGCGGCATTGCACGACATGGGTGCACAAACCTACATGCAGACAGTACATTCATACACATAAATAAATTAAAAAAAAAAAGAGCTAGCAACAGGTTTCACTCTATCCCTGACCCTCAGCTCTCATAACTTTTCTGAACTCTACCATTCTAGATCTTCTGGACATCGACTAAAGACTCTGTCCCTTTGCCACTGACTTCTGCAACATTCCCAGCTCTCTAGGAATCCCTGCATCCCTATAACTCTTTGAACGAATGGCCTCCTTAGCTATCCAGTACCGAGTGCCTCCACAACCCCAGGACCAACTTTGCCTCCCATAGCTCCCCCCAAACACACTTTTTTTTATAAAAGAGAGCACAGAAGCCATGAAGGGAGTGAGGAGAGAATCAGGACCACCTGGTGTGATGCACATAGACGAGTTGCTTTGGGTAATGAAAGTGCTCTAGATTTATTTGAGAATATTTTCATAACATGCTAAAATAACACTAAATACATATATGTGATGTGATATAGCACAACTTTTTTAAATGCTAAAATCAGAAGGAAAGATTATGTAAAGAGAACAGGAAAGAGTTAGGGATGAGTATAAGTTCCTGCAAGAGACAGAAATGGCAGGACAGTCAGACAGGAAGAGAGGAAGGACAGGGCGGAGAAGGTGTGATGGGCCTTCCCTGATGAATGCAAGGTGACAGGCAACGGGGGTCGCAACAGCAGATGCTGCCCCTAGAGGGGCTCCACATTCAGTTCAGGATTCTGGAAGGGCTACTGGTTTTGTACCCAGTGTGAGTCACAGAGGAATGCTACACAGTGATGTTCAAATTAAGGGTCCTTTATTAGTCGGCAGTCAAGGGCAGGCTCATGCCAAAAAGAACTCTTGACCCCGAGGAGAAGCAGGGTAGGGTTCTCAAGCCAAAAAACACAATTACATCACGCCAGAGCACACCAGATAACCAAATGTTTCCATTAGACATTTTCAAAAATTTTTTCCTGGTAATATAGAAACAATGACCTTCCTGGACCTGCAGGTGCAGCTGTGTGAGGGTGTTCTTCTGCCCTTCGGGGTGTGCTTAGCAGGGGCCAGGGAAGAGCTGAGTGAAGCTTAAGGTGAAGCTAAAATAGAATTGGCTAGAACAAAATGGACGGTTCATTCCCTACCGGTCACAGTGCAATCAAAGCACTGATTCATTATCCTGGGCGATGGTTCCTTAGCTGCCAGTGGGTGTTGGGAATCGAAACCTGGGTCTTCTGCAACGGCAGTCGGTCCTCTTAACCATTAGCATCTCTCCAGCCCCCATTATTTTTTTATGTGTGAGTGTAACTGTCTGCATTGGTTGGTTGCACCCGTGTCGTGCAATGCCCACGGGGTTGGTTAGATAGAGGGTCTTGGATTCCCCCTGGAACTGAGTTGAGTTCTCTGGACTTGGAGTTACAGGACGGTTCTTAGTTAGCGCAACGTGGGCCCTGGGTATTGAACCCAGGTCTCTCGCAAGAGCAGTCGGTGTCTTAACCCACTAGGCTATCATTTCCAGGCCCCATAGAGGTCTGATTTTTTTTCAACCCCAACAGCAGCGATCAATTGTCCTAGTAAAAAAAAGTTCACTCCCACAAAACTCTTAATTCAAGATATCATCACACAAACAGCCCCATAGAGCGTCTGTTTTTTTTGGAATTTTTAAAAAATTTTATTCATTTTTATGGTTGTATGATGTACTGTTCTGCATTTAGGTTTGTGCACCCATGTCGTGCAATGCCGCAGAGGTCAGACGAGGGGTCAGATTCCCTGGAACTGGTGCTCTCCTAGAATTGGAGTTCCAGACGGGTCTCAGCCGCATGTGGGTGCGGGGATCGACCCGGTCCTCGCAAGAGCAGTCACGTCCTCTTAACCCTAGGCCATTTCTCCAGCCCCAATCTGATCTTTCTTTGAAGTTTCACAAGCCAGGCCTCTATAATCTATCTACCTCTCTTTCAGCTTATCTTCCAAGTCCCTACAAAAAAGTGCACTGAGCTCCAAATATTCTTCCAGTCCAAAGCCACAATCCTCTTAGACACATATGGTCAGGTCCATTACAGAAATACCCCACTCTCTGTTCCAACCCTCTGTCCTAGCTGCTTCTCTATTGTGTTTGATAAAAAACCACTGACCAAAACCAACTTGCGGAGGAACGGGTTTTATTTTGTCTTAATCTCCCAGGTCACACTTTATCATGTAGGGAAGTCAGGGCAGAGCTCAGGCAGAAACCTGGAGTGGACATGGAGGAAGACTGCTTATTGGTTTTCCCCCTACTGCCCTGTGCTCAGCCGGATTTTTTCTTTCTTCTTTTTTGTTTTTTTGGCTTTTTGAGACAGGGTCTTCCTGTAGCCCCCGCTGAACTGGAGCTCACTTGTAGACCAAGCTGGCCTTGAACTCACAAAATCGCGCCTGCTGCCTCCCCAGTGCTAGGATTAAGGCGTGGGCCAACACACCAGGCACAGCCAGCCTCTAACACAGGACCACGCCCTGGGGTGGCACGTGCCACCGTGGGCTGGGCTTCACACACTCAACAATCAAGAAAATGTCCCACATACATGGACACAGACCAGTCCAAGGAGACAGTTCCCACATACATGGGCATAGCCCCTCCAAAGGAGAAAGTTCCCACCATACATGGACACAGCCAGTCCATGGAGACATGTCCCAAGACAGGGACACAGGCCAGTCCAATGGGAGACAGTTCCCACATACACGGAACACAGCCAGTCCAATGGAGACAGTTCCCACATGCATGGTCACAAGTCACTCCAATGGAGACAGTTCCCACATACATGGACACAGGCAGTCCAATGGAGCAATTCCCACATACATGGACACAGCCAGTCCATGGAGACAGTCCCCAGACATGGCACAGGCCAGTCAATGGAAACAGTTCCCACATCATGGACACAGCCAGTCCAATGGGACAGTTCTCCACGACATGACACAGGCCAGTCCAAGGAGACAAAAGTCCCACATACATGGCACACCCGTCCAATGGAGAATTCCCTACAACATGCACAAACATGCGCACACATGCGCCAGTCAATGGAGACAGTTCCCACAGACATGGACACAGGCCCGTCCAATGGAGACAGTAACCACATAGACATGGACACCAGGCCCGTCCAAAGAGACAAATGTCCCACATACTGGACCACCGGCCAGTCCAAGGGAGACAGTTCCCAACCGACATGGACACAACCAGCCCAATGGAGACAGTTCCCACAGACATGGACACAGCCAGTCCAATGGACAGTTCCCACAACATGGACACAGGCCAGTCCAAATGGAGACAGTTCCCACAGACATGGACACAGGCCAGTCCAATGGAGACAGTTCCCCATATGGACACGCCAGTCCAATGAACGTCCCACAGACATGGACACAGGCCAGTCAATGGAGGACAGTTCCCAACCAGACATGGACTCAAGCCAGTCCAATGGAAAACCAGTTTGTGGGTCCGTTGGGGTGTTCTGGCTACATGGGGAGTCCTGGGGGTTTTCTCAGTGGCTGTCTGGGGGGGTTCCCCACATGCATGGCACAGGCCCGTCCAATGGAGAATAGTTCCCAAACATGCATGGACCACAGGCACAGTCCAATGGAGAACAGTTTCCCCCATACATGGACACACCAGTCCAATGGAGGCAGTTCCCACATGCATGGAAACAGAGTCCAATGGAGACAGTCCCACATGACATGGACACAGGCCAGTCAATGGAGACCGTTCCCACATGCATGATGGACACAGGCCAGGTTCAATGGAGACAGTTCCCACGACATGGACACAGGAGTCCAATGGGACAACATGTCCCCCATGCATGGACCAGGCATCAAGGAGACAGTTCCCACAATGGACAGCCAGTCCAATGGGACAAAGTCCCATAGACATGGACACAGCCAGTCCAATGGAGACAAATGTCCTACATGCATGGACACAGCCAGTCCAATGGAGGACATTCCCACATGCATGGACAAGCCAGTCAATGGAGGACAAATGTCCCAATGCACGACATAGCCAGTGCACATGAGCAAATGTCCCACATACATGGACACAGCTGGTCCATGGAGACAGTTTCTCAATTGAGGCTCTCTACACCAGGTGACAAGTGGACAACTTAAGCGACCAGCACAGGGAGTTTCAGTCAGTTGGATCTGTGAGACCGTATGACGTGCATGGAGTTCATGGTAGAGTTGGATCTGTGAGACCGTATGACGTGCATGGAGTTCATGGTAGAACTGGATCTGTGAGACTGTATGACATGCATGAGAATTCATGGTAGAGTTGCTCATTAATGCCTAGGAGAGAGAGAGAGGGATGAGAGCGATGAGGAGAGGGACCTGAGCGAGAGGAGAGAGACAGAGAGCTATAATTTTCCCCAAGCATGCTGGGCCCCAGTAACCTAAGGCTTCCTAGCAAGCCTCTCATCTTAATAGCTGTATCTCGATAGCTCCAAGCTGGGATTTCATCCCTCAACACAAGGAGTCTGGGGAGACTTCTTTGTTTTTTTTTGTTTTTTTTTTTTTGTCTTTTCAAGGCAGGGGCTCCCTGTAGACCAGCTGTCCTGAAACTCACTCTGTAGACCAGGCTGGCCTTGAACTCACCAGATCACCCCTGCCCTCTGCCTCCCGAGTGTTAGGATAAGGCACGCGCCACCAGTTCTTAGAACCAAACTATAGTAGGGCTCTGAGCTGACTTTCTAGCACTTTGCTGTGGAACCCACAGCCTGCAGGGTTGACCACTGGTTCATCATTCCAATGCAGATTCCTAGCAGTGCAGAGCAGTGCTCTGAGTCATACATTAGCCTCCTTTTACTGAGATGGACAATTTTTGGTGCCCACTGTGGTTGTTTGAATGAGAATGTTCCCCCCTCGACTCCAACATTTGGACAGTTTGTGTCTACTTGGTGGTGCTGTTTGGGGAGACTTCTAGGATGCATAGTTGCGTGGAGGAAGCAAGGTCACTGGGGCAGGCCTTAGGTTTTCTCTGTCTCTGCTTCCTGTGCCTGCTTGAAGACATGATTTGCTTGGCTTCCGCTCTTGCCACCATGCCTCCCCAACACTATGGACTCTAACCCTCTGGAACATAAGCCAAATAATCTCTCCCCCTATCAGTTGCTTTGGTCAGTGTTTTATTACAGCAACAAAAATAACTACTACACCATCCTCAGCCCTGAGATTTTCTTATCTGCCTTCAGACTGTTGATATCCAAGACTCACTCACCACTCAATGCTTTTTTTGTTTGTTTTGTTTGTTTGTTGTTTGAGACAAGATCTCCCTGTAGCCTCAGTTGGTCTGAACTCAAGTTATCTGCCTGCCTCTGCCTCCCAAGTGCTGGGATTAAAGGTGAGTCTCACCACACTCGGCCTCTCAAGGTTTTCAATATGCCAGAACAGGTACTCTGGGGAGTCAGGAAGAGAGAGAGGGTCTAAGAAAAGGCCCTTGGGGAACACCTTGGCCCCAGGCTCCTCAGTGCCCACCCAGGGACTTCCATTTCTGGAACTGCCATACACTCCCTGTCTGATGACTTAGTGACTCTATGTACCCCACTTTCTCTCCAGGACTCCCCAAGATCATCATGGGATATGTTGTCAAAGGCTCTGAACTGGGGAATACTGGGCCTGACAGGAAATTTACTTTTATTTTTTAAATGTTTTGATTTGTTTTTGTTTTGTTTTTTGGTTACAGGGTCTCATTCTATAGATCTGGCCAGCCCGGAATGTGCTATGTGGGGAAGGCTGGCCCTCCTGCCTTTGCTTTCCTAAGGGCTGGGGTTGTAAGTGCACAATTCTTCAGTTTCTAATAACTGATCAAAGTACTTAAAGGTGATGGTGACACATTTCTGGAGGCCTCAACAGTCCACCAAGTTCTCACACTGAAGGGCAGACAAAAAGTTTCATCCCCCTATACATGAGCACAGGGGAAGTATTTTGAAATCTATGTGGAGCATCTTCCAAGAAAAAGCTGGTCCTTTAAGGACAGCACAAAGCCTTTTCCTGTCTGGGGAAGCACCTAACCAACTTGAGGCCACTTGGACCTTTCTGTTCCACGATAAGAAAATACACAAAAAGTAAGAAATTTTCTGGATGGCCACAGCTCAGACTCAAGTCCATGAACAAAACTGGGGTTTAACCATTAGATTAGTAACCAACAAATGAATGTCCCATGATTAGGACTATAGAAATAATAACATGTTAATTCACCACAACAGCTATTAAGGTGAAGACCTATTTAGAGATTTCCTTTACCCAGCATGGTGGCTGGGCACCTGTAACTCCTAGCACCTGGGAGAGAAGAGCAGAAGTCAGGCCAGTTCAAGACTAGCCTGGATGTAATGAGAAGCCCTGTTTCAAAAAAACAAAACCAACAAAGAACCCAAAGAAAAGGAGTTCTAAGGGCAACTCAAGTACAACAGGGGAAGAAACAAGCAAATGAACAGGGCTGGATGGGAGGAGCCACTCACACAGGCACACGTAGGAGTTCTCTTGCCACGAGCAGGTACAGCCAGGTCTGCTACAGGGAAGGGGAGACACAGTGCCCCCCTTTTGGACACCTGTGGGGAAACTGACCTCTTGGCACAGAGGTCAGGTTGGTACTTCCATTAACCTGGCCTAGAGGTGCTTCCAACTCAGGTCCTGAGCCTGGGAAACAGAACCTTTCCCTCTTGGCTGTTTCCCACCTGCCCAAAACTGCTGCCGCTGGACAGGAATTTCAAGCTAGATGGCTGATAGGCCTATCTTCACCCTATGCCTCACTCACAATTACTTATCACTTCACCCACACCAGCTATCCATGTTGTGGTCTGAAGGACCGCTCTTCAAACCCACTGGTCACCTCAAATGGAAATTCAGGCCTGCTTCGGCCTGTATGCACACAAAATAATGGCTGGAATCTCTGTGTAATGATGGTATGGAGAATTTCAATTTATTACCTGCTCAGCTTGCTTTTATAAGCAAAAATGACATCAGCTTCACAGAGGTAATCACCGACCCTCAGTTTCTGCACCACTTTGCACATTCTGCCCCACCTAGCCTCACGCACCTGGGTCATGTTGCTTGCTCCTTCCTGGCGGTGGGGTCAGAGAAATCCCCATGACTCTCCCAGGCATGTGCCCTGAGGAGTGAGACTAGCTCGAGAACTAGCCCCAATTCAAACCTCTGGTCTTCCTTCAGGCAAAAATTAATATAAACATTTTTACATGAAATCAATTTATTTTATCTGAATAGTTTCTGAAATAGCTTCTTTCATCCAAAAAGATGATGCCTCGTTTTTCAATAAAAATAAAAAATACAAGGCATGTCCATGCAACAAGAGAATATGAAAAGTTAAACATTTTTAGTCTCAGATATGAAAATTAAAATTTCTGTGATTCATAGGCAAAGGTAGATATTCATGTGGAAAGTAGACAACATGGAAGAACAGACAGATGATAGAGTCACTGATAAAAAGCCAGAGGAGGCAGAGACACAATAGGAAGGAGGAATGCTTCTGATGGGCTCATCAGCAGACAGAACTGGGCAAAAGACAAGTGGCCATGAGGTATGGCAATAGAACTTTCAAAACTGAAGGCAAAGGGAAAGGAAAACAATGAGAAGGAAGGAAAAGAATATCCATGCAAAGGGAAACAACAGCAAAAGTTGTGGTATGATACTAACAAGACTAATGGCATAGAAGACAGGAGAAGAATTCAGGGTAATGGATAGACCAGATCTTCAACAAGATTGTAGGAGAAAATTTCCCAAAATTAAGGAAAAGACACCCATACAAATCAAGAAGCAATAGACACACCAAATAAACAGGACAAGAAAGAAAACTCCTTCACTACCATATCATAGTTAAAAAACACTAGATGTTTGGAACAGAGAATAGTGAAAGCTGCCAATGTGAAAACAAGCCATATTAAAGGAAATGCCTCAGAATTCTAGCGATTTTACAGTACAACTAGGAAAGCAAGAAGAGCTTGGACAAAAAATATCCCAGTTCTAAATGCCCTAATATGCCAACCAGAATACTTATACCCAGCACAAACTGCTATTACAGTGAGGAGAAAGAGAAACTTTCCATGACATGATTAGGCTGAAAGAATTCCTGTCCAGAACACTCAGCCTTCAGCGAATACTTGAAACAATATAAAGAGCTAGAAGAAAGGACTGATTATAGATAAGCAGAGCAACAGAAAGAATTAAATGAAGGTACAACTCTGGAAACATAAATGTAAGACCAGGAATGAAACAGAGATAAAATGATGAGATACCAATACACATCTCTCAACTTAATAGACTTTTAAATATCAGTGGACTGAGTTCCCCAGTCAAAAGCATGGGCTGTTGAATGGATTAAGAAACAACATCCGGGACTATAGACGGACGGTTCTGTGGTTAAGAGCAACCAAACTGACTCTTGCAGAGGACCTGGGTTCAATTCCCCAGGCACCCCACATGGCTGATAAGAATCATCTTTAAGTGCGCATGGTGGTGCCGCCTTTAATTAGTACTCATGAGGCAAGAGGGCAGGTTAGATCTCTGTAAGTTTAAGGCCAGCCTGGTCTAACGGTTGAGTTCCAGGCAGCTGGGGTACAGGGAGGACCCTGTCTCAAAAAAAAAGAAAAAAAAGCAATCCATTTTTGTTGTCAGCAGGAAACTCATCTCACCTTCAGTCAGGCACTACTCTTAAGGTGAAAGTGTAGGAAAAAAATATCTAAGCAAATGACACTAAGAAAAAAGGCGGGAGATTTCTATCAGACCAAAAATCGGCTTCAAAACGCAAATGATAAGAAGAGATAGGAAAGCGGATTACTTGCTTTTAGCCACAGGAACCAATAACCATAAAAAATCTTATAATCATGATATATATAATATATGAATAATGTGTGGTGGGTTGTGTGTGTGTTGTGTGTGTGCGCTTGGTTTCACCGCCGGAGCTTGTGGTGGGGCCCACGTAATCCTCAAGAACCCATGGGTGAAAAATTACCACCAGGAAGCGACACCAAGTTGACGCAGAAGGGTCGCAAACGCCAGAGAGAGATTTTATTGCCAAGGTGCGGCTTAAAATGCCATCATGACGCAACTGCTAAGGGCCCAATGCTAAATCTTTCATGCACTACAATCTACCCCACCCCAGGTGGGTGTGGCCCAGGGAGGTTTACCATTGGCTAGAATCCAACCTCATTAAACTAAGTTTATAAAGGTAGTACGATATATCAGAGAATATGATAATGACGATATCTATTGATGATATATAACAAACTCTCGGGCAGTCCAACTTTGATTAAACACCAAGTCACATGACTGTTAAGACACCCAGATTGGGGCTGGCGCAAGATGGCCGAGAAGGTTAAGACACGGATGCTCTTTCAGAGGATCCACGCGGTGATCCCCAGCACCCACATGGCGGCAGAGAACCGTCTTTAACTAGTTCCAGGGGTCCAATCACCTCTTCTTGACCTCCCACAGCATCTGCACGCACATGGGTGCCAAAACCTACAGCGGACAGTCCATTCATACACCATAAAAAATAAAATAAAAAAAATTTAAAATCACAGATTAACCCAACACACTCTGTAGTATCGGACTTCATTACCCCACTGTGCCCATTAGACAGGTCAAGTGTACAAAGAGAACATCTGAATTAAACAAATACTTACATTCAAATGTCAAAGACCTAACAGAATCTATGGAATATGCACCCAAGAATCAAAGATAATTTGTCTAGCTGGGCATGGTGCACACACCTTTATTCTAGCACTTTGGGAGGCCAGAGGCAGGGGAATCTTGTGATGCTTTCAAGGCCATCCTGGTCTACAGAGTGCGTTCCAGGGACAGCTTGGGCCTACGGCGGACCCTGTTCTCAAAAAAGACCAAAAAAAAACCCAAAACATAAGAATTATATTTATAATTCAGCTCCCCATTGGAACAACTTCTCAAAACTGCCCACATACTGGGGCACAAAACAAACCTAACAAATAGAAAAAAAAAATGAAATTAATTTCTTGCATTCTATCAGACCAAGTGCAATTAAAGCTTAATGTCAGAAGAACGAAATCCTCCTAGTAATACATGAGCTCATGAGATTAAATACAACACTCCTGACATAATTGACCGTATCGAGAGGAGAACGAATTACAGAAAGAAATACAGTGTCTCCTGAATTAAGCCAAAGGGGCCAATTTACAACACAAACAAAACGTTGGGAAACTTTAAAAGCTCATCATAGGTAGGTATATTCATTGTTGTGTAGTGCTATATGGTGCCTATATTAAAAAAACAAAAAAAAAAACAAAAAACAAAAAAAAAAAAAAAATAAAAAAAAAAAACAAAAAAAAAAAAAAAAAAACAAGCACCAATGGGAGTGGTGGTGCACGTCGTTAATCCTAGCACTCTGGGGACTGGAGAGATGGGCCATAGCGGTTAAGAGCCCGACGCTCTTGCAGAGGACCCGGGTTTCGATCCCAGCAACCACACCATTGGCGGCACGAACCGTCTGTAATCCAATCCAGAGATACTCTAGTTCCCGGGGAATTTNTCTGTAACTCCAGTTTCCCTGGGGAATCCGATTGTCCTTCTTCTGACCTCCGAGGCATTGCATGAACATTTGGGGGGACTTGTCATGCAATGTAGGTGCACCAACCTACCTGCAGACAGTACATTCATACACATACAAAAAATAAATGAATAATAAATTAAAATTTTTTAAAATCTTTTAAGAAATAAAACTAATAAATAAAATATTTGAATTTTAAGGACTGTATGATACTTTTTAAATTGTACTGGTTTATGTTGTAAAATTAACATGAGATCTCAGGGCTAAGAAATGGAGAGACTGTTGTTTAATAGCAATGTGTTTGTGTCAAGTTGACAAGGGGTCAGTTGTGCTGGACAGCTTCAGCTGTCAGTGTGACACACCTGGGTAGAGAGAACCTGTTGAGGAACTGATTCCATTTGGTTGGCCTGTGGCTGTGTCTGTGATTATTGAATGATGCGGGAGGGCCCAGCACACTGTGGACAGATAGTCCTGTGTTATATGAGAAAGCAGGCTGAGCACAGGCCAGAGGAGAGGCCAGTAAGCTGTGTTCCTCCATGGTCTGTGCTCCAGGTTCCTGCCCTGAGTTCCTGCCTTGGATTCCTTCCTTTGATGATGGACTGTGAGCTGTAACCCAAGTTGTTTCAGTCAGTGTTTTTTTTTTTTTAACTTTTTATCACTTATTTATTTTATTTTACATGTGTGTTGTGCCTACATGTATGTAAGTGCACTTGTGTCATGCAGCACCCAGGGAGGACAGAAGAGGGTGTCAGATCCCCTGAAACTAGAGTTATGGTGCTGGGATTTGAACCTGGGTCTTCTACAAGAGCAGTCTGTGGCTACAGGGAGACCCTGTCTCAAAAAAAAAAACTACACCCCAAGAAAATTTAAAAATTACTATGTTTATTTGTACATCTTCTAGATAATAGAAGCTCACTAGGCCTTGGAGACTATTAGCTTTCCATTACTATGACAGAACACCTGGGATACACAAGAAGGAAGATTATTTTGGTTCCCATTTTTGGAGGTGTCCTAGTTGCTTTCTAATGCTGTGTTAAAAACATTGACCAGGGGGCTGGAGAGATGGCTCAGCAGTTAAGAGCACTGGCTGCTTTTGCAGAGGACCCGGGTTCAGTTCCCAGCATCCATACAATGGCTAACAGCCATCTGCGACTCCAGTTCCAAGGGATCCAACAACCTCTTCTGGCCTCTATGGGCATTGCATGACACAGATGCTCTTGTATATATGCAGGCAAAACACTCATATATAGAAACAAAATTTTTTTTTTGGTCTTTTCGAGACAGGGTCTCCCTGTAGCCCCAGCTGTCCTGGAACTCACTCTGTAGACCAGGCTGGCCTTGAACTCACAAAGATCCGACTGCCTCTGCCTCCCAAGTGCTAGGATTAAAGGCATGCGCCACCAGGCCCGGCCCGAAACAAATTTTTAATTAAAAAAAAAGAACTTAGAATGAGACCTGGGTGTGGCAGTGCAGACCTTTGATCCAAGCACTCTGGAGGTGGGGGCAAGGGCCGAGGCAGATCTCTGTGAGATCAAGGACAGTCTGATCTACATAGCAAGTTCTATCTGGGGCTACAGAGAAGACCCTGTCTCAAAAAGAACTTGGCACACAATCTAACTTCCTTATTTTTAATCAGGGTGTCCCTGTAGCACCAGTATCCAGCATCCTAGAACTTGCCACATAGACCAAACTGGCCTTGAACTCACAGAGATTCTTCGTCCTCTGCTTCCTGAGTGCTGGGATTAAAGGCGGGTCCCCCAGATCTACCTTCTATTTTTTTTTTTTACTTATAAAAGGAAGAGTTTATTTGAGCTTACAATTGGCGGTTCCAGGGAATTAGTCCATTGTGGCGGGAGGCGTGGTGGCCGGATCCAGAGCAGCAAACAGAGGGTCACATATCGCAAAGAGCACAGGAAGCAGAGAGCCAGATCTACCTTCTAAAGGGCACAATGCACATCACTAAAGTAACAATGTTATACAGGAGACTTCTAAAATGTATTCATCTCTCTTGAGCAAAATTTTATGCCCATTGATTACTAGCATAAAGTATTTGTAAAGAATAAAGTAACGTCTGCTCTTTGTCGGTGGACAGAGCATAAATAATTGTCTGAGATTATGAAGCCAGAGTCCTGAGCCACCCTGACTTTTCAGTAAGTTTCTTTTTCAGTAAATTCAGTAATATTTTTCAGTAAGTTCTCTCTTAAACTGAAATGAATGTTTTCAGTCCTCTACATGGGCCTCCAGGAGCCTTATGGGGGGCACGGTGGTGGGTCGATCAGATGGACTGCTATGTAGACAGACTGCTATGCAGACGTTCACTGACCCCTGTCCTTGGCCTCCATCTTCAGTCCAGCATCCTGCCGTGGCTCCCAGCCCTAGCTCCACACCCTCCTCTGTCCAGGTGCTCTGTAACTCTTCTCTGTGCCTGTATTTAATGGGCGTAGAGAAGATCTAGGGGTCCGACAGTTCACTCACATGTCCTGTTGCCTTTAGCCCACTTCCCAGCTCTGCTGACTCCTGCACTAAGTGCACTAAGTGCCCTTGCTGCCTGTGGCCTCTGTAATCTGAGAACCCAGCCTTTCAGATCTGCTAAGCCACTTCTACCTGTTCCTTCCATTTTCATCCTCCAAGCATTTGTTGACATTGACATCTCTCATGTATTTGGACACCACCTTCTATTTGCTTTGTCCTAGTGGATTTATGCCATTATCACCTCAGGGGCTCAGGCAAAGCTGGAGACCTGTTCAGTCTGCGTTCCCAATGGGCACACTTTCTTTCCCTCATTTAATAATATATTGAAGAAATCATTGCTGGTGAATAGACTTGAGCATTCCGAGCTTCTAACCAAGCTTGGGTTTTCTGGTGACCAGTCCCCAGGAACCTCCCAGGAGACACTTCATTAAAACAGAAAAGTTCATATCACCTGGAAATCTAAATTGCCTAGGAGGTCTGCGTCAAAACGAAGGACAAAGATCAAATATCAGAACAAAAGAAAAATACCACGGATTTGGATTTTATCTCTTGGATAATTTCAAAGGATTTAGAGCTGATTCTCTACTTCCACATTTACCTACTGGGCCGTTTCCCTGACCCCACATCTAATCCCTGCCCCTTTAAAAGATAGAGTATCTTACATTTATTCTTTGATAATTCATGCATGTAAAAATGTATCTTGGTCATATGTGCCCCAAGCCCCTCCCACCCATTCCCCCCAGGCATCTCCAGTGTGTCCATCCCCCATCCCCCTCCCCCTTTGTATACTCTCCGTTGGAGTGCAGGTTGATCTTGTTGATTTGACCTTGTGCCGGTGACCATAAATACAGTGATTTCATGGGTGCAACAGCCATATCACGTCCAGAAAGCAGCACTTGGCAGCAGTCCTCCACGTCCCGCTCTTACAGTCTTCCCTCCGCTCTCCAGGATGTTCCCTGATCCTCGGGTATGAGGGGTGTTGACACAGATGACTCATTCCGTGCTGAGCGCTCAGCAGTTTTGTCAGCTATGAGTCTCTGCATTAACTTCTAACTATCAAAGAACGAAGCATCTCTGACCAGTGTTGAGGACCGCACCAATCTACATGTATAAACAGGATATTCAGAAGGCAGCTTGAAACATCTCATTTAGCAAAATGACACTGGTGTCTTTTTTTTTTCTTTTTCTATTTTGTGTGTGTGTTGTACATATGTGTCTATGCTTTCTTTATGTGTGTGGGTACACGGATGTGTGTGTGTGTGTGTGTGTGTGTGCGCATGTGGAGGCCCCAGGTTGACGTCAGGAATCATCCTGAACTGCTCTTTCACCTTGTTCATCAAGCAGGGTTTTTATTCCAACTCAGAGCTCTACAAGGTGCTACAGTTGCTAGCTTGCTTGTCTCCACCATCCAAGGCTGGAACTACAGGTGGCCCACCACACCCACCTGGCATTTTTGTGGGCTTCCAGGGTCTGAATTCCAGTCCTTAGCTTGCATGGCAAGCACTTTAACTGCCAAGCTATCTCCCACCCCCGATAGCCATTACTACTGAAGTGAGATAATATCTGATTGCACTTTTGAATTGAATTTCTGTGATTATTAATGATCCTCTTCACATACCTTCTGGACATTTGTATGGTTTATATTAATAAATATCCATTGAGTTTACTCCCCATTTTTAAATGAGGCCATCATCTTCATCTTCATCTTCATCATCATCATCATCATCTGCCATTTAGTTTTTGGAGTTTCTTGTGTGTTCTGAAAATTAACTCTTTGTGTAACATATAGCCTGCCAATCTTTTCTTCATTCTGTAAACTGTCTCTTGACTCTGTTGATTATTTCTTTTGGTGTGTAGAAGATTTGTCTCTTGGTGTAATTCCATTTAGTTATTCTTTACATTTGTGTCTTGTGCTTGGGGAGTATTGTCCCCTCCCACAAATCATTGCCTGTTCCAATGTCTGAAGGCATTCCCCCGTGCATTTTCTTCTATTACTTTCATAACCTCAAGTGTTTTTTTTAAGTCATTAATCCATTTAGATTGATTTTTTTTTGAGACAGGATCTCCCTGTAGTTCAAACGAGCAGGAAGTGAGCATGTTAGACCTAAAGCGGTCTCGAACTCACAGAGATCCACCTGCCTCCGCCTCCCGGAGCTGGGATTACAGACGCGTGCCACCACACCCAGCTTAGATTGATTTTTATAACACGATAAATAGTGGTAGTTTCATTCTGCATTTGGATATCCAATTTTCCAAGCATTATTTATCAAATCAAATTACCCCCTTTTATTATTATGTACACATTAACAACAAGCTATAATTACTTTTTGTGCTTTTCCTTTTAAATTAGATGTCCCATTTAAAAGTGATTTATATATCTATGTTACAATACTAAGTAATTCTAGTTATATGATTATTTTACCAAGGGGTGTGTGTGTGTGTGTGTGTGTGTGTGTGTGTGATTTGCCCACTGAGCCGTCTTGCTGGTCTCCTTCAATACTTCTTGTAGGGCAAGATTAATAGTGGTGAACTCTGTCACATTTAATTATTTAGGAAAGTCTTCACTTCGCCTTTGTCTTTGAAGAGAAATTCACTGGATACAGTACTGCTGTAAGTATTCTTGGTTAGTGTCTTTTCTTCTCTACTCTGAACACATTGCCCTGGTCCCTTCGAGCCTCCAGCTTTTCTGCCGAGGCCTGTGCTGACACCGGCAGACACCACCTTGAAC
>VZQC01007142.1:1951616-2001574 GCA_009823505.1 Rhizomys pruinosus | reverse complement strand
AAAAAAAAAAAAAAAAAAAGAAAGAAATACAAACAAGCAAACACTGTGACATCAGAGGGAAGATAGGAAAATGGACTATTAGAGAATTCTGAAATAGATCCACATTCACATGGGTAAATGATTTCTTATACAGAACATTGAAATGTTAACCAGAAAATATGTTTCTCCTTCCTCCTCCTCCTCCTCCTCTTCCTCCTACCCCTCCATCTCTATTTAATCTTTAATTGGCTAATAAAAGCTCCTTTTATTGAATATTTATTAAAATTAAGTATGCTCTCATTGAAATTAAAGACTACTGTTCATCTGAAGACTCAGAACTAAGAGATGGAAGTCGTATTACCAAGATGGCAGAATAGCAAGCTCTTCTTTTCTCATGGGAACATGAATTTAACAATTCATGTACCAAATGACCCTGAGAAAAATCTAGATACTAATTAAGAGCTTCCTGTAACACCAGGTCAGGTGAAGCCAGCCATGTTGAAATCTGGTAGAAAAATCTATAGCATTCTCCATTAAAATCCCACTCTCAGCTGTCAACATGTGCAGAGCAGCTGGGAGGAAAAGCCAAGCCCTCATCTTTGACAAGCAGAGGGAAAAGGGAACTAATGCTCAATATTCTGATGTCTAGGAGGACTGCCCAAGGGAGGACTGGCCTCAGCCTCCTCTAAACCTAAGCATTGGGAGGACTGGGCATGGTAGCTAAGAACATTCGTTGTGCATCATTGTGGATTACTACACACAAGCAACACGGCTCAGCACAAGCAGCCCACTCCTTCAACTACGGAGTCATCTCTCCAGCCCCATATCTTGGTGTAAATCTCTTAATATTGATCTTAGTTGCAGTTCATTGAGTTGTCTTCCATTGGTATGTCCAGACATTATAAACCACATCTATTGTCTCTGTGCGTTTTGTATCTTTATCCACCTGCATGTTATTCCTTTTGATAGTCTCATAAGTGCCAGAAGCACTCTTCATTTTTCTCATTCTTTTTGTCTCCCCCCCCACTTTGCTCTAGTACTATATAAAAAAATCTTTCTATTTTATTGGCTCTTCCACCTGATCAGGTTGGCTGTTGATCCCTCCAGTGAATTTTTCTTTTTTTAATTTTTAATTTTATTTTTTGAGAGAGGGTCTGTGTAGCCCTCTGATCTGACCCTCTTTTTTGGCTCCTGAAGGCTCTGCGCCAACATGTTGCATGTGTATACACAGAGGCAAAGCACATGAAAGTAAAAATAAAAAAATCTTTAAAATTTTTGAAATAAAGTAGTGTAAATTTTCTAACACTGCTCTTTTACTTTTAAAAGATATTTATGGTTATTCTAATATATATATTTCCATACAATTTTTTCCTGAGCTTTTGATTGGGATTGTGTTGTCTGCAGATTATTTGAAGGAAGTGTTGCCAGGGAGAATCTTCTGATCAGTACAAATGGTATGTAATCTCCATTTCTTTAAATCCTTTTAGCAAAGGTTTTCAACTTTCCATATAGAAATATTATACACACTTTATTAAATTTTTCTCTATTTTCATGTTAAAGCTTTATTTTTCTAGTGTTTACTGTCAACATGAAAAATACAGTGATTTCATGGGCTTAATGTCTAGTGGTAGTGTGTGTTAAATGCTTGCCTAGCACACCCAAAGTCTGGGAACTGCAAAACATGATGAATAAACTAATAAGATAGAAATACCATGATTTCTATCTCCTCGTATCTTAAGATCTTGATAAATTTCTTAATAAATGTAGTAGTTCTTTTGTAAGATTCCCCTAGGATCTTCTGCATATGGGGACCAATTATGACATCTTCAAATAAACAGTTGACCATTTATTTCCCAGACTATATGACTTTTGTTTCCTTTATCATGACTACAAATTACACGCATATTGAATGGTAGTCACAGTGAGTGAACATCTGTGCCTTTGAAGAAGACAGTTTACAAGAAAAGGTTTTCTCCTTTTTCCCTTGTTGGACCTGGCAAGTGACTTTACCTGCTAAGCAATCTCACTGACCCTAGGATATCGTTTTGTTGCCCTTTAACCTCTGTAGGATCTGTTGTGATGTTTCTGCTTTCACTCCTGTGTGCTTTCTGTATTTTTTCATCATAGTGTTGCAAAAGATTGATAGATTTTATTAGGTTGGGTTTTTTTTGTTTTTTGTTTTGTTTTGTTTTTTGGTCTTTTCAAGACAGGGTCTCCCTGTAGCCCCAGCTGGCCTGGAACTCACTCTGTAGACCAGGCTGGCCTTGAACTCACAAAGATCCACCTGCCTCTGCCTCCCAAGTGCTAGGATTAAAGGTGTGTGCCACCACGCCCGGCTATAGATTTTATTAGTTTTAACAAAGAACCAACCCTTTTATTTTGTTGACTTTTTTCTCAACATTGGTCCATTTTCTATTGCATTGATTTACAGTCTTGCTTTTTATTTTTTCCTTTCCTCATTCTAGATTAACTGTGCTTTTCTCCTATCTTTAATGATAAAATAAAAATGTGTTGTTACACATTTCTTTTTTGGGTGTGTAGATGTGGGTTTGTAGGGTGCATGTGGAGGCCAGAGGTTGACTCTTCCTCAATGACTTCTCCCCCTTATTGCTTGAGACAGGCTCTTTCACTGAGCCTGGAGTTCACAGATTGGCTAGCCTGATGGCCTGCAAGCGCCAGGACGCTCCTGTGTCCACCTCCAGGTGCTGAGATTACAGGCCCTCTTCTCCACCCCTCTCGGCTTTCTTACACGGTGCTCAGGATCCAACTCAGGCCCTCAGGCTTGCACTCACTGACTGACCCTCCCCCCCAGTCCCATATTTTTATCGTGTATATATTATTTAGCAGTGTGCTATTTAATGCCCCAATTTTTTGAGTATTTGACCTATCTTATTATTGACTTCTAGTTAATAGTGTTACTAAACAGAATGTTTCTATAAGCCAGGCCTGATGGTACCTGCTTATGATCCCAATGCTTAGAAGGTAGAGGTGGAAGAATCAGGAGTTCAAGGTCACTCTAAGTTATGTAACAATTTTGAGCCCAGCCTGGGCTACACATGACCTTGTCTTTTAAAAAATGTGTTCTATACCATAGCTGTGATCATTTATAAAGAGTAAGGGTTTTTTTTTCTGGCTGACAATTTTGAAGGCTCCAGTTCACAGCCCAGCATCGTATGCCATTGTTTTGGGTGCTGGTGTGAGCACTAGGCAGCCATGATGGAGAGAGAGTGCCTGTGAAAGCAAACTGCTGACCTCAAACCCAGCAGGCACAGAAGAGAGAGAAAGGGGCTGGAGAGATGGACGAGTGGTTAAGAGTCAAACCGGGTTTGTTCCCAGCACCACATAGTGGCTAATAACCATCCTCAGCTTAGCTCTAGTTCCAGGCGATCCAGTGCTCTCTTCTGGCCTCCAGGGGCATTGCACACATGCGGTACATACAATACATGCGGGCAAAAACACTCATAGATAAAATAAAAGTAAATAAATAGAAATTTTTCAAAAGAAAGGGGTTAAGATCCCACAAACTCCCTTGGAGGTCCACTACTGATGACCCAGGAACCTCACAAGGCTTCGCCACCTTCCAGTGGCACCATTGTGGGCCAGATGAGAGAATTTCAACATCCAAACTACAGTGGTCTTTGGCAGAACGGTGGAAACCTGAGTGTGTGAAAGGTTCATATTAGAAAGACACATCCCAGTGGATAACAAAAATGTGATACATCTACACAATGGAGTTCTATGCTACGGTAAGGAAAGATGATGTCATGAACTTTGCAGGTAAATAGATGGAACTCGAAGCCATCGTGCTAAATGAAGTAACACCAGTCCCAAAGAAACAAACGGGGAATGGTTTCCCTCGTTTGTGGATGCTAGCATCAAATGCCTAGTTGAAAGACAGGCTGAGCAACGTTATTGTTATATCTCTTTCTATCTGAAAGCAACTGTGATGTTATAAGGTGAATCTCTTAATGAGCCCTAGAGTTAACTTACCACATACTTTCAGACATGGTAATTAATGTATATGGGTGAAAAGTATATATTCATATTTTAGAGCAATACAAAATTAAATGAAAAAAAAATAACGGGAACTCCTAAACATATATTGGAGTTAACATACAGTTTATTCTTGGAGGACATAACTCTGGTACACATATGACGTTTATATAGGCATAGTTTGGAGCAATACAATGGGGAAGGAACCACAACAACATAGGGTCTGGGTCAAAGAATGGACTGATATAGTTAAATTCTGCCCCAAACAATGGACCGTTACAGAGAAAAACTTTAAAAAGACTGAGAGAAAGATGAAGGACATGTATGGCAGAATGCATGATCTGGGGTTGGGTGGGGGGAAGGGAAAGGGGAATGTGCCTAAATTGAACTGAAAAATGATGTCTGAAATACATGAAACATCAATAAAAGTACTATAAAATAAAAAGAAGGGCACATCCTTTTCTCCGTCGGCGTGCTGGAGTGGCAGGCAGAGTCGTTTCCAGATGGAACTGAGCTGAGGCTGGACTAACTGCAGCCTCAGTGTGCCTCAGCTCACCACTGGTTTCAAAGAATTTGAGGACAAGATGAGAACCTTTCCTTGGGAGGTACCAGTGGGTGCTAGGTCTCTTTGTGCTTTACAGTCTAGTGTTTTGAGCTGAAGAGAGTATGTAACTTGGCAGGAAGCCCAGCAGCTAGATTTTAGATCTTTGGGGAAGAGATCTTTGCTCTGCAAGCCAAATCCCAGCCTCAGGAACTCTGTACTAGGAATCCCTGCCCCTAGCTCTGAAGAGCCCATGGAGGGAGGCACTGGATGACCGCAGTCTGTGAGCAGTTGAGCCGGTTCTCCCCCTTCCAGCTGCCACCCCCTAGCCTAGTCTGCTTGCTTCTTGAAGAGCTCTCTTGCCCCTGACCCTCACCTTTTTCCCTCAGCCTTCACCCTGCAGGATGACCCAGGGAGGGCTTCAATGAGCATGTGCAGACACCTCTCTGTGGCTGAGGCTCCTTGGGACTCTATCCCAGCAGGGCAGCCCGGACTTCTTGCCTTCCTGGTTGTGACCCTCTTCCTCTCCCGGCAGGCCACTGCAGGGCTCACCTCTGGAGTGGCTTGTCCCCTTCTGAGATTTTATTATGGCTTGTTTGTTTTGGTCTGGCTGCAGTGTCACTTCTGCTTTTATAAGTGCTCCAGGCAGCACACGGTGCTGTAATGGGAGCAACATTCTCTCAGGGTTTTCTTCCTCCTAAGTGGGAGCAGATGTGCCCTCGTTATTGTTGTTGTTGTTGTCGTTGTTGTTATGGTCAAGGCATCGTTCTTGCAGATCTATTTGCAAGAATAATTGAGGCCTGGGATGACGTTACTTTCTTCCAGTGAAAACTGTTATTTGCTCATTTGGAACCTGGCAGACCTAGGAGTGCTGGCAGTCTGCAATAATTTTAATCCAGTTTCAGAAATTGAGTTTTTTCTGGGTCACTCAGAGGCCTTAAACTGGGGCTGCTGTGTACAAGGACTGTTTGAGATTGTGGCTTTTACCTGCTGGTCCCACAGCACTGCCAAAATGAGTGCCCAGCCTCTCCTCTGCATTTTCACTGGCAAACGTGACCTTGGCCAAGTAGCCCAGCATCTGGCTCCCCTGTCGCCATGTCTGCTTTCTTCCAGATCTTGGCCCATGATTGTGTCACTTTGCTAGTAACACAACACTTCCAAGGAGGCAGGTGTCAATCTTTTGTTGAGTTCATCTTCTTGCTCCTAGTAGAGAGTATGTCCAAATTACCACCTAACAGTACACAGGAAGCTGTCATCTCTCATTTGTTCTCTGTCCAGCCTCACAATCTTTTAATTTTATTTTTATTTTTAAAAAATACTTTATTTGGCCTGGCGTGGTGGCGCACGCCTTTAATCCTAGTACTCGGGAGGCAGAGGCAGACGGATCTTTGTGAGTTCAAGGCCAGCCTGGTCTACAGAGTGAGTTCCAGGACAGCTGGGACTACAGGGAGACCCTGTCTCGAAAAGACCAAAAAAAAACCCCAAAATACTTTATTTGAGCTGGGGGTGGTGGCACACGCCTTTAATCCCAGCACTAGGAGGCAAAGGCAGGTGGATCTCTGTGATTCGAGGCCAGCCTTGTCTACATAGTGAGTTCCAGGCCAGCTGGGGCTACAGGAAGATCCTGTCTCAAAAAAAACACAACTTTTTAAAAGTTACATTTATCTCTGTGTGAGGGGGTGCACACATGCCATAGCTTCATGTGGAGGTTGGACGACAACTTTCGAGAGTCGTTTCTCCAAACATGTGGGTGGGTGCTGGACAGCAGCTAGACAGCAGCTGCCTCTGGCTTTGAGCCATCCCACCAATTGCTGATTGATGTAAGAGAGTCCGGCCCATTGTGGGTGGTGCTATCCCTAAGCAGGTGGGCCTGGGCTCTATACAAAACTAGCTGAGCAAGCTACAGGGAGTACGTCAGTAAGCAGCCAGTTCCCCCGTGGTCTCTGCTTCTAGCTCTGTTCCTTCCTGTCTTGGCTTTCCTTGATGGTGGAACTCTAAAATGTAAGATGAAGTAAACCCTTTCCCTCGTGGCTTTATCATGGCAGCTGAAAGCAAACTAGAACTCATTGCTTCGCCTTTAATTTTCCTTGACCTTCTATGCCTTTGCTTATCTCTCTTTTAACTATTCAAACCATTTTTCTGGCAAGCACTGTGTTGTTCATCTATAGGCCAGCTCCTTGGGGCAGGAAGATCCCTTGAGTCCGGGTGCTCGTGCTGACGTCTCCTCAGACACGTGAGCATTTTCCTGCACCCTCTGTTGCTACCTCTTGGTTTTTACCAAAGTAAATTTCAGTGCCAGAAACATCACAATTATTTCATTGGTTTAGTTTTGATGTAGTCATTCTTAGTTTTGATGTAGTCATTCTTTGTTTTTGAAGGGCAAGGGAGGGTTGAGGCAGGGTCTCATGAACCAAGCCCTACCTGGAGCTCATTGTATAAGAGGAAGCTGGCATTGAAGTCCTGATTCTTATTTCCATTGCCCAAGTGCTGAGATCCCAGTCACAGTTGTTTACTGCCACACTCAACTCTCTCTCTCTCTCTCTCTCTCTCTCTCTCTCTCCTGTTGAGTTTCTTGTTAGATTTAATTTGTACACTGACAGGAATATTCCCTCAATTAAAATTTTCAAGGAGGTTTTAAAGGAAGGCTGTCCTGTCTCCTGGGGTTTAGTGACATCCTGCACGAGGTATTAACCTTTTAGTATCTAATTCAGTTCCAGTTCAGTTCCAAATCCACCCTCTACAGATACAGGGAACATTTCTTCCTGGGCATCTGGTACAATGTCAAATTTTGTTAGTAGAGAGCACAAGAGGCTGAGTAAGGAGAGGCTGCTTTCCTGGCTCCAAGGTGCTTTCCCTGCTTCTGGCTTTGGGGAACCCCGCAGAGCCCTTCCCAGCAAGCTTCTTGGGCCGCTGCCACAGGTATCCTCCCAGCAGGGTTCCCAGCGGCAAGACCTACTGCACACTATTGGGTGGCTTCCTGGCAAGGGTCAGGGTGAGCTTCCTAGAGTGAGCCCTGGGTTCACTAGCATCCTTCAAAAGCAGAGGAGCCGGGTTCGATCCCCAGCACCCACATGGCGGCCGAGAACCGTCTGAAACTCCAATTCCAGGAGAACTCCAGTTCCAGGGGAATCCGACGCCCTCTTCTGACCTCCGCAGCATTGCACGACACGGGTGCACACACTTGCATGCAGACAGTACATTCATACACATACAGAAATAAATAAAAATTAAAAAAAATAATAACAAAAGCACCTTCCTGGGGAACTGTGGGTAGCCAGACCCAGTGCTGACCCTCTGTTTTCTACTCTTCGTTACTGGGTGGGTGTGAACTACTTCTGTCCAGGGTCAACCCAAAGACCCAGCCTATCAGTGGGCTGCCACCTCACCTCCAGCAAGGGCTGAACCCTAGGTTTGGACAGACTCTCAAGTTCATTTCGTATTTCCTTCCTCTCGCTTCTCTGAGATTCTTTAACATGCCCATTTATTCCTGTTGTAGAGTCGTTTCCCACCTGACTGACACGGCTTTAGAAAGAGATGATTTTGCCTTTCATCTGCTAACACCTCTGCGCACCACAGTAGGTTCCATGCAGAGCAGGAATCCTGCACAGTCACAGCTGGCTGGAAGAGAACTATGTAACACGAGGTTGCTGCAGTCGAAACAGTCTGTGGAAACTGCCTCACTCCCACCCTCCCCCAGGGCAGTGGACCCATTGTGCGGCACTGCGTGGCTGTCCTGACCCCGTGCTCCTCTGCCGTGTCCTTCATCCGCCCTATTAACCAAGTTGCTGCCAATGCCTTGCCTGGGCCAGGCCCTGACTGCCTCACCCAAGGTGGTGTCCTCCCTCAGAAGGGATCTCCCACACTCCTGGAAAGTTCCCTGTCCCGTGTCCCACCCTGACCCCCACGCTCCTGTTATCTGTGCCCACAGTAAGGCAGTTTCCTCTATCTGCTCTGTTACACCTGCTGGGTTTTCCCAATTAACCTGGGCCCCTTTGAGTGTGAATAGCAAGGGAGAAAACACTTTTGCATCTGTGGCGCCCTCTGCTGGTACAGAATGGGTAGTTCATGATGGAAGCTCAGCAGCCCGAAGAACCAAAGCAGACTCAGAACTAGAGGACTGTGGGCGGCCTTTCTGTTCCTTAACACATAAAGTTCAATCCTCTGCCAGATTTCCACGTCTTTAAAAAAAATTTAATTCGGAGACACCTACAACGTGTTTTAATCATACTCCAACCCCTCCCTTAACTCCACTTCTTGTATTTATAGACTAGAGGCCTCTGAAGAATCAGTCTTGTGAATAACTATCATCTGTGAATCTGCTGAGTTCTCACCACCTGCCAGGCACTGGATGAATCTGTCGATATTCATATTCTATCATCTGGACTGGGGGGTGGGAGTGGGCAGAGCTCAGGGGTGGAGCAGGTGCAAGCAGTCCTGGGTTCTGTTTTCATAGTGTGTGAGCACACGCGCGTGCGCGCGCGCGCGCGCGCGCACACACACACACACACACACACACACACACATTTATTCCTCACGGCCCCAAATCATGACCAATCTGAGCATGAGTCCCACCGCAAAGCAAAGCAAAGGGCTGAGGATGTGGCTAAGCAGAAAAAGCGCTTGCTTCTGGATCCCTGGGCCTGTGAAAGACAAGTGTGTTGGGGGGCCCAGTGCAGGGGAAGTGGAGACAGGGAGTCCTCAGAGCACGATGACTAGTCAAATGAGCTGAAACTGCACATGTGCCCACACACATGCAACCAGACAAACATATGAGCAGATCACACATACACACATATGAAAGAGGGGTGAGTTTGGGGGAAGAGCCAAGCAAGGGACGCGGCTCAGCTGTCCACCCAGGGAAGTCTCCAGCAGTCCTGCACAGAAGTCATAGAATATCTTGTGGCCAGGGAACACCCACCCTGCGTGAGGCTTCAGGGCTCAAGCAAGACAGCACCTTGGGGAGTCTCAGGAGAAGGTGTTAACTGTGAACTGTTAGCAGTTGGTGCTCACGGCAGGGAGGAATGGGAGTACCCTGGCCAAGAAGGGGTCTGGTGTACAGCATGGACCTCTGTAGATATGGGACAGAGCTGACCACAGTGCTGCAGTTTCTAACGCACAAATGCAGACTCGCCACACTTGCAGATACTTCATGGACCTGATGGTTTTCATAGTAACTATCCAATCTGTGATGTAACCTTGGCAGGTAGAGAGCATGACCAACCCCCCCCACCCCCCCCCCCCCGTCTTATGGACAAGGAGGATGATGGGGAAGAGGCCTAAGGGTCATCTGGCTGGCAGACATACTTATAACAACTTCTCAGAACAAGGCCGGCTTTGGAGGTCTTGTGATGCCTTCCCCTGAACTGTAACCCGACACTCAGTTTACCGAATCCTGCAGAGTGCCCACCTCGCCCTACCCTGGGAAGCTCAGATAAAAGATGGTAACTCCTGGCAGAGGGGAGTTATAATCCCACGTGCTTTGGAACGCTGTTCACCTGCTTCAGTAGGTTCTCCGGTCCGGTTGCTCTAGAGGAAGGAGTGTCAATACACCAGATTCTGCCAGGGTAGACTTGGGGGGTGTGGGGGTGTCCCAGGCTAGAGAAGCTCAGAGAGAGCCTGCGGCTACCTCCACATGCAGCCTTCACCACTGCATGCTGGCTGTGCAGGGCCCTGTAGTCATTGGTAAAACAGACTCATATGGAGAGTTTTGAGGTGTGTGCCAGGGCTAGTTTTGAAAACATTGATTCAATACTCAAGCTGGATTCTGACACCAATATACATGGCCAAGGCAGTGACAGCCATTGTCAGAAATTAAACCAGAGGAGACATTTCACAAACCACTTATTTAATTTATTATTATTATCATTATTGTTGTTGTTATTTTATGTGTATGAGTATATTGCCTGCATGTGTTTAAATGCACCCATGTTATGCAACACCAACAGAGGTCAGAAGAGGGTGTTGGATCCCCTGGAACTGGAGTTAAGGGTGGTTGTTAGCCCCCATGTGGGTGCTGGGAATTGAACCTGAGTCCTCTGCAAGAACAACCAGTGCTCTTAACTGCTGAGCCATCTCTCAAACCCCCAGGCCACTTTTAGTAATACAGAATAAATGCCATGTTTAAAGTCTAAAATGACGTAAAATTGGAAGTAATATATTTTTCCTTCTCAAGATCAAAATAAATTTCCCTTTTCCTCTCTAAACAAAATTGTTGGCATTGAGGTAGAGCTGAACTCATATAGTTTGTCAAACTCTTGTGTTTTAGGAAGAAATTCTCACACCTAAATTTATACAGTTTTTCTTTAAAATTAATGACAGCTTTATGAGGTTGAAAGTTCCGCCAGGGGATCATGGCCGTACTAATAGTATAAAAATTCAAAACCACTTATTTTTGTAGAGTCCCTCAGTGTGCACTATGAAATGATACCTCAGAGTCTGTGTGCACACGGGTTGACTAAGAAGTCAGAGATCAGACTTGATTTAAGAAAACTCACTGGGTATGGTGGCTCAAGCCTTTAATCCCAGCACTCAGGAGGTAGAGGCAGGTGGATCTCTGTGAATTCAAGGCCAGCCTGGACTACAGAGCGAGCTCCAGGCCAAATTAGACTAAAGGGAGACCCTGTCTCAAAAATACAAAAAAAAAAAGAAGAAAAGAAAAGAAAACTCATTATTGGGGCCAGAGAGATGGCTGCTCTTGCACAGAACCTGGGCTCGGTTTCTAGCGCCCACATGGCAGCTAACAGCCATCCATAACTCTAGTTCCAGGGACTCTGACACCCTCTTCTGGTCTCCACAGTCACTGTATGCATGCGTTGTTCTTTTTTTTTGGTCTTTTTGAGACAGGGTCTCCCTGTAGCTCTGGCTGTCCTGGAACTCACTATGTAGACCAGGTTGGTCTTGAACTCACAAAGATCCACCTGCCTCTGCCTCCCAAGTGCTAGGATTAAAGGTGTGGGCCATCACACCCAGCACGTGTGTTGTTCTTATAGGAAAACATCTTTTGCAGCCAAAACACTCATACAAATAAAAAGAAATAAATTTGAGATTTTTTTTTTTTGAGACAGGGTCTTACTATGTAGTGCTAGCTAGCCTGGAACTAGCTATGTTGACCAGGCTTGCCAGGAACAAACAGAGATCTATCTGCCTCAGCCTTTTGAGTTTTGGGATTAAAGGCATGCATCACCATGCCTGACTAAAATTTTTTGAATTAAAAATAATACATATGCCGGGCATGGTGGGTCATGCCTTTAATCCTGGCACTTGGAAGGCAGAGACAAATGGATCTCTGTGAGTTCAAGGCCAGCCTGGTCTACAGAGTGAGTTCCAGGACAGCTGGAGCTACAGAGTGAGTTCCAGGACAGCTGGAGCTACGGGGAGACCCTGTCTCAAAAAGACCAGTAATAATAATAATAATAATAATAATAATAACAATAATAATAATAAATGTATATTCTGTGTCTTCCATGGAGCAGGCACCTTGCCACCCTTTTTGCTGCTGTGTCCCAGCATCATGCAAACCCAGAATGTTCCTTGGTAGTCATGATGGAACATTCCAACAATAGGGAGTTGAGGCAGGAGGATTGTGAATTGAAGCCAGCCTAGATTACAGAGTGAATCCCTATCTCATAAAACAAACAAACTTGACAGTAATGAATCAGACCCATATCATTGCCCCATAGCCCAGATATGCTGTGGTGAACACTATCCTACCCTTTATAAAATCCCCATCAGCTCTGACAGTGGCTGCATGCTATGGTAAAAGGGGAGACTTTCCTTAATAAATTCCTATGTGACACAGTCCATCTTGTTACCTTTCTTTCTTGGCTGGAGAATGTTTGGTGGTAGCTTCCAAAATGCTTCTAAAGCCTTGTTTGAAATTCTATCTACTCTTTTTTTTTTTTTTTTTTTTTTTTTTGTCTTTTTGAGACAGGATCTCCCTTTAGTCCCAGCTGGCCTGGAGTTCTCTATGTTGACCAAGCTGGCGTTGTACTCACAGAGATCCACCTGCCTCTGCCTCCCAAGTGCTGGAATTAAAGGTGTTCACCACCACACCTGGAATCCATCTATTTTTTTTTTTTTAGCTTGGCCACACAGCACACAGCACTGATCAAAGTTTGGATGGGTCAGGCTTTAGAATGAAGAACCCTTTGCCAACAAACAAGAGCGCAGAATAGGACAATCAACAAGTTGGAAGGTGTGAATCTTTTCACCAGTAATTATTCCCAATACTACAAAACAATGGTTTAAATGTTTCCATTCCCACTCTTGGGCAGAATTTGACAAATGGGCTTAAAATGTTTCAAAGCCTTTGATACTTAGAAGTTTTCTGCTGCAAATGTTTTAATTTCTTTTTTTTTTTACATGTGTCGGAGTGTACTGTCTCATGTAGGTATGGTGCCCGTGTGTGTGCACGTGCCAGAGGTCAGACAGGGGATCTCAGTTCACGGAAGTCTTGGAATCAACGACAGTTTCTAAGCCACCAGTGGGTATGAACGAACCCGGGTTGAAGAGCAGTCAGTGCTCTTAACTGTGAGCGTACTCTAGCCCAAATGTTTTAATTTCAAAAATCAAGATTTCATATAAAAATTTTAGGTTATTTGTCTTGAATATTTTATGGATTTATAATTTAGGAGCCCAGAGCCTGGTTTCATTCATAAATATCTAAGCTTTTGAAAATGAGGAACTGATACATTGATCAAATGTGCAATTTATCACTGGCACCTGTCCCTCTCCACCAGAGGTGACCTTCAAACCTACAGGGTGGCCCTACAGTGATCTAAGAATGTTTCCTCCAAGAAGTTAAATGAGGCTGAAGAGATGGCTCAGTAGTTCAGAGCACTAGCTGTTCTTGCAGAGGACCCAAATCAGTTCCCAGCACCCACATGGCAGCTAACAACTAACTGTAATTCCAGTTTCAGGGGATCCAAGCCTCTTCTGAACCTCCAACGACGTTGATTACAGGGTCCACTTACATACACACCATAAAAAATGTCTTTTATTTATTTTTTTGTCTTTTTGGAGGTCTCCCTAAACCCCAGTGGCCTGGAAACTCTCTATGTAGAGCAGGTTGGCTTGAATTACCAGCACCCACCGTGCCTCTGCCTCTGCCTCCTGAGTTGTGGATTAAAGGGTGTGCCACCATACCTGGCTTTTTTTTTTTTTTTTAAGGTTAACTCGGTTTTATTTAAAGACCCGTGTTTCACTTAAAAAAACAAAATTATTTAGGTATGAGTGGAAAAATCAACGTTATCTTTAGGAAAAAAAAGCCATTCGTATGGTGGCTCTAGCCTTTAATCCCAGGACTCAGGAGAGAGGCAGGCAGATACTCTGTGAAATTCAAGGCCAGCTGGTCTTATAAGTGAGTTCCAGGCCAGCTGGGACTACAGGGAGACCCCTGTCTCCAAAAAGACTAAGAACAAATAACTAACTAACTAAATAACTAAATAAATACATAAATAAATAAATAAAGTGAAGCACTTGTAGGCCAACCTGGGCACACGGTGAGTCTTATGTCTCAAAAAAAAGAAAGAAGGAGGAAGGGAGGGACGGGAGGGAGGAAGAAGGGGAAGGAAAAGGAAAGGGGGAACGAGGGGGAGGCAGGGAGGGCGAGGGGAAGAGGGAAAGGGAAGAAAACGAAGGAGGGACAGAAGACGTGGATTCTCTGAGTTCAAGGATAGCCTGGTCTTCACAGAGGATTTTTCCAGGCCCAGCTGAGCACACAGAGACCCTGTTGCCAAAAAACACCAAAAAAAAAAAAAGTTCAAAGAGAAGGCTCCAAAGTAAAAGAGATGTGACCTCTTTCATTCATGAAAATGAATACAGGGTAGGAGAGTGGAGTCTGCAGTTAAGAGCAAAAGAAGCTTCTTGCAGAGTAACCGGTGCATCCCAGCACTCAATGGCAGCTAACAACCATCCGTACTCCAGTTCCAGGGATCCCATGCTCTTTTCTGACTTCTGGGCATTGCACCTTACCCACACATGAACGCAATCCACTCATACCACATAAGTAAAAAGAAGAAAAGACCATGGCGGGTGGTGCACGCCTTTATATCCTAGCACTCAGAAGACAGGCAGAGGGCAAAGGGGGGGATCTTTGTGAAGGGAGTTAAGGCCCGCCTGTTCTAGAGAGTGAGTTTTCAGGGGGTGGGTCTACATCTCGAAAGAGAAAGTAAAGAAAGAAAGGAAAGAAAAGAAAGAAAGCAAATGAAAGAAAGAATAGGAAAGAAAAGGAGGCACGGAAAGGAAGGAAGGAAGGAAGGAAGGAAGGAAGGAAGGAAGGAAGGAAGGAAGGAAGGAAGGAAATGCAAATAGTAGAAGCTAAACATTGACACAAGGCACAATTAGTGAAATATATTGAAATGCAAGAAACACTGTGAAACTATTAATGTTGTTGAGATTTGTTTCTGTGGGACCTTTCGAGACATTGTGCAGTACGCCAAGTTCAAATGATGCCTTAAATAAAGAGTAGAGCTGGGTGTGGTTGTGCACACCTACAGTCACAGGACTTGGGATATAGAAGCAAGAAGGTCAGGAGCTCAAGGTCATCCCTGCCTATTATTCAGTAAACTCAAGGTCAGCCTGGGCTACATGAGACTCTGCCTCAATTTTTTTTAAAAAAGACTATAATTTTTTTTTCTGATAGGTGTGTCTCTCCAAAATCCTCAGGGCTTATATACACTTGGGGAAGGAGGGACCTAGTGATGAATCAGGTCAGTTTCAGGGATTTCCTGCACTACTGAGCTGCTTAGTTCCTTTCAAACACCTACTGTTTGCCTCCCCTGAAAACATCTTATCTCTTACCTTCCTTTTGACACCTGACCTTCTGAGTGCCAGGATCAAAGGCATGTGCCAGTAGGCCCAGCCAAGATCTGCTTGTTTATCCATTTATCTTTATCCCTTTAGGTGCATTTTCGTGAGTCTCTCAATCTGTAAAAACGCATTATGTTATGTACATTTTTTAATTTATTTATTATTTTTATGTATATGAGTGTACTGTCTGCATGTAGGTTGTTGCACCTGTGTCGTGCAATGTGGAGGTCAGAAGAGGGCGTCAGATTCCCCTGAACTGGACTTAAAGATGGTTCTTAGCCACCATGTGGGTGCTGGGAATGGAACCCGGGTCCTCTGCAAGAGCAGTTGGCGCTCTTAACCGCTGAGCCATCTCTCCAGCCCTATGTTATCTACATTTAACAAAACGTTTTTACAGAGGATGGGCAGGACAAGACAACATTGGTGAAGGACTCTAAAAGTACCTTGTCATCCATTCTCAGCAAATGTCAGTTAATAAAATTCATAACTAAGAAGACACTAAAGTAAACCATTAGCAAAGTCTAATACAGCACGAAAAGATTTTATCCATTTGTATCAGGTATTTGACTGCCATATCTTGGGCCATATTCATGCATTTCTTTTACCTCTGATGAGCTAGGTGGGGCTGGCTCTAGCTGCTTACTCTAGCCTGGGGCCAGTGGAGGAATTGTCATGCATCTCTTTAGCTATACCTGTACCCATTATCTTGTCTGTGCCTGTAACCTGGCTTCGAAGCCGGGTTAACAATTTGGTGTACTCAGAGGAGACAGTTATCCACCCATAGGTCAGACTTAATCTCTTTAACTTTATAAAGTTATATATACATATAAAATGTCATCAGCTGATGTTTACTGACTCGTATTCCTGGGGACCCCCATGAACAAAGGCACACCTACTTCCAGCATCCACCCAAGCCCAGATACTTTTCTTGTTGGGAGTGATGCATATGGAAAGAAAATGACAACAACAACAGAAAAGAACTGCAAATCAAAGAATGACTGAAAGGTGAATCTGGTTGGGCGGGAGATTGGGAGGGGACACGGTCTAGATTATGTTGTAAACATATATCTTGTACAAAAAAATATGTAAATACAATAAAATTTTAAATGCCAAAATAAGAATAAAAATAAAATAAAATAATCTTTCCCTAAAATTAGTGATCTTATGGGTTTTATGTTACAGTGGAGAACTAACAGAGATAACTGTCCTGGGACCCATTTATGTTTTAATGACGTTGCTATCGCTTAGAGCTCTTTTCTCTAGATTGGTGAGAATGTATCTGCCCCAATGAGTTTATATATAATTGCAAAGTTAGCTGCATGGCTGGCCATGGCCTTAATCCCCAAGCACTCAGGGACAGAGGCAAGTGATCTTCTGTGGAACCGCCCTATCTTCCAACACTGTATGAGGGGCGGGACAGTCCCTTCACTTACCATGCTCCCAAGGTTACAGCACAGTGACACGAGGCAGGAGTAGTTTCTGTGATGGTTGGGGGGGACCTAAAGGAGAGTACATTCTAATGTAACTTAAACCAGTTTTGTGATTATTATTATTTCTTTTTGAGACAGGGTCTCAGTCCCTAGAACTTGGTATGTAGACCAGGCTGACCTCAAATTGCAATGATCCTCCTGCCTCAGAATTGTAAGTGTTATGATTACAGGTGTGTGTGTGTCCCAACACAGCATTATAACCCTTAATTTTAAAATGTATTAGAAAAGGGGTGTGTGTGTGTACATGTGTGAGCATGCTACCATGTCGGTAGAATGCTTGTCTTCCAAATAAAACTGGGAGTGGTGGCATATACCTGTAATCCCAGTACCTAGGAGGTAGAGGCAGGGAGATCAGAAGTTCAGGATCGTCCTTGATGACATGAAGAATTCAAGACCAGCCTGGGTTACCTAAAACCTTGTCTTTGAAAAAGAAAGAAAGAAAGAAAGAAAGAAAGAAAGAAAGAAAGAAAGAAAGAAAGAAAGAAAGAAAGAAAGAACAAATGAATCCAGAGAGATTGGCAGTACAATAATAACGATAATAATAAAAATGGCAACAACATATCCCAAAGAAAATGCCATATCATTCTATAATTATAAAGTCCATTAGAGCTGACTCTGGGTACTTAAGCAGTTTATTCAAATAAGTTTATTTAATGAATACTGGGTGAAAGCAAGTGAATTTTATTGGCTGGTAAAGTGTGTCTCAGTAAATCATAAAAGACAGAATAGAACACAGGTAGCACACAAAATCACTTCAAGCCGCACTCCAGACAACACTGAAAGCCACGGAACTGGCTTAGTAAGGAACCTCTGGCCTTAGTCACGGCTTGTACCCCATTGGCCTAGCGGCCAGGACTGACTTTACTATATCATGCTGCCTGCCGGTCAGCACCAAAGCAGATGCCAGACTCAGTGTGAGGGCCACACCTGACCTCTCTGCTTCTGCCCATGACTGCTATGGAGCCTGTTTTCTGGTATGACTCCTCAAATAAAGCCTCACAGGTCTATGCCTTGACTGCAAAGACCCCAGGAAGTTGAGAATTGGGGGGGGGGTTAGGTTAGACAAGCAGAACTCAGGCCAGGGTTTTCCTACAAATAATAAAAGTGGTTAAAATGCTCTGGGGCAGCCTGCAAATGTAATCAGAATCTACGGAGCAGCTTCCAATGGTCCATAAACTCAACTCTGTTCAGTCAAATTTTCCTAATTTGGTATTTATGACATTTACATTAGATATACCACTCAGAAAATCTCTGATTTCTCCGAAAACATAAAAGATTGATGGTAGATGTTCCTCTTTGGTCTTTTTGAGGCAGGGTCTCCCTTTAGTCCCAGCTGCTCTGGAGCTCGCTATGTAGACCAGGGTGGCCTTGAACTCACAGATATCTGCCTGCCTCTGCCTCCCAAATGCTGGGATTAGATGTTGCTTTTAATAGTTAATAATATGCTCTCTGGACACAGACATTCTAGATTAAAATCCTTGTTTGAAGGCCTGGGATGCAGCTTGTTGATAGTGTTTGCCTAGCATGCACAAGGCCTCAGGCTCGATCCCTTAGCACAGCATTACCGAAACTAGTCGATGTGGCTGATGCCGACTAATCTAGTAAATCCACACACTAGGACGGCTGTTGAGGCCATGGAGGCTGAGAGTTCAACGGTTCATCCTTGCTGATGCATAGTGATGTTCAAAGCCAGCCTAAGCTGACATGATGGACTCTTGTCCTCAAAAACAATTAGTAAACTATGCACCTTTTTGTAAAACGTTGTTAGCTATGCACGGCTAAGTCATCTCAATTTCTTGCACCTGCTAAATGGTTGGTAAAAGCACATCGGTGACTGTCCTCCACAAGTCCTATTAGGCCTTTAAAAGGCATTCCATAGATTTCCTTTTTTTTTTCTTTGTTCTCTCTTTTTTGAACAGTCTCCTCTGTACCCCACTGTCCGGAACTTCCACTCTGTCGACCGAGGCTGTGCCTTGAACTCATCAAATGATCCTCCTCGCCTCTGCCTGAGGCTTAGCTTAGCGCATTAAAGGCGGTGCACCACCACGCCAGGCAAGTTCCTCGATTCTTACCAAGCTGAATGGTTATTGTGGAAGGGTGGTGTTGTGGCCTTTAGAGCAGGCACCTCCAATTGGAAATCGTCATTAGGTCGACTGCGAGCTATGCCCTTCAAGCCAGAATTACCGAGCACGCCTCTTCTTCTCCTTTGCTCCTTTGGCTGTTCTGCTAGGGAAGACTTTTTATCAACACACACACACACACTCTCACACACAAGTGCTGCCTCTCCAAAAGCCCAACCCTCAAGGCAAAATGATCATGGACGAGAATCTCCAAAACTGTGAATTAAAATAAATCTTCATAACTAGTTGTAAACATTTCTTGTTGGGAGTGATGCATAATGGAAAGAACAACAACACCAACAACAGAAAAGACTGCATCAAAGAACTGACTGAAAGGGTGAATCTGGTGGGGTGGGGAGGTTGGGAGGGGGCACGGGTCTAGATTCAATTTGTAACATAATCTTGTACAAAAAAATATGTAAAACAATAAATTTTAAAAATGCAAAAATAAAATAAAATAAAATAAAATAAATCTTCCCTATAAATTAGTGATCTTGGGTATTTTGTTACAGTGGCAACTAACAGAGTAACTGTCCTGGACCCATATTATATGTTTTAAATGAGTTGATATGCTTAGAGCTCTTTTCTATAGATTGGTGGAAATGTACTGCACCCATGAGTTATATATAATGTGCAAAGTTTAGCTGGGCATGGTGGCACATGCCTTTAATCCCAGCACTCAGGAGACAGAGGCAAGTGGATCTCTCTGAGTTCAAGGCTAGCCTGGTCTACAGAGTGAGTTCCAGGCCGGCTGGAGCTACACAGAAACCCTGTTGCAAAAACACCAAAAAAAAAAAGAAGTTCAAAGAGAAGGCTCCAAAGTAAAAGAGATGTGACCTCTTTCATTCAAGAAAATGAATACAGGGCAGGAGAGATGACTCTGCAGTTAAGAGCAACAGAAGCTCTTGCAGAAGAACTGGGTTTGAATCCCAGGACTCACATGGCAGCTAACAACCATCTGTAACTCCAGTTCCAAGGGATCCAATGCCCTTTTCTGACCTTCTCTGGGCATTGCACACTTACACACATGCAAGCAATCCACTCATACACATAAGTAAAATGAAAGAAAGAGCCAGGCGTGTTGGTGCACGCCTTTAATCCTAGCACTCAGGAGGCAGAGGCAGGGGGATCTTTCTGAGTTCAAGGCCAGCCTGGTCTAGAGAGCGAGTTTCAGGGGCTGGGGCTAGATCTTGAAAAGACCAAAAAGAGAAAGGAAGGAAGGAAGGAAGGAAGAAAGGAAGAAAGGAAGAAAGGAAGAAAGGAAGAAGGGAAGAAGGGAAGAAGGGAAGAAAGGAAGAAAGGAAGAAAGGAAGAAGGGAAGAAGGGAAGAAGGGAAGAAAGGAAGAAAGGAAGAAAGGAAGAAAGAAAGAAAGAAAGAAAGAAAAGAAAGAAAGAAAGAAAGAAAGAAAGAAAGAAAGAAAGAAAATGCAAACAGTAGAAGATAAACATTGACCCAAGGCACAGACAATCAGTGAAATATATTGAAATGCAGGAAACACTGTGAAACCATTAATGTTGTTGAGATTTGTTTCTGTGGGACCTTGCGAGACATTGTGCAGTATGCCAAGTTCAAATAATGCCTTAAATAAAGAGTAGAGCTGGGTGTGGTTGTGCACACCTATAGTCCCAGTACTTGGGATATAGAAGCAAGAAGGTCAGGAGCTCAAGGTCATCCCTGCCTATTATTCAGTAAACTCAAGGTCAGCCTGGGCTACATGAGACTCTGCCTCAATTTTTTTTAAAAAAGACTATATTTTTTTTTCTGATAGGTGTGTCTCTCCACAGTCCTCAGGGCTTATATACACTTGGGGAAGGAGGGACCTAGTGATGAATCAGGTCAGTTTCAGGGATTTCCTGCACTACTGAGCTGTTTAGTTCCTTTCAAACACCTACTGTTTGCCTCCCCTTGAAACATCCTATCTCTTACCTCCCTTTTGAAACCTTCTGAGTGCCAGTATCAAAGGCATGTGCCAGCAGGCACAGCCAAGATCCGCTTGTTTATCCATTTATCTTTATCCCTTTAGGTGCATTTGCGTGAGTCTCTCAATCTGTAAAAACGCATTATGTTATGTACATTTTTAAAATTTATTTATTATTTTTATGTATATGAGTGTACTGTCTACATGTAGGTTGCTGCACCTGTGTCGAGCAATGTGGAGGTCATATGAGGGCGTCAGATTCCCCTGGAACTGGAGTTAAAGATGGTTCTTAGCCACCATGTGGGTGCTGGGAATGGAACCTGGGTCCTCTGCAAGAGCAGTTGGTGCTCTTAACCGCTGAGCCATCTCTCCAGCCCCATGTTATCTACATTTAACAAAACCTTTTTACAGAGGATGGGCAGGACAAGATAACATTGGTGAAGGACTCTAAAAGTACCTTGTCATCCATTCTCAGCAAATGTCAATTAATGAAGTTCATAATTAAGAAGACACTAAAGTAAACAATTAGCAAAGTCTAATACAGCATGAAAAGATTTTATCCATTTGTATCAGGTATTTGACTGCCCTATCTTGGGCCATGTTCATGCATTTCTTTTACCTCTGATGAGCTAGGTGGGGCTGGCTCTAGCTGCTTACTCAAGCCTGGGGCCAGTGGGGGAATTGTCATGTATCTCTTTAGCTATACCTGCACCCATCATCTTGTCTGTGCCTGTAACCTAGCTCCGAAGCTGGGTGAACAATTTGGTGTACTCAAAGGAGACAGCTATCCACCCATAGGTCAGACTTAATCTCTTTAACTTTATAAAGTTATATATATATATATATATATATATATATATATACACACATATATATATGTCATCAGCTGATGTTTACTGACTTGTATTCCGGGGGACCCCCATGAACCAAGGCACACCTACTTCCAGCATCCACCCAAGCCCAGATACTTTTAACATTAAGAAAAGGCATGGGGCTGGAGAGATGGCCTAGCAGTTAAGAGCGCTGATCGCTCTTACAGAGGACCCGGGTTCGAACCCCAGCACCCACATTGCAGCTGAGAATCGTCTGAAACTCCAATTCCAGGAGAACTCCAGTTCCAGGGGAATCTGACACCCTCTTCTGACCTCCACGGCATTGCACGACACGGGTGCACAAACTTGCATGCAGACAGTACATTGATACACATACAGAAATAAATAAATGCCGGGCGTGGTGGTGCACGCCTTTAATCCTAGCACTTGGGAGGCAGAGGCACGCGGATCTCTGTGAGTTCGAGGCCAGCTTGGTCTACAGAGTGAGTTCCAGGACAGCCAGAGCTACAGGGAGACCCTGTCTCAAAAAGACCAAAAAAAGAAAAGAGAAAAAAGAAAAAGAAAAAGACAATCCACACTTTAACATGGGACTTTGCAGGTGTCTCTGGCCACTCCTTTAGAGAAATGTCTTGGGAAGTTCCAATTCCTGGAGAACTTCTTCGTTCACAGCACGGGGTGCAGGAACGATCACTTGTACCTCTTGTTTTAGCACCTTACAAACCCAGTTATACCCTGGTCTAAGTCATTTGGGTTTACTAAAAAGCCTCTCTTATTTTTACAAAGCTCATGCCCTACCATGGGACCCCCCAAAGCCACTAAAACTCCATCCCCATCCTGAGGTCTCTGATCAATTAACTAACCTTTGTCCCAGCTCTTGGATGAACAGAGTCCTATCTCGTCTGGTGAATTGGGTATCAGCTATTGCTTTTGTAAATCTTTATTTTACTATTATTCTTACCTTAAAAAAATTTTTTTTATTTATTATGTATATGAATGTACTGTCTGTATGTAGGTTTGTGCACCCAATGCCGCGGAGGTCAGAAGAGGGCATTGTATTCCCCTGGAACTGGAGTTAAAGATAGTTCTTAGCTGCCATGTGGGTGCTGGGAACTGAACCCGGGTCCTCTGCAAGAGCAGTCGGCGCTCATAACTGCTGAGCCATCTCTCCAGCCCCTATTTTTACCTTTTTTTTCCACTTTATTATTCTATTCTTTCCACGTTTTTGAATCCTAGGAAGGGATCTTCAGCACAGATCTAAATTGTGTTTTCTTTCCTTGTATCCTGTCAACTGAAGAAACAGGTTGACAGCATTTTCATCTTCTCTTACACAAGCAAACTTCCACTGAGCAGCAATCTGGGCTCTAGACTTTTTTTTTCTAGACCTATTTTTAGCTATACATAGCAGCAGCCACACAACTTCTGTGGCAGACTGTTTACACTCATTCTTCATATGTTAGTGTTACAGACTGTGAAGTTTACCTTAATCCTTTAACTTTTTTTTTCTTGAGACAAGGTCTCCCTGTGGCCTGAGCTAGCCTGGAACTTAAGCAGGCTGGCCTGGATCTCACAGAGATCCACCTGTTTCTACCTCCTGAGGGCTGGGATTAATGCTATGTGCTACCATGCCCTGCTACCTTTGTAAGGGCCTCTCTGATATTCACACACCAGACTCTACTCCTCAAGTAGGCGTACCATCCCCATACCAGGTGGAAGAAGACAGCCTCAACAAGATTTCCTCTACAGACTCCCCACCCAGGCTTTCCTTCCAGATAGAGGACCCAGCCTTGGTCGCACGTCTCGGGACCCACCGTAGGGACCATGCAACCAGTGACGGAGCGAGTAGCCATATCAGGACACCCCCTTCAGATGCTCCACCTCAGGTGTTTGGCCTCAGGTGCGTGCCTTGCTACCTGTAGCCAAGACCACACAATCACTTCTTCCCAACTCATTTTTGGTTCCCCATGTTTGGGCTCCGATTATGTCGTGTGACACTTTTCCTGGAGAGATGTAAACAAATGTTCTATTCACTTTGACAGGGAACCAATGACAGACCAAAGTGAGGACACCAAAATTCAACTGGATGAGCCAATGAGCTTTATTAGAGTGGCTTACAGGAATATGGGTGAGGGAATACCGACAGAAGCAGAAAAGACTCACAGACAGCTGCATCACCAAAACCCACCGCAGCATGGGTGACAACTCAAAATCAGGAACCTGGAACTCACTGCACAACCTGCAGGCCACTCAGTGGGTTGGAAAGTTATCTTTCAAGTGGTTCAGTTGGCCTGAAAACCTCTTCTGTGAAGATTGCTGCTCTCTGCTTGCTCCAAGCAACTTGGCTGTTCCGACTTTCTTGAAGGCAGTGCAGCTCCAGGGATCTGCCCATTAGAGAATGAATCTGACGGGCATATACTGGGGACAAGGAGAAGAGCAGGATGTTCTAAGCAGGAGTAGGGCGTCGGGAACAAAAGCCCAGAGGTAAGAATGCGCATGAAATGGGCCACAGGTGCTTGTATGGGATAGAGCTTAAGAAGAGACAAGGCATCATCCACCATGACCAAGTTGGATTCATACCAGAGATGCAGGGATGGTTCAACATACGAAAATCAATAAACATCATCAAACATATCAATGGATTGAAGGACAAAAACCACACCATCATCTCAATTGATGCGGAGAAAGCCTTTGACAAAATCCAGCATCCTTTCATGTTTAAAGTCCTGGAGGGAATTGGTCTGAAGGGATCATTCCTCAATGTAATCAAAGCCATATACAGGAAACCCACAGCCAATATCATCCTAAATGGGGAAATGACAGAAGCATTTTTTAACATTGTTTTTATTGATGCTGTGGTCATTTCATACATCATTTTCCAATGCAGTTCAGGAAAGCTTTCCCTTGTCCCTTCCCCCCACCACCCCACCCCAACCAGATCATGCATTCTGACCAAACTTGCCTGCACTTTCTTCTCAGTTTTTTTTTTCCATTTTTTTAGTCTAAGTGATAATCCAGAGTACCAGCATCCTTCATGAAAACCATTTTGAGCTAGGCTTTTTGGTCCGCACCCCCACAGACACCACCTCATCCAGCGTGGGGTGACGGGGTTGTCACTTTCCAATCAGTTGATCAAATGAGGGTCCCAGACTACTCCATGTGCTTGATGGGTTTCACAACTTCCACCCCATCGCCCAGCCCTTACATTTCTATTACCACACCCCACTCCTCATTCTGAAGATGGGGTGTCCCTAGGTTAGAAAAGAGGGGCCACGGTGGATGAGCAAGCAGACTCAGTTCGCACCTCTCCTGCGAGAGCTTGTTTGATCTGGTCATCTGGATGTTGGACCATTTCTGGTTGTCCTTCATGGGCTTCAGTGTGCCAGGAATAAGCCTTTCTAGACCTACTAATGAGCACACAGCAATTAGATATATAGTATTAAAAGTACTAATTATAATGTAGTTGCTTTGGTATAACAGAACTGTTGCACATATTTGTAGATGATATGTTGATCCATAGAATTACATTTTTTCTCCTGTTAAGTATGGACCAGGGTCCTTATGTGGCTTATGACATCTCCTAACTGTAGAGGATTAGCTTGTGGCATCAGCCCGGGTTATTCCTCCAAGGAGAGAGCCTAATAGCAATTCGATTTGGTCTATATCCAGGCATATGCTGCCTCTGCTGCACAGTATTTTCCAGGCAGTGAGGTGTACTGGTGCTGACGGAGGAGTCTTGCTTGACTCAAGAGACCTGTATTTGCTTTATTGGTTTATTGTGGCCTTTGGTAACACTCTCTGGGTTCCAGAGTGCCATCTGTACACTTTGCAATGTGCCTGTGGTCTCCAATACATCTTCTCCATGTTATAACGTCCGGTCTTCAGCAGCGGGCCTTATCACGCCTCGTTCGTTGCAGTGCGTGTATCGCAAGTGTTTCTAGAGGCAACGGAGCCTTTATCCTTTCAGTGGGGCTCGTATAGATCCCGACCAACATCTCCCTGGTAGAAAATCCATTACTCGATTTGTCCAATGTCTCCTATTGATATATTTTTTTATATGTCATCAGTTTAGAGGATTTAGTGTTATATTTGGTTCTGAACAAGAATAATCCTTTTCACAGTTTCTAATAATGCTATTAGTCAATTAAAGAAGGAGTTTTACCAGTTTGTAATAAGAGATTACCTCTATAATACTGTCTCCAATTTACAGTTGGGAGCGACCTTCATCATTGTCATATTTCTCCTGTTTCTGGGGGGGAGCGTAACTGAAAGTCTGTCATATCGTGCAGCATCCAAAGACATCATTACCGCATCTGAATTGATAGTTCACTCAATGGGCTATATCTAAATAGTTGTTACATGTGGGGCCACCATAGGTTTGGACCGTTTATGGCATCTTTTTTTTTGAGGCTTTCTTTCCTTTCGATGTTCCGCGGCGTCAAACCTCGAAGGTTGGCGAGCTTCTGGATTACATGCTCAGTGCCAAGCTTGTAATCCTTCCTTTCTCAGCCGTTACCTTGGTGACATTTTGTCCTATTAGGAACACACAATGCTTTGTGCCCAATAGTTAGGCTTTATAAGATCGTGCATTGAAAGGTTTTTGACCGAAGAAGGTGGTTCAGTATTATCGGTACCCCCCCTTTTTTTTAAGCCCATGAGTCTCCAGAAACAGTTGTATTAGACATAACTATAGGTGGAATCAGGCATAGATTTATCAAATTTACCATGTGTGTGTGGGGTGACTATATATGATTAACTTGGGGGCACACTTAATTTATAGGTTAAATCCAGCTTAAGGAGATTGCTACACTCGGTGATACTGTATCACACAGACAAGAAACTAGAGGAACATTCGTGTGCCAATCCCCGAGTTATTACTACTACCAATCTTTTATGTCAACAATCATAATGACGACAACTGGTGAATTATCATCTCACATTGCAACTCGGCATGATTTACCGTATTTGCTCAGCCGGCTGTGAAGACCGAATGTTGTTACTATTACACCTATTTACTTATCCTAATACTCCATATAACAACCTTCTTTTCCTGAGGACATGTGTCTAGGCAAAACTGTAACAGGATAGGTACTTGGAAACTACGGTCACTTTAAATATAGCATTAAAGATCTATACACCCCGTGATCCCATCACCTTCTAACACTCCCCCACTTCCAAATTCACAATTACGGTCGTTGTTTGAGCAGTTCTTCTGCTGTTTGTTCTTTTACATCTGCATCTACTTCCACGAGAAATAGTTTAATCTGGCCGTTTATTGGTCACAGCATTCCAACATGCATGGTATGAGGAACACCATTTGTAGTTTTTTTTGTTTTTCTGGACTGTGTTACTTCACTTAACCTAAAATGTCCTCTAGCTCGCAATCCATTTACCTGCAAAAAAGTTCATGCTGGGTTGTCTCATCTTTACCGCTGCATCGAACCTCCATGTAAACACTGTGCACACCAATTTTCTCGTATCCACGTGTCAGTGGCGGGCATACTGAGGCTGGTTCCAGCTTTTTGCTATGGTGAACAGAGTGAACTCAACATAGGCTGTGCACTGTTTTGTTTCTTTGCCGTTAAGATGTGTTTGTGGGTATATTTACCCAGGAGTGGTCTGACTGGGCCAAATGGAAAGGTCGCTTTGAGTCTTTTAAGGTTTTCTCCACACTGCATTTCACTAATGGCTGTCCCAGTTTACATTCCCCCCAGCACTGGATGAGTGTTCCCCTTCTCCACAACCCCTCCAGCACTTAGTATCATTGGTTCTTGAGTCCTCGCCAGTCTTCTATTTGTGAGTTGCTAGGTGCTATTCTCAAAAGTCTTGGTTTTAATTTGCACATTTCCTTAATTATCAAGAGCTTGGTCTGATACACATCTCTCTCTTAAGATGTTGCTTGCCCTCTCATATTTCCTCCTGTGTGAAGTCTCTATTCAGATCTTTGCTCCATTCTTTTGAGTGTTTCATTTGTTTTTGTTTTTTTTTTCTTCTATGTTTTTTGAGCAGTTGGATACTCAGGGAGATTATAATGCTTTGTCAATGTATCTCTGCAGTGGATAGCGTTTTCCTCTCCCATTCTGTGGGTTTTATCTTCACTTCCTTTAGAGTTTCTTTTGATGTACAGACAGAAACTTTTGAGATTACGGAAAGATCCCATTTAGTCAATTGTCGATTCCTTAGTCTGCTATTGTGCACTGCGCGTGATTTGTCTTGATTTAGGAAGTTCTTCTCTACCAACCCTATGTATTTTAGTCTGCTGCCAAGTTTCTTCTTCTATCACTCCAGAGTTTGGGGTTTCACATTTGAGATCTTTGATCCACTTCTTGGAGGTTGACTTTGTGTCGCCCAAGGTGAGCAGGTTTGGTTCATCTTGAGTATGGGGGGTCATTTTTCATTCTGTAGACACGTGGTGATCCAATTTCAGCACCTTTTGCTGAAGACACTGTCTTTCCTCCATGTGTCTTCTTGGCCCCCTTGTCAAATATGCTTTGGCCTGAAATTGTCTGGAACTCTATGAGCTCAGGTTTGGATTTTCGGTTTTTTTCCAATTGGTCAATGGCTCTGTTTTTTTTTTTTTGGCCAGTACCATGCTGATTGATTTTTATGGACTACTACCCTGTAGTATAGTTTGTGCTGTTGGTTCTCCGCGATCCCCCCTCTGTATTTGCTCTTTTCACGCCATGGGTTGCTTGGCTCTTTCGGGGTCATTTGTTTCTTTTCAAATTGAAATTGCGGCATTTTTCATTCAAGCCTGTAGACAACGAGACATCTTGGGATTTTGATTTTTGCTTTGGACTTGCATTTAAATCTGTAACACCTAGTTTGGGTAGCGATGGACCATTTTTACAATATATTTATTTTCCAATCAGCGCCATGGATGTGTCCCTCTTCGAGTGTCTTCTCTCAATTTCTCATTGTCCGCGGGTTTAAACTTTTGTGTTGCTCGCGCTCCTTGGGGTCCTTATTGGTCGTCTGGGTTTTTGTTCTAGAATTTTGCCTGCTCTGCCGGCCTATTGTGCAGTTGGGTTGAGCGGTCTGCTCCTTGTCGTCTTCTTCGTGTTGCCATTGTTGTTGGTCCTGTCACGACACGGCATCCTGCTTTTTTCTCGTTTATTGTTGTATCTCTGCCATTTACCAAAAGTATGATATCGTTTCTAGGAGTTTTTTGGTGGATTTCTTAGCATCCTTTAGGTAGACTATCACATCATCTGCAAAAAAACACGTATATGCGTTTTGACTTACTGTGTCTTGTTCCAATATGAAACATCCTTTAATTTACGCGCCGTTTTAGTTTAGTGCCTTATTGCCCTAGCACGGGTTTCCAGCACTATATTGAAAAAGGAGTGGTGACAGGGGGAAGCCTGGCCAAGTTTTTTAACATTGTTTTTATTGATGCTGTTGTGCATTTCATACATCATTTTCCATATCAGGTTCAGGAATATTTCCCTTTCCCTTCCCCCCACCACCCCACCCCAACCTCAGATCATGCATTCTGACATAACTGTGCCTGCATATTCTTCTCAGTTTTTTTTTCCATTTTTAAGCTCTAAGTGATAATCCATGAGTACCGCATCCTTCATGAAAACCAATTTTGCAGAGTGCTTTGTTGGTCCCAACCCCCACAGCCCACCTTCCAGCGTGGGTGTGAGGGGTTGTATGTTCCAATCAGGTTGATCAAGATGAGGGTCCCGACTACTCATGCTTGGATGGGTCCTCAATTACACCCCAATCGTCCACAGCCCTTACATTCGATCCACACCCCCTCCTCCGAGATGGCCCTAGGCTTAGAAAAGATGGGGCCACGGTGGATGAGCAAGCAGATCTCACGTTCCTACTCTCTCTGGAGGCTGTTGCTCTTGGACTGTCTGGCCAATTCTGGTTGTCCTTCATGGCTGGTCAGTGTCCAGGAATAACCTTTCTGCCTACTAATGAAGCACAGCAATTGATATATAGGTATTTAAACAGCTACTAATAGTTAATGGTAGGTTACTTTGGTATACGACGCACATATTTTAGATGATATGTTGATCCATAATTAATTTTTTCCCTGTTAAGTATGACCGGGTCCTACTGTGGCTTATGACATCTCCTAACCTGTAGAGGATGTAAGCTTTGGCATCAGCCCGGGTTATTCCTCCAAGGAGAGAGCAATAGCCAATTGATTTGGTATATCAGGCATGGCTGCCTCTGCTGCACAGTATTTCCAGGCAGGTGAGGTGTAGCTGGTGCTGCGGTGGAGTCTTGCTTGACTCAAGGAGACCTGTATTGGCTTTATTGGTTTATTGTGGCCTTTGGTAACACTCTCTGGTGTTCCAGAGCCATCTGTACACTTGCATGTGTGGTTGGTCTCCAATACATCCTTTCCCATGTTAACGTCCGGTCTTCAGCAGCGGGCCTTATCCCCTCTTCTTGCAGGCTATCTCCAAGTGTTTTAGAGGCAAGGAGCCTTTATGCCTTTGTGGGCCTTAGATCCCTGACCAACACTCTCCCTGGTTAGAATAATCCATTACTGATGTCAGAGTCCTGCCTATTGATTATTTTGTCTTAAGTGCATGTTTAGGAGGATGTTTAGTGTTTATATTTGGTTCTGAACAGAGAATAATCCTTTTCACAGTTTCTAATAATGCTATAGTCATTAAAAAGTGAGTTTTTACCCAGTTTTGTATAAGAGATTACTCTATATACTGTCTCCAATTTACAGTTGAGAGCGACCTATCATTGTCATATTTCTCCTGTTCTGGGGGGGAGGTAACTAATAGCTGTCTATCAAAACGTCGCTATCCAAAGAATGATTGCCCACATCTGATTGCGAGCATCAATTCTATCTAAATAGTTGTTACATGTGGGGCCCCGAAGGTTTGGACCGTTATTGGCATCTTTTTGAGGCTTTTCTTTCCTTTCGATGTTCCGACGGCGTCAACCTGAAGGTTGGCGAGCCTTGCTGATAGCCATGCTCAGTCCAAGCTGTACATCACTTTCCTTTCTCAGCCGTTACCTATTGTGACATTTTGTCCTATGGAACACAGCTAAATCTTTCCCAATAGTAGGTTTAAGACGGTGAATTGTAGGTTTTTGACGAGAAGGGTTGCAGTATTATCGTACCCCCCCTTTTTTTTAAGCCCATGATCTCCAGAAACAGTTGTATTAATCCATAACTATAGGGGGAATCAGGCATCAGATGTATCAAATTTACCATGTTTGTGGTGGGGGACTATATATGATTAACTTGGGGGTGCACAACTTCAATTTATGTTACAATCACTTAAAGGAATGCTACAGCGGTAGATTACGTATCACACAGAAGAAACTAACGTAGGAACATTCGGCTATGTGCCAATCCCGACGTTATTGCTCTAGCACAATTTTTATGTCAACAATCATAATGACGACAACTGGTGAATTATCATCTCACATTGCAACTCGGCATGATTTACCGTATTTGCTCAGCCGGCTGTGAAGACCGAATGTTGTTACTATTACACCTATTTACTTATCCTAATACTCCATATAACAACCTTCTTTTCCTGAGGACATGTGTCTAGGCAAAACTGTAACAGGATAGGTACTTGGAAACTACGGTCACTTTAAATATAGCATTAAAGATCTATACACCCCGTGATCCCATCACCTTCTAACACTCCCCCACTTCCAAATTCACAATTACGGTCGTTGTTTGAGCAGTTCTTCTGCTGTTTGTTCTTTTACATCTGCATCTACTTCCACGAGAAATAGTTTAATCTGGCCGTTTATTGGTCACAGCATTCCAACATGCATGGTATGAGGAACACCATTTGTAGTTTTTTTTGTTTTTCTGGACTGTGTTACTTCACTTAACCTAAAATGTCCTCTAGCTCGCAATCCATTTACCTGCAAAAAAGTTCATGCTGGGTTGTCTCATCTTTACCGCTGCATCGAACCTCCATGTAAACACTGTGCACACCAATTTTCTCGTATCCACGTGTCAGTGGCGGGCATACTGAGGCTGGTTCCAGCTTTTTGCTATGGTGAACAGAGTGAACTCAACATAGGCTGTGCACTGTTTTGTTTCTTTGCCGTTAAGATGTGTTTGTGGGTATATTTACCCAGGAGTGGTCTGACTGGGCCAAATGGAAAGGTCGCTTTGAGTCTTTTAAGGTTTTCTCCACACTGCATTTCACTAATGGCTGTCCCAGTTTACATTCCCCCCAGCACTGGATGAGTGTTCCCCTTCTCCACAACCCCTCCAGCACTTAGTATCATTGGTTCTTGAGTCCTCGCCAGTCTTCTATTTGTGAGTTGCTAGGTGCTATTCTCAAAAGTCTTGGTTTTAATTTGCACATTTCCTTAATTATCAAGAGCTTGGTCTGATACACATCTCTCTCTTAAGATGTTGCTTGCCCTCTCATATTTCCTCCTGTGTGAAGTCTCTATTCAGATCTTTGCTCCATTCTTTTGAGTGTTTCATTTGTTTTTGTTTTTTTTTTCTTCTATGTTTTTTGAGCAGTTGGATACTCAGGGAGATTATAATGCTTTGTCAATGTATCTCTGCAGTGGATAGCGTTTTCCTCTCCCATTCTGTGGGTTTTATCTTCACTTCCTTTAGAGTTTCTTTTGATGTACAGACAGAAACTTTTGAGATTACGGAAAGATCCCATTTAGTCAATTGTCGATTCCTTAGTCTGCTATTGTGCACTGCGCGTGATTTGTCTTGATTTAGGAAGTTCTTCTCTACCAACCCTATGTATTTTAGTCTGCTGCCAAGTTTCTTCTTCTATCACTCCAGAGTTTGGGGTTTCACATTTGAGATCTTTGATCCACTTCTTGGAGGTTGACTTTGTGTCGCCCAAGGTGAGCAGGTTTGGTTCATCTTGAGTATGGGGGGTCATTTTTCATTCTGTAGACACGTGGTGATCCAATTTCAGCACCTTTTGCTGAAGACACTGTCTTTCCTCCATGTGTCTTCTTGGCCCCCTTGTCAAATATGCTTTGGCCTGAAATTGTCTGGAACTCTATGAGCTCAGGTTTGGATTTTCGGTTTTTTTCCAATTGGTCAATGGCTCTGTTTTTTTTTTTTTGGCCAGTACCATGCTGATTGATTTTTATGGACTACTACCCTGTAGTATAGTTTGTGCTGTTGGTTCTCCGCGATCCCCCCTCTGTATTTGCTCTTTTCACGCCATGGGTTGCTTGGCTCTTTCGGGGTCATTTGTTTCTTTTCAAATTGAAATTGCGGCATTTTTCATTCAAGCCTGTAGACAACGAGACATCTTGGGATTTTGATTTTTGCTTTGGACTTGCATTTAAATCTGTAACACCTAGTTTGGGTAGCGATGGACCATTTTTACAATATATTTATTTTCCAATCAGCGCCATGGATGTGTCCCTCTTCGAGTGTCTTCTCTCAATTTCTCATTGTCCGCGGGTTTAAACTTTTGTGTTGCTCGCGCTCCTTGGGGTCCTTATTGGTCGTCTGGGTTTTTGTTCTAGAATTTTGCCTGCTCTGCCGGCCTATTGTGCAGTTGGGTTGAGCGGTCTGCTCCTTGTCGTCTTCTTCGTGTTGCCATTGTTGTTGGTCCTGTCACGACACGGCATCCTGCTTTTTTCTCGTTTATTGTTGTATCTCTGCCATTTACCAAAAGTATGATATCGTTTCTAGGAGTTTTTTGGTGGATTTCTTAGCATCCTTTAGGTAGACTATCACATCATCTGCAAAAAAACACGTATATGCGTTTTGACTTACTGTGTCTTGTTCCAATATGAAACATCCTTTAATTTACGCGCCGTTTTAGTTTAGTGCCTTATTGCCCTAGCACGGGTTTCCAGCACTATATTGAAAAAGGAGTGGTGACAGGGGGAAGCCTGGCCAAGTTNAAAAAAAAAAAAAGAAGAGACAAGGCTAGAAAAGGAAGCGTGGGCCGAGTCGTGCAGCTTTAAAGACGGATCAAAGAAATGCATCTGGGGGCTGGAGAGATGGCTCAGCAGTTAAGAGCACCAACTGCTCTTGCAGAGGACCCAGGTTCGATTCCCAGAACCCACACGGCAGCTAAGAACCGTCTTTAACTCCAGTTCCAGGAGAATCCGACACCCTCTTCTGACCTCCGTGGCATTGCATGATGACATGGGTGCACAAACCTAAACGCAGACAGTCATACACACAAAAAATAATAAAAAAAATATGCATCTGACAATGAAGTAGTGAAATCTCCCAGAGTTGTCTGTGCAGACCCGGCGCCATGCAGAATCATTCTCCTCCTAACCATTTCAGCTTTTTCTTTTCTTTAAAAAAGTTTTTAGGGCTGGAGAGATGGCCTAGCAGTTAAGAGTGCCAACTGCTCTTGCAGAAGACCCAGGTTTGATCCCAGCACCCACATGGCAGCCGAGAACCGTCTTTAACTCCAGTTCCAGGGGAATCCGACATCCTCTTCTGACCTCTGCTGTATTCCACAACACGGGTGCACAAACCTACATGCAGACAGTACATTCATACATATAAAAAATTAAAAAAATAAAAAAATTTTATTGAATTTTGTACATTTCATACCATATATTTTAATCATGTTTAGCCCCCCTTCCCTATCTGCAGCCCCACCAGATTTCATCATTCTGTCATATGTGTTAAGGTCTACTGAGTCAAGTTTGTGTCCTTAGATGTAGCCCAGTGTGACTTCATTCACTAGAGCTTGTTCAGTCTATCTAGTGTCACTCCCTTAAACAAGATTGACTCTCCCTCACTCAGCAGTGATCAGTTGCCCACAGTTCCTCAGCTTAGGCTGAGGTTTCTTACACAGTTCCACTACTTCTATGCCTGTTTTCTTTTCTGGTTTGATGTTGCATGGATCTTGTACATCCTGTCATAGTTGCTGTAAAGTCATATGAGTGAGGGCTCAGAAGCCTGGAAAACTCTTTTCCTTGTGATCACACACTACCCTACCCCTGACTCTTACATTCTTTCAACCCCCTCTTCTACAGTGGTTCCTGAGCCCTTGGGCGCTGAGGATTCATATATGAGTCCTATCTAGGGACACACACCCTGCACTCTCTTTTTCCTCTACATTTTGGCCAATTGAGGCTTTCTATGTTAATCATGATCTGTTGAATGAAAAATTTTAACTGGCGAGAGTTGAGAGATGCACATTCTCTGTGCCCTCCTGCTGTGTTTCCCGAGCTATATGTGAAGAGGTTGCACTGTAGATGTGTCACTTGAAGCTAGGCATCTCATAGACACATATTCTCTGTGTGACCAGTTGCGGAACAGCCTTTATCTGTTGTGAAAAGAAACTTCTTTGATCAGTGGCAAGAGGTCCAGCTGTCTGTAAATAGAAGGACACATATTTAGCATGCACTGAGAAATTACATTGTCCTGGGATGTGACAGATGGAGGTTTCTCTCTAGGATCTATGACCTCTCCAGCCATATGCATTTGGTTATGTTTACAGTACCACATATGAGTTCCCTCCCATTGAGAGGGCTTTAAGTTCCATTAGATACCTGGTGATTGGCCCCAAGATAAAAGTGCCTCTTCTGCATCAATAGTTTGCTGCACTGGTCATTGTTGTGGTTATTTGGCTTTAGCTGGGTTTGACCATTGACTGATTTTCTCTCTGAGCAGCTTGCATGGTATCCTGTCATACCATGAGAGCTAGTCTTCCAGGTGGAGCCTTCTAGATCTGTTCCAGTTCCATTGCTCCAAATCTTCTGTCCAAAGTATGTCCTGTCTTCAGCAAAAGGGTCTTACCTTCAAGTTCTGGGAGGAAATCAAGGGCTGTGGCGTTAGCCTGCGTTGTTTTGGGGAGTCTCTTGAGCTACTCTGACCAATAACTGGAAGGGCGGTTTCTCCTGTCTGGCACTGTGTTTCTTTTTATATAGCCTTCAGCTATACACATACTGTGTAATTTTCAGTGGGCTTTTGAGGTAATACATTTCCCTCTGTTATTTCACACCACCTAAGCGTTATTTGTCTCTCCTCTCCCCCCTGTATAACCCTCTCCCCCTTCCCCATCCCCCTGTGACAATGTCCATCTCCTATTTTCCCCCTCTCTCAAGCTCCTTCTTCCTCTTTACCTCCACGGTTCTTTCCCATTTTCCTGACCCCTTCCTGCCCATTACATCAAGATATATGTTCACATATAAGGATTTGGAGTTAAGATCCACAAATGAGAGAGAATATGTGTTGCTTGTTTTTCTAAGTCTTTGTTACTGTACTCAGTATAACAGTTTCTAGTTTCATCCATTTACCTGCGAATTTTATGATTTGAAGTTTTTTTTCTTTAACCCTTGAATAGAACTCCATTGTGTAAATACCACATTTTTATTATCCATTAATCGGTTGATAGAAATTTAAGTTCTTTCTGTTTCTTAGCTATTGTGAAAAGAACAGCAACAAGCATGGCTACACGGGTGTCTCTGCAGTAGGATGAGTCCTTTGGGTACATTCCAAGGAGTGGTATAACAGGATCATAGAGTAGATTTTTAGTTTTTTCAAGAGTTCTCCACACAGTTCCTACAGCGGCTGTCCCAGTCTGCATTCCAGCAGCAGTGGATGCGCATCCCCTCTCCCACATCCTCAGCAGCATTCAGTGTCATCTATTCTCTTGATATTAGCCATTCTGATTGGGGTAAGATGAAATTTTAAAGCAGCTTTAATTTTCATTTCCCTAATTACTAAGGATGTTGATGATCTTTTTAAGGTGTTTCTTAGATATTTTTATTTCTCTTTTGAGACCCCTCTGTTCAGATCCATAGCCCCTTTTTAAAAATTTATTTATTTATTTATTTTTATGTATATGAATGTACTGTCTCCATGTAGGTTTGTGCACCTGTGTCATGCAATGCTGCAGAGGTCAGAAGAGGGCGTCAGATTCCCCTGGAACTGGAGCTAAAGACAGTTCCCAGCCACCATGTGGGTGCTGGGGATTGAACCCAGGTCCTCTGCAAGGCAGTTGGAGCTCTTAACCACTAGGCCATCTCTCAGCCCATATAGCCCCCTTTTCAATTGGGCCATTTGTTTTAGGATTTTTTTTTTAAGTTCTTTGTATATTCTGGACCCATATAGCCCCTTTTTCAAATGGGCCATTTATTTTTATGATTCTTTTCTTAAGTTCTTTGTATATTCTGGATAATAATCCTGTGTCAATTGTATAGCTGGTGAAAATTTTCTCCTATTCTAGGGGCTTCCTCTTCACTAGATTGGTATTTCCTTTGCTGTACAGAAGCTTTTTAGTTTAATGAGGTCCTGCTTGTTAATTATTGACCTATTTCCTAGACCAATTGATATCTAATTTAGAAAGACCCTTCCTACACCTATACCTTATAGGTTACTGCCTATGTTTTCTTCTAACAGTTTCAGATTTTCAGGTTTCACATTGAGGTCTTTGATCCATTTAAAGTTGACTTTTGTGTGAGATGGTAGATAAGGATCTGATTTCATTTTTCTACATGTGAGGATCCAGTTTTTCTAGTACCATTTGTTGAAAATGCTCTCTTTCCTCCAGTGTGTCACAAACACCTTTGTCAAATATCAGGTGGCTAAAATTACATGCACTCATGTTTGGGTCTTCTTTTTGTTCCATTCATCTACATGTCTTTTTGTGTCAATACCATGTTGTTTTTATGTCTATAGCTCTGTAATATAGTTTGAGATCTGGTATGGTAATTCCCCCTGCATTGCCCTTTGTGCTCAGGACTGCTTCAACTATCTGGGGTCTTTTGTGTTTCCATATGAATTTTAGAATTTTTTTTTCTTATTCTGTGAAGAAACGCATAGGGTTTTTTATTGGACTTGTATTGCATCTATACATTCCTTTTGGTATGTATAGGCCAAACAACAGTGTTCTGTCTCATTTCTTTTTGTCTCTTTACTAAGATCTCAAGTTCTATGTCTACAGTACAGTTTCCCTAGTCTTACTGATTATTTATATATGGTTGTCCTTTCCTTTTGGATGCTTAAGTCCACACAGTTAGCCCAGATTAACCAAAGTTTTTGTTTTCTCAAGGTCAGTTGAGGATCTGGTCCTCAGGGGTCTCTCGGAGTTTGTTTTTTTTTTGGGGGGGGGGAGAAGGCTGGGAGCCTCTTGCTCCCTTCAGCTTTTCATTCACCAGTTCTATCCACTCGAGGACAAAATCATGTCTTGCTAGACCAGGCTTCCTTTTCTGAAGCATGAGAACACTTTCTTCTTTATAGACTAGACACTGGCTGAAGTCCCATTAGTGGCTCTCCAAGACCTCCCTGAACAGGAAGACTGGTGACCCGCATTCGCAGGACATTTCAAGAGATGCCCCCATGCATAATCCCCTAAGACTTAGTTGACCTCTGAGGGCAAGGAACAAAGTTATCCCTTAGGTCTCTCGGCCAAATTAGTATGGGCGTTAAGTATGGTGGTTAAGCACCCAGAAAGGCTAAGTTACACCAGCCTATTACATTGCACCTATATTAAAATTGTATCCTTTGGAAACAAACTGTATGTTATTTCCATATCAATTTCTTGATTCGCATCTTTCCATTTTAATCTCATATTACTCTAAAAGATGCACACATACCCTCCATCATATACTGAAAACCCAAGGACTGAAAATAAATGTTAGATCAGCTCTAGAACCTGTTTAGGGATTCACAATACAAGAGCACAGTTATCTTTAGATCATGAGGAATATAACATTAATGTTGCTCAGTTTGTCTTACAACTAGGTACCTGATCCTAGTATCCACAGATGAGGAATACCATTCATCTTTTGTTTTTCTGGGATTGCTTTACTTCACTTAGCATAAAATCTTCTAGTTCCATCTATTTTCATGCAAATTTCATGATGTCATCTTTTTTTACTGCTGCATAGAACTCCATTGTGAAGATGTACTACATTTTCTCTATCCACTCATCAGATGAGGGGCACTTGGGTTGGTTCCAGCTCTTTTATTGAGACAAGGTTTCCCTGTAGCCCCAGCTCCTCTGGAACTCCCTATGGAGACCCAGCTGACTTTAATCTCACAGAGATCCACTTGCCTCTGCCTCCCAAATGCTGGGATTAAGGTTGTGCACCATGCCTGGCTCATGTGTTGGTTCTTAATAAATCTGTTATGCAAAGGATTCTCCAAACCTTTATCTGAAAAGGAAGGGGAGTCACTTTTGAAGCTTGGGCCGTGCAGCCACGTAAACCAGCCTCATTTTACCTGCTCTGTAGCTATCGCACTCCAAAGAAGGGACTGAAGTATGAAGAGCCATTCTTTTTTCCTTTTCATTCTTTTGCAGCTCTTTTTATTCTCATATCACACACATACATAAGGCTAAGGTCATCAATTTATTATAACAGGAACATGCTTGCGTATTTAGTAGCCCAACCAAGTCTGTGAGGATATCTGTTTTTGAAGGCAACAACTCTGGCCAGTATAGGGTGTAACAGAGACCAAATTCAGTTTGAGCAACAATTTTTACATAATTAAAACTATCAGAAAATAGAACAAACATCTTTACAAAGAAAAATACATTTCCTGTGATTAGAAATATTGTTTAATGGAAAAGATGAGATTCTATACTGAAGGGTTGCCTGGACTAAATTGAGGCTTCTTAAACTTTTTCCACTTGAGACTCCTTATTGCCCAAGAAATTTTTACTTGAACTTGGTTATGTAGAAGTGCAAAATAGGGAGCTGAAGAGATGGAACAACAGTGAGGAGAGCTTACTTCTTAGAAGACCTTGGTTTGGTTCCCAGCACCCACATCAAGCAGCTCACAACCGCCTATGACTCCAATTCTGGGAGATCTGACATCCTCTGACTTCTGTGGGCACTTACACACATGTGGTACACATAAACTCTTTCAGGCACACACACATACATATAAATAAATATTTACAAAGAAATGTAAACCAGGTATTCGATGCAAATATGTACTGACAATAAACCAGTATATTTGTTTCTACTGTATGTGTATGAGAGTTTTGCCTGTATATAAGTGTACCTGTATTGTGCAATGCCCCTGGAGGCCAGAAGAGGACATTAGGTCCTCAGAAACCAGAGTTACAGATGGTTATTAACCACCATGTGGGGGGCTGGGAACCAAACCAGTGCTCTTAACTGCTGAGCAGTTTAAAATTTTATTTTAAACCAATTCTTTGGTATACATATAATTTCACCACTTATTAAAAGCAAAAAAAAAATAAGTTTGCATACAAATTAGATGGATATGTTTCTCTAATTTTACATAAAGAACATGACCTTGGTGGGAGGTATGGTGCTTCAGGGATGCAGATCATCCTCAGGGTTTTTCACAGTTTACCAAGATTTTGATTTTATTAGCAATGCTGAAAATTCCACCTCACATACATGCCTAGTGCAAAACAGAAGAAGTGTATGCTCACTGCCATTTCAGACCATGCTAGAAATTCTGTCCTTGGGAGCCAATTATTAAACAATGTTTTTGAAACTCAAGTCAGCTGGGTGTGGTGGCAAACACCTTTAATCCTAGCACTTGAGAGGCAGAGGCAGGTGGATCTTTGTGAGTTCAAGACTAGCCTAGTCTACATAGCGAGTTCCAGAGCTACAGGGAAACCCTGTCTCAAAAAGACCAAAAAAAAAAAAAAGATTATGGCATGGTGGTGCACGCCTTTAATTCCTTTAATTCCAGCAGATACAGGTGGATCTCCATGAATTCAAGACCAGCCTTGTCTACATAGTGAGTTCCATGTCAGCTGGAGCTAAAGGGAGACCTGTCTCAAAAAACAAAATAGAACAAAACAAAAACAATAGATTATATAATCAGTAAGTTTTTAATTTTGTTAATTTTACGGTACAGTAGAAATTATATAAGCACTCATGTGTTAAAGAAACTCAAGCCTGGGGCTCAGAGTTTAAGAACACTTGATGTTCTTCCAGGAGATCCAGGTTCTATTTGCAGCCCCCACATGGCGGCTAACAACCATCCATAACTCCAGTTCCAGGGGATCTGACACTTTCTTCTGGCTTTGGCTGGCATTGCACACATGTGTTGCAATTACATACATGGAGGCAAAACATTCATAAACAAAGTAAATGGAAGGGAGGGGGAACCTCTTCACTTTCTGTACTAGTGGGAGTTTTTTTGTTTTTGTTTTTGTTTTTTTGTCTTTTCGAGACAGGGTCTCCACAGACAAGAAGGATGATGCAAGGACTGAGAACGAAGCTGAAGAGAGGTGGACAGCCAGAGAAGGCCGGAAGGGCCGCAGAGGAGAAGCTGTGGGTCCTGCCCTGCAGTGCTTCCAGAGAGCGTCCCAGCCGTGAGGGCCAAAGAGCTCAGGCACCTTCTCCCCAAGAGCTGTAATCTAGTCATGGTCAAGACCTGAGGATCCTGACGGCCTAGGCCTGAGACACAACAGCAATAAATATTTCCTAAGACACCTCAGCTCAGATTAAGACTACTTTATATTATGAAGTGCAGTGGTTTTACTTGTAGACAGTGTTTTCTGCTCTATACACAAAATGGTTTAAAACAGGCAGAAAACCAAGAGTGGTTAATATTTTTTAATGTTGCTCCTCAGTATATATCAAGTTAGTACATCTTTGGATTGGGTTGTGTTAAATAACTGATTTTAATAAAAACTGCTATTTGAGTCATTGACTTGAGTTTCTTTTCTTTTCCTTTTTTTTTTTTTTTTTTTTTTGGTCTTTTTTGAGACAGGGTTTCCCTGTAGCTCTGGAACTCGCTATGTAGGACTAGGCTAGTCTTGAACTCACAGATCCACCTGCCTCTGCCTCTCAAGTGCTAGGATTAAAGGTGTTGCCCACCACACCAGCTGACTTGAGTTTCAAAAACATTGTTTAATAATTGGCTCCCAAGGACAGAATTTCTAGCATGGTCTGAAATGGCAGTGAGCATACACTTCTTCTGTTTTGCACTAGGCATGTATGTGAGGTGGAATTTTCAGCATTGCTAATAAAATCAAAATCTTGGTAAACTGTGAAAAACCCTGAGGATGATCTGCATCCCTGAAGCACCATACCTCCCACCAAGGTCAGTTCTTTATGTAAAATTAGAGAAACATATCCATCTAATTTGTATGCAAACTTTTTTTTTTTGTTTTAATAAGTGGTGAAAATTATATGTATACCAAAGAATGGTTAAAATAAAAATTTTAAACTGCTCAGCAGTTAAGAGCACTGGTGTGGTTCCCAGCCCCCCACAGGTGGTTAATAACCACTGTACTCTGGTTTCCTGAGGACCTAATGTCCTCTCTGGCCTCCAGGGGCATTGACAAACAGGACACCTATTAATCAGGCAAACTCTCATCATACACATACAGTAGAAACAATATACTGGTTTATTGTCAGTACATATTTGCATCGAATACCTGGTTTACATTTCTTGTAAATTTTATTTATATTGTATGTGTGTGTGCCTGAAAGAGTTTATGTGTACCACATGTGTGTAAGTGCCCACAGAAGTCAGAGGGTGTCAGATCTCCCAGAATTGGAGTCATAGGGGTTGTGAGGCTTTATGTGGGTGCTGGAACCAAACCACAGGTCCTTCTAAGAAGTAAGCTCTCCTCACTGTTCCATCTCTTCAACTCCCTATTTTGCACTTCTACATAACCAAGTTCAAGTAAAAATTTCTTGGGCAATAAGGAGTCTCAAGTGGAAAAAGTTTAAGAAGCCTCAATTTAGTCCAGGCAACCCTTCAGTATAGAATCTCATCTTTCCATTAAACAATATTTCTAATCAAGGAAATGTATTTTTCTTTGTAAAGATGTTTGTTCTATTTTCTGATAGTTTTAATTATGTAAAAATTGTTTCTCAAACTGAATTTGGTCTCTGTTACACCCTATACTGGCCAGAGTTGTTGCCTTCAAAAACAGATATCCTCACAGACTTGGTTGGGCTACTAAATACGCAAGCATGTTCCTGTTATAATAAATTGATGACCTTAGCCTTATGTATGTGTGTGATATGAGAATAAAAAGAGCTGCAAAGAATGAAAGGAAAAAAGAATGGCTCTTCATACTTCAGTCCCTTCTTTGGAGTGCGATAGCTACAGAGCAGGTAAAATGAGGCTGTTTTACGTGGCTGCACAGCCCAAGCTTCAAAAGTTACTCCCCTTCCTTCTTCAGATAAAGTTTTGGAGAATCTTTGCAAGTTTATTAAGAAACCAACACATGAGCCAGGCATGGTGCACAACCTTAATCCCAGCATTTGGGAGGCAGAGGCCAGTGGATCTCTGTGAGATTAAAGTCAGCCTGGGTCTCCATAGGAGTTCCAGAGGAGCTGGGGCTACAGGACCTTGTCTCATAAAAGAGCTGGAACCAACCCAAGTGCCCCTCATCGATGAGTGGATAGAAAAATGTGTTCATCTTCACAATGGAGTTCTATGCAGCAGTAAAAAAAAGATGACATCATGAAATTTGCATGAAAATGGAACTAGAAGATTTATGCTAAGTGAAGTAAAGCAACTCCAGAAAAAAAACAAAAGATGAATGGTATTCCTCATCTGTGGATACTGGAATGTACCTTGTTGTAGACAAACTGAGCACATTAATGTTATATTCCTCATGATCTAAAGATAAACTGTGCTCTCTTCATTTGTGAATCCCTAAACAGGTTCTAAAGCTGACTAACATTTATTTTCAGACTTGGGTTTTCGTAATGATGGAGGGTATGTGTGCATCTTTTAGAATATATGGATTAAAATGGAAAGATGCGAATCAAGAAATTGTATGGAAATAACATACAGTTTGTTTCCAAAGGATACAATTTTAATATAGGTGCAATGTAATAGGCTGGTGTAACTTAGCCTTTCTGGGTGCTTAACCACCATACTTAACGCCCATACAATATTGGCGAGGGACCTAAGGGATAACTTGGTTCCTTGCCCTCAGAGGTCAACTAAGTACTTTGGGTGATGCATGGGGGCATCTCTTGAAAATGTCCTGCAATGTCAGTCACCAGTTTCCTGTTCAGGGAAGTCTTGGGGACGCCACTAATGGGACTTCAGCCAGTGTCTAGTCTATAAAGAAGAAAGTTTCTCATGCTTCAGAAAAGGAAGCCTGGTCTACAAGACCTGATTTTGTCCTCGAGTGGATAGAACTGGTGAATGAAAAGCTGAAGGGAGCAAGAGGCTCCCAGCCTTCTCCCCCCCCCCAAAAAAAAAACAAACTCCGAGGGACCCCTGAGGCCAGATCCTCAACTGACCTTGAGAAAACAAAAACTTTGGTTAATCTGGGCTAACTGTGTGGACTTAAGCATCAAAAGGAAAGGACAAACCATATATAAATATCGTAAGACTAGAGAAACTGTATGAGACATAGAACTTGAGATCTTAGTAAAGGACAAAAAGAAATGAGACACGAACACTGTTGTTTGGCCTATACATACCAAAAGAATGTATAGATTGCAATAAAAGTCCAATAAAAAACCCTATGGGTTCTTCACGAATAGAAAAAAAAAATCTAATTCATATGGAAACACAAAAGACCCCAGTAGTTGAAGCAGTCTGAGCACAAAAGGGCAATGCACGGGGGAATTACCATACCAGATCTCCAACTAATTACAAGCTATAGACATAAAACAACATGGTATTGACACAAAAAAGACATGTAGAAATGAAACAAAAAGAAGACCCAACACTGAGTGCATGTAATTTTAGCCACCTGATATTTGACAAAGGTGTTGGACACACTGGGGAAGAAAGCATTTTCAACAAATGGTACTAGAAAAACTGGGTCCTCACACGTAGAAAATGAAATCAGATCCTTATCTACCATCTCACACAAAAGTCAACTTTAAATGGATCAAAGACCTCATGTGAAACCTGAAACTCTGAAAACTGTTAGGAGAAAAACAAAGGCGAGTAACCTATAAGGTCTAGGTGTAGGAAGGGTCTCTCTAAATTAGATATCAATTGGTCTAGGAAATGGTCAACTAATTAAAAGCAGGACCTCATTAAACTAAAAAGCTTCTGTACAGCAAGAAATACCAATCTAGTGAAGAGGAAGCCCCTAGAATAGGAGAAAATTTTCACCAGCTATACAATTGACACAGGATTATTATCAGAATATACAAAGAACTTAAGAAAAGAATCATAAAAATAAAATGGCCCATTTGAAAAAAAGGCTATATGGGCAGAAATATACAAAGAACTTAAAAAAAAATCCTAAAACAATGGCCCCAATTGAAAAGGGGGCTATAGGGCTGAGAGAATGGCCTAGTGGTTAAGAGCTCAACTGCCTTGCAGAGGACCTGGGTTCAATGCCCCAAGCACCCCACATGGTGGCTGGGAACTGTTCTTAGCTCCAGTTTCCAGGGGAATCTGACGCCCGTCTTCTGACCCTTGCAGCCTTGCACTGACACAGGTGCACAAACCTACCTGGAGACAGTACATTTCATATACATAAAAAATAATAAATTAATAAAAAAATAAAAAACGTTATAAACTAAAGGATACATTGTAAATGAGAAATAAAAATATCTAAGAAATCACCTTAAAAAGATCATCAACATCCTTAGTAATTAGGGAAATGAAAATAATAGCTGCTTTAAAATTTCATCTACCCAATCAGAATGGCTAATATCAAGAGAATAGATGACACTGAATGCTGCTGAGGATGTGGAGAGAGGGATGCGCATCCACTGCTGCTGGAATGCAGACTGGGACAGCCGCTGTAGGAACTGTGTGGAGAACTCTTGAAAAAACTAAAAATCTACTCTATGATCCTGTTATACCACTCCTTGGAATGTACCCAAAGGACTCATCCTACTGCTGAGACACCCGTGTCGCATGCTTGTTGCTGTTCTTTTTTCCAATAGCTAAGAAACGAAAAGAACTTAATTTTATTCAACCGTTAATGGTAATAAAAAATGTTGGTATTTACACAAGGATTTCTATTCCAAGGGTTAAAGAAAAAAACTTCATTCATCAAAAATTCGCCGGTACAGGAGGAAACTAGACACACTGTTATACTGTAGTACAGTAACAAGACTTAGAAATAACAAGAAACACATTTCTCTCTCAGTTGTGGATCTTAACTCCAACATCCTTATATGTTGCAATTATTATCTTGATTGTAATGGGCCGGGAAGGGGTCAGGGAACATGGATAAAGACCGTGGAGGTAAGAGCAAGGAGAGAGGCGTTTTGAGAGAGGTGGGAAAATAGGAGATGGACATTGTCTACAGGGGGATGGGGAAGGGGGAGAGGGTTATACAGGGGGGAGGAGGAGAGACAAATAACGCTTAGGTGGTGTGAAAAAGAGGGAAATGTATTACCTCAAAAAGCCCACTGAAAATTACACAGTATGTGTATAGCTGAAGGCTATATAAAAAGAAACACAGTGCCACCTGACAGGAGTAAAAACCCGCCTCTTCCAGTTATTGTTCAGGTAGCTCCAAGAGGACTCCCAAAACAACGCAGGCTAACGCCACAGCCCTTGATTTCCTCCCAGAACTTGAAAGTAAGACCCTTTTGCTGAGAACAGGACATACTTTGGACAGAAGATTTGGAGCAATGGAAACTGAACAGATCTAGCAGGCTCCACCTGGAAACTAGCTCTCATGGTATGACAGGATACCATGCACTGCTGCAGAGAGAAAAATCAGTCAATGGCAAACAAGCTGAAAGCCAAATAACCACAAATGACAGAGCACAGCAAACTATTGATGCAGAAGAGGGCATTTTATCTTGGGGCCAATCACCAGGTAGTCTAATGGAACTTAACAGCCCTCTCAATGGGAGGAACTCATATTGTGGTATGTAAACATAAGCCAAATGCATATGGCTGGAGAGGTCATAGATCCTAGAGAGAACCTNGATCCCGAGGTGTCTCTGTCACTTTGGTTTCTATTGTTCCTCCCCTTGCTCCTTTGTCTCTAATGTCACCATCTCTCTGCTGCATTTCCTCCTGTCGTTTCTTTAGGTTATTGGGTCAAGCCATTCTGCTGGTGATAAAGGCCAAAAGTAGGCAAGAAAAGATCAGTAGAGAAAAGGATTTCAGTGGGCCTAATGTTGTAACACTTGGGAGGTAACACGGGAAGGCTTCTTCCAGCTGGCTAAAAAATGAGCCAAACAGCCTGCTGATGTAACCAGAGAGAGGGTGTGGAAGGGTGTCACGCCAGTCGTGTTGGACCCTAGGCGAAAGCTCCCCTTCCAACCTGCTGAAAATTATTTTGGGGTAATTCACCATAGCCTACGTGGAAAAAAAGGTTTGATGCAAGCTGTTTTGAAATAGTTCTGGCTGTGCCTTCAGAAGTGGGACTGCACTTCCACAGCAAGAACTCTATGGTTGAATGTAACTTTTCAAGGTGTCCATGGAGTATTACGACAGGGCAATCTTATTGGCTACTTCGTGGATAGTCCTTTGCTCAAGGCAACCAGGGCAGCAAGAAAAGGTCTAATAGTTAATTAGGGCATTAAATTGACCTGGTCCCTAACATCTTAGCAAAAAAAATGTGTATTGGTTCGGTTCCCAGCCCCCCACATGGTGGTTAATAACCATCTGTAACTCTGGTTTCCGAGGACCTAATGTCCTCTTCTGGCCTCCAGGGGCATTGCACAATACAGGTACACTTATATACAGGCAAAACTCTCATACACATAACACGGAAAAACTCACATACAGCATAACATGGGAAAAAAATGAATGTTAAAATAAAATCTTAACATTAATAGTGATTTAACTGAGTTCTAACAAGGGTTAGCTCCTGCCCATGTGACACGAGGAGATGTGGATCCTTCCAGTCAACCTCACATCAGTTGGAGGGTTGGTCCATAGCCTGGTACTGGGATGGCAGAAGCCTTAAAAGAGAGGTGTACCAGAAGGTCTTCCAGTTATCGAGGTGGGCAGGCAGTCCAGGGCCCAGGGTCATGGTCTCTTTCCATTTTCTTTCTTTCTCCTGACTGTAACATGCTCTTGTCATGAGGTGCCACCACAGGACCAGGCAGTCACAAACTCAAACATCCAGACTGGGAAACAATATAACTCCTTTGTTGTGTTGATTACTTAGGTATTTGTTCTAGGGACAGGAAGCTGACGCATGTTATGCGTCAGATCACGGAGACCCCCTAAAGACCACCAGGACACGTGGCTCCGATGTAAATACAAAGAGTCTTTATTCAAGCTCGAGACTGGACTGCCACCCTCCTGACCCAGCAGGCTGGGAGAAGCGGTCCAGCAGTTGCAGGAGGGGGTCTTTTAAAGGAAAAAGTGCAAGCAGGGGGTTGGATACATCTGGCCTGGTCTGGGGGAATTTTTCTTTATTGGTTCAGAGCATCATGTCCTGAGACAAGTTATTCTTGTTCTGGGTTTTGTGGGGGGTTTTGTTTTTTTTGTTTTTTACCAGGCCTGTTTCCCAGTCCTCAGATGTATCTGCTGGACTTCAGCCTGGGGGAAAGTGAATACCACTGGGCCTGTTTCTCAATCCCATGGATGCATCTGGTGGACTTTTGCCTGGGAAATGTGAATGCTTAACCTTTGTTTGTCCACAGCAGTGGTCTGGGATTAACTCCATCTCCTCATTCCCCCATTTTCTCTTGTTACTCGAGAGGCCAATCTTGGTCTCTCTTTGCCTAGCTTAGAAGTATTCTGCTCTACATTATCATACTGGCTGCTTAGGTGGTATGGAACAAGTCAGGTATAATGTATCCTTAAGGTCATTAGCTGAATTGCCCCCAATCTTTCACTCATAAAGGCAACTAACCTATTCAGTATACATGGTCCTAGGGTTAGTAATAATGACAAAATAATGATGGGGCCTAACAAGGTGGAGATCAGTGTGGGCCTCTCTTACATTCCCCCCTCATGTTCTATACTGGGAGGCTAATCTTAGACTCCATCTTTTTTCTCAGGGGAGTCATATATGTGGCATGCCTGGTAATAGAATTTGCCCACTAGTTAATAAATTTGACAAGTGAGTTAAGGATGCATGGGTCACAAGTCAGAGCAACCAGAAGTATAAGTTTACTGGCAGATCCAGGAAGTCTTCATCTCTCAGCTGAGAAAAAAAAAACTGGCTCTTTTGGGGGGTCTTGACCCTAAACTGCCTAGCCAATTTTTAGCTCCCATTATTATCACATTACCCTCTGAGAAGGATATCAAAATTGCCAAGAGGGAATCAGGGTGCTGACCGCTCTGACTTCTTCCATGCTGAAAAGGGGTGTAGGAGGTGGCAACTGGGGTACCACTGCTCAGTGGATCTATCTAAAAGACCCCAAAAAGTATGGTTATAGAGAGAACAAAATCATTGACTAGTGCCAGTGAAGGCGAGAGTAGCTAGGTACATTTTCTAGGCAGGGAACCAAGAAAGGAACAGGGTGAATTAAATGTCCAACTTAAAAGTCCATTGGAATCTCTCAGTGAGGGGTTCCAAAGTATCCATCATTGGGCTTCTCCTTTTGTTCATTTGGTCATCCAAAGTGAGGGCTGCCTGTCCTAACCTTATATCGCTGTTTGCACTGCTTGAATAAAGAGAATTCTTACAAGCTTTACTACCAGCCAGATATCTCTGAGTTATTACACCATCAATCATGGACTATTAACGTTTCAGCTAGGTTTCTGCCTTGTGCAGATGTGGGGCTGGGTAGGTGGTTGCAAAAGCAAACAGCCTCTGACCATGGGTTTGTGCATGCATGGGGGCCACAGAAACCATTCCTGGTCTGATGTGGCTGGGAGTTATCATCTCCCCAGTCACAGATTTGCTACAAAACAAAACCATCAGCTTAATAGCTACATGTTGGCTGTGGGACCACCAGATCCAAAAAGGCCACAGGCCAACATCCCTCCTCAACAGCAGAAACAATACTCCCATGCTTTAGTTTTCAAGAAATCCATTGTCTGTGTGTGTGTGTGTGTGTGTGTGTGTGTGTGTGTGTGTGTGCGCGCGCGCGCGCACACACACATGTGACTATTTCCAGCCTGTTCCTTAGTCTTAGTTCTCAGGTCAACACTTCTCTGATGGCATCAGACACACAGACACACAGACACACAGACACAGCTGATGTGAACCTTTTATTCTGTAAGCGATGCCAAATCACTGCCTGTGTAAAGCAGAACGTTGCTGCTCCACTGAAAGGGGATCCCATGCGACAGATTCCTCCAGGTGGAATGTGGAAAACTAATCCTGGAAAGGAAATAGCATGAGTGATGCTTGATTTCTGATTGTGGTACAACCTGAGGGAGATAGTATAGTTTTGAAATGTAGTCAGTGGGCCGGGCGTGGTGGCGCACGCCTTTAATCCTAGCACTTGGGAGGCAGAGGCAGGCGGATCTTTGTGAGTTCAAGGCCAGCCTGGTCTACAGAGTGAGTTCCAGGACAGCTGGGACTACAGGGAGACCCTGTCTCGAAAAGACC
>VZQC01007142.1:1908164-1947060 GCA_009823505.1 Rhizomys pruinosus | reverse complement strand
ACCACATTTTCATTAATCATTCATCAGTTGAGGGGCATTTATGTTGTTTCTATTTCTTAGCTATTGTGAAAGGAGCAGCAACAAACATCACTGTGCAAATATCTCTGCAGCAGGATGAGTCCTCTGGGTATATTCAAGGATCAAATGGTAGTTTTATCTTTAGCTTTTTAAGAGTTCTCCCCAATGCTTTCCACAGTGGGTGCACCAGTTTACAATGATCTTAGTCACTCTGACTGCAGTATAATGAAATCTTAAAGAATAAACTTCATTTTATATTTGAGAATTTCATACAGGACAATGGTATTTGTATTATTTCTACCCCTCAAGTCCCCCAACCTGACTCCCACTCAATTTCTCATCTTCTTTATTACTGTTACATATGCACACATTTGCATATATACAGATAGAATATGCATACATATAATATACTGATTCCATTGATGCTGGTATGTACCTGTGTTTAGGGTTGCCCACTTGGGTGGGTTTAGATCATCTCTCGAGGAGCTAGTCCTTGGAGAAAACTGATCCTCCATCCATAGACATCCCACATCTTGATCTGGGGCCTGGTGAATTTTCCCCATGTGCCTTGGCATTTTGCTTTTCTTATGCAGATCTTGTTAGACCATATTATGGCATTCAAAGATTTGATCTTTGAATTTTTGGAAAATTTTGCTAATGAGTACATATAGCAAAAATTTACTTTTTAAACCATTTTTAATTGCATACTGCAATAATGTCAGGTTTGCTCACAGCGTGGCCAACCCTCCAAACTCTTCTCTTGAGCAACCAAGATTTAACAGTCCCCCTTTCCCTCACTCCAAGCGACCATCATTCCACTCTGTCCCTGTGAAGTGTTTTAGGCACCTCACATGGGTAAATCCATATAGGATTTACTGTTCGAGTGACTGAGCTATTTGACTCAGCATAATGCCATCACTGTTTATCCGTGTTGCAGCAGGTAACAGGATTGCCTTCCTCTTTAAGGATTAATGTTAATCTGAGTGTCCATACACATAGCACTTTATTTACCCCATTGCCCACCAGTGGACGCTTGATTTGTCCCCATGTTTTGGCTGTTATGTATAATGCTGTCATTAACACTATTGCACAATCTTTCTTCTCTCTGTCTCTGTCTCTGTCTCTCTCTGCCTCCCTTCTGTCCTTCTCCTTCCCTTTTCCCCCCAAGATCCCTAGGCAAACATTCTACCATGGAGTCACTCCTTAACTTTCCAACCCCAAATAGCTCTTAAGCCGCACTTTCTCTTCTTTGGGTTCTCAACAGAGAAGTAGTATTGTTGGATCATATGATACAAATAAAACAAATTATTTTTCTCTATTCTTACACTGCACCCATCAACAGAGTCTGGGTCTTTTCCTTACCAACAAACAAGCAATCAGCAGTGAACACAAGGTGGACCACCTCTCATTCAGTTCTGCCTTAGGCTTTCTGGTCATTCACCCCCGTCCTGGATACCAGTTAGTCGACCCATTAGGTTACGAACACACACAGCTTTGAAAAGTCCAAGATTTTAGAGGACGGGGTACCAAGTGACAGGGACAAAGACCAAATATTACTCGTATTATATATGATAATCCTACTTGTAAGGTATTTTAAATATTTTATTATTTTATGTGTATGAGTGTATTTCCTGAATATATGTAAGTGTACCACACAAATGCAGTGTCCACGGAGGTCAGAAGGGGGCATCAGGTACCCTAGAACTGGATTTACAGATAGTTGTTAGCCACCATGTGAGTGTTGAAAATCAAACAAGGGTCCTCTGCAAGAGCAATCAGTGCTCTTAACCACTGAGCCATCTCTCGAGCCCTGATATTCTATTTTTAATTTTATGTATTTATTATTATTAATGTGTGTGCATGAGTGTCTGTGCTCATGTGTGTGTGTCACTTGTGCCACAATGCACACTGGAAGGTCAGAAAGGTTTTGGAAGTCGATTCTTTCCCTTCATCTTGGGTTCCAGAGACTAGATTCAGGTCACTGAGCTTAGAGGTAAGCACTTTTATCTTCTGAGTGATCTCATCCACCTCTACTTTTAACTTTATACTAACTTATATTACCATCAACTCAGATTGAGAGATTCCGTTTCTTCTTCTCTTATTTTCTTTGAATTCTGGATTATAATCATTACATTAAAACAATCTACTAAAGAATAAACTGTCTTACTCATATGAACTCACAGCAATGGTGAACACTGCTCAAGACCCAGGCAAACTCAAACCAGGCAAAAATCCAGCACAGCACTCTGGGCGAGGGACAGTTGGTCTTCTTTAGGGGACTGATGCTTGATAGGCTGACCAGGCTCCAGTGAATGAACTCACACCAAGGGATATTTGGATACAAACATGGCTCAGTAGGCCTTAGCTTATATGACAGAATACATGAAATCTGGCAGGGAGGCTACAGGGGAAGGTAGATAGGAGAGGAGGGTCTAAATATGATTAAGATACATTATATGAAGTGTGAAAAAATTCAATAAAAATATAAAACAAACCAAAAAATAGATTATATTCCTATTGTTCATGAATCAATATGCATTGTTTCATTCATTTTATTTAATTTATATATACAAATATTAAATTTGTATGTGCTACCAATTAATAAATCATAGACATTTCTTTATTCGTTCTGGTCCGTAATTTGTGTATGGTCACAATCACCTATATTTTCTAAATGCCAAGACATTATCAGTATTCTGGGCCTGTCTCCTAGGTGGATCTATTAGTGTTTTTATTTCTAGATAAAAGTTTCTACACTTCTTTGTCCTTAATAAGTTGAAGCTTTCTTAGAAAATACCATGTTCAGAATATCTTTTATCTAGTTAGAGATACATTGAGCTTTCTAGATCCAATTCTGATATTTTCAGGAAATTCTCAGCCGTTTTATCTTCCCAAAGTGCCCTTCCCTTATCTTTACTGTCTTCTCCTTTAAGTGTGGAGACGGTACTGATCTTTTATCCTCCACGACTCTCGGCCACTCCCTTTCACCTTCCCATCTGTGGTAGCTGCATTTAGAACTTTATTCAGATCTGCCCACTCAGTAATTCTGTTATCTGTGTCCAGTCCATTGCTTAGTTTGCTGTGAACTTCTCATACCAGTATTTATCTGTTTCTAGACGATTCTACCTTTAACCTTTTGAAAAGTTTCTGACGTCTTTTATTTTTTAATTTATTTTTATTTTATGTTTGAATGTTCTGCCTGCATTATGTAAGTGCACCATGTGCATGCAATGCCTGCAGAGGCCAGAAGAGGGCATTAGATCCTCCTGGAACTGAAGTTACAGACGGTTGGTGGCCATTTTGTTGGTGGGAACAGAGCCCACATCCTCTACAAAGCACCCAGTGCTCTTAATCATTAAGCCAATCTCTCCAGCTGTGATCTCTCCTATTTTAAGATCCATTTTTACTTTGTTATGTTTTACCTAAATAACATGTGTTCATTGTAATTTTATTACATTTGTTGTTTATAACTCATATTCACAATTCTTAGACACCTTATTTTTTTTATTTTATGTGTATTGAGTGTTTTTCCACTATAGAATACAAGTGTATTCATGTCATGCAATGCCCATAGAGGCCAGAAGAGGGCGGCAGAACCCTGGAACTGGAGTTAAGGAAGGATGGTTATTAGCCACCATGTGGGTGCTCTGCAAGAGCAGGTCAGTGTTCTTAACTGCTGAGCTATCTCTACAGCTCCCGTTTTCCTTATATTTGTTCACTAATTTTTATTGAGATCGAGTATTCTTAGAATTTTTTTCTTGAGAATTGATACCTGGGCTTAAATGATTTCACAAACCACCAGAGGTTTTTTGTTTATTTGGTGGGTGCTTTAGAGCCACTCTCAATGTTTAGCTGTGGTTTCTGTTAAGTTGCACAGTAGTCTGAATTCAGGGTCCACAAAAAATAGGAATACTAATCAGGAATTCTCAAGGAAATTTATGCTTCAAGTGACCAAGCCAAGACAAATGCCTGGCCCCACACTTTTGTCCCTTCCACCACATTTGAAAAATGTTGTTTTGGGGCTGGAAAGACGGCCTAGGGGTTAAGAGCGCCGAATCCTCTTGCAGAGGACCCGGGTTCAATTCCCAGCACCCACATGGTGGCTGAGAACCGTCTGTAACTCCAATTCCAGGAGAACTCCAGTTCCAGGGGAATCCGACACCCTCTTCTGACCTCCGTGGCATTGCACGACATGGGTGCACAAACCTACATGCAGACAGTACATTCATAAAAAATAAGCACAGACCTGCATGCAGACAGTACATTCATACACATAAATAAATAAATAAAAATAAATAAGATTAAAAAAAAGAAAAGAAAAATGTTGCTTTCTCAGGGGTAGATTGTCACTTAGTAGCTAAGAGCAGGTAGTACTCTTGCCAAAGACCCAAGTTGGGTTCCCAACACCCATGTCAGGAAACACAACTGCCTGTAACCCCAGCTCCAAAGGGCCCAAGGTCCCTGGGCTCTGTGGGCACAATAAATCTTTTAAATGTGTTTTCTGCTGGTCATTAGATGCCCTATACCAGGATTGCGTTCGCTTTCCTCAAGCTCTAGTCCACCCAATTGTCAGCAGTCTAAGTCATAGCTTTATTTCAAATTCTTTGTAAATATAAAAGGTTCTTAATTCTTGTTTCATATTTTTATAGCACACTTTGTCTAAGATTAATATTTTCTTCCCGGATGGAAAGAAACTATTGCCCAAACTATTGCTGCTCCATAATATTTTTTAAACCTTCTGCTTATAAATATTTTTAAGTCTCTTTCCTTTACTGGTGAGTTTAACCATTTAGATTCAGTTTTACATTTGCTTGCCTGGCTTATTTACTTCCTATTGCTATGAGAAGACACTCACCAAAAGCAAATTGGAGAGGAAAGTCCTTATGTCAGTTTACAAGTTGCAGACCATGTTCAAGGGAAGTCAGGCAGGAACCTGGATGTGGACCTAGAGCAGAGGCCATGTGGGAACCCTGCTCAGCCACCTCACTAACACAGCCCAGGCTCACCTGTCCAGGGCTGAGCCCTCTTCCATCAATTACCATTCAGAAAATACCCCACAGACATGGCCACAACACAGTCTAATGGAGAAAATTCCTCGCCAGACGTTCCTTCTTCCCAGGTGACTCTTTGTGTCAAGTTAAAAACTAAGTGGCTTGTTTTCATTTTCTCCTTTGATGATGTGTTATATGTCATTTTATAAAAGAGTATAGATTTTAGTGATTCTGACATTTTTGTTTTATTCTAATGAAATGACAAATTTTTGATATATTAATCAATGGTCTTTCATTATCCAAGGGAAAATAGAATTATGTTTTTGTGTTTGTGAGACAAAGAAGTTAACATGTGGTTAATAAGCTCCAAGTTCTTAAGAAATAAATGATGCAATATAATGCATAAGACCTACTTAGTAGCAGAACCTATTCTTAATAACATGTTCATGTCTTCTGTATATTTCGGTAACATTGGAGAGAGAACCAAGGATTTCATGAATATTCTGCATATGCTAGTGAAAAAGAACTAAGAATTCATAAAACAGATATATTTATAAGAAATTGATACTATAAATATTTTATTCTACGTGAATACTAGAGTTAATGTTAAACCTTTTAAGCAAGAATCAAATTCAAAACATTAAGAAAAATATATTACTTTCTAGAACTTTATATTTCCCAAGCTATTTGTGAGTTAATAACCAGTGCTCAGAATACCACAGGCAGACAGTACTGAAGCGTTCATTCTCATCTTGCTATTGACAAAACTAAAATTAATAGGTGCTAAAGGGCTCCTTTAAGAAATCACACTGGTGCTATTATGAGGACATTTCATTTGGAAAACCTCATCCCTCTTCCAAATGTATTCTGTGGGGTTATTGATATGTGGAAAATTACAGGAAGGTAAATGAGTACCCTCTCCAAAATGTCAATTTTTCATCACAAGCATGTACCAGGGACTGTTCACATGACAGTCCAAGCCTGTTGTCCTGAATCCATACATTTACATATGTACATAAAGTTCATGTCTCTGAGAACGTCTTCTGTCCTTTAACTGAAGCTTCCTGGATTTTTGGATCATCTCCTTGGAAATCTGTTGACGTTCTAGGCCCCTTTCCTCCTTGAAAAACATTCATAATTACCCAGAAGCACTTGTGCAAATGCTGTATCTATGCCCAGTCCACATACACAAATCTGGATTTCTAGGAAAATGTCCTAAGAATCTGTTTTTTTTTTTTTAATTTTATGTTTATGAGTGTATCGCCTACATGTATGTAACTGGACCTGTGACATGCAATACCTTCAGGGGTCAGAAGAGGATGTCAGATCCCCTAGAACTGGAGTTACAGAACGTTGTTAACCACTGTGTGTGTGCTAGGAACCAAATCTAGGTCTTCTACAAGAGCGGCCATCTAGCAAGACCCAGAATCTGTAGTGTTAAACATAATGTTCATCAAGCAATTTTTGTGATAGTAAGAAACTAAAATTCAGTAGTATAAATTGTTTCCCCAAATAAGATAATGGCACTTATGTCACATGTATGCTCAGGTCATGTGTAGAACTAAAATATCCCTTCGTGGATGTGGCAGCCATCTGAGAATGCCAGATTTATAATGCTTGCATTGGAAAGAGGCTAGCATTGTATCTTAATCCATTTATGTTCTGGAAAAAGATTAGAGACATCTTAGCTTTCATTTTAGAAATTGATGACACTGCTATTCACTCAAAGATACAAATGATACATGGTATTATTGTATGATACAGAACATATGGTGTATAACATGTACTACTACTAAAGTAAAACTCTGTGTGTGTGTGTGAAAGTAAAGTCAGAGGTATTCATACTTAAAAGCCTTACAAATAGTCTTTCCTTTGCTTACAAATATATGAAACAGTACACATCAATACAGTATAGTCAGTGCTGGGCTGTAAAAGCACCGTCCTGTGTGTCAGGGTTAAGGGAGGCAGCAGTCCTGTGAGGGTGAACACCCAGTGAGCTGAGCTCTGAAGGGAAAATGGGAATTTGAGTAACTGAAGATGCAGAGATATTTCAATTGTTTTCATTTTATTCTACTGAAAAATTGTTTATTATTTATTTTATGTGTAAGAGTGTTTGACTGCATGTACGCAAGTGTACCTGTGTCATGTAATGCCTGTGGAGGCCAGAAGAGGGCACCAGGTCTCCTGGAACTGGAGTTAGGGATGACTATTAGCTCCCTTGTGGGGGATGGGAACCCAACCCCAATCCTCTGCAAGAGCAGCCAGTGCTCTTAACCACTGAGCCATGTCTACAGCCCCTGAAAAAAATTCTTATATAGAGTATCTATAGGTAGTGGACACAGGAAGTAATGCTGAGGGATGGACAAAAGCCAGATTGTGGAAGACCTTGAATGTCAACCAAGCCCTTCCAGACCAGTGATGTCTTTGGCATAATTGTATAGCTTTGCAGAATAAAAATATTTAGATGATTTTTGCAAGATGACAAGCAGCCCTACTAAAGAATATAAACTCAGTGGAAATATTGTAAAACCCAGTGTTTGTCCGTGAACCTTGGGAAACAGAAGCTTTGGGGCCACTGGAAGCTCACAGAACCAGAAGATCATGTGAACTGGAAGCTCATGTGAACTGGAAGCTCACGTGAACTTGAGGCACTGGTGGTGTGCACAAGACCCATGCAACTCAATCAGACAAGGGCCCAATGTGGAATGAGGGAAATGGGTTAGAGTTCTAGGCCTTAGCCTGAGAACTGTTAGCAACTGATTACTACTGGCCAAGGGAGAATAGCTCTTCTTTAAGATCTGTAGATAGGCTGACTAGACTCCAGTGGATGAACTTGCACTGAAGGACATCTCTATACAAATCCTTGACCAGACAGGACTTAACATATATGACAGCATCCGTGAAGTCCAGACGGCTGATATGGGGTTGCATGGATGGGGGAGGGGGTCTAAATTTGATTAAGAGCTATTGTATGCAATGTACAAAAATTCAATAAAAATGTCAAAGGAAAAAAAGAATGTAAAGTCAGTTGTTACTCTGGCAGAAAGAAAGCTAGCACTATAAGACAAAGGAGCACATCCAATGCAATACAAAGCAGGTTTCTGTAATTCCCCATAACTCCAGGGTTTAATCATTCACTTTTGACAGGAAGTGGGGAAAAGAAGGCTAAGCAAGAGCTGAGCCATAGGGGCTGGAGAGATGGCCTAGCAGTTAAGAGCACTGACTGCTTGCAGAGGACCCGGGTTCGATCCCCAGCACCCACATGGTGGCTAAGAACTGTCTTTAACTCCAGTTCCAGGGGAATCCAAAACCCTCTTCTGACCTCCACGGCATTGCACGACACAGATGCACAAACCTACATGCAGATAGTACATTCATACACATAAAAAATAAAATAAAAAAAAAGAGCTGAGCCATTTCTGAAAATTTCCTTATCGATGCCAATTCAGATGGTTCCAGATGAACTGGGTTGAGTTTTCTAAAACTACCTCTCAAAGTAACATCAGTAAGAATGAGCATGTGCACTGCTGTACGTTCTAAGAGAAAAGTATAACCAAAAGATAAGTAACCATTATATTTCCTTTACAGTCTGAAAGATTGTGCCTCTACACACTAGATTTTAAGTCATTTTAAAAGTCATATGAGATCTGTTGTACTCAAATAATAAAGTTTCCTCTTTCTATTTAAGCAACTACCTAAGGGAAAACTCACTCCGTGACTATGAAATTCCTGGAAAGCAGATCCTGATCCAGACACTAGCCAAATGAACCAAAGAGAAGCCCAATAATGGATCTTTGGAACCCCTCACTGAGAGATTCCAATGGACTTTTAAGTTGACATTTAATTCACCCTGTTCCTTTCTTGGTTCCCTGCCTAGAAAATGTACTACTACTCTCGCCTTCACTGCACTGGTCAAATGATTTTGTTCTCTCTATAACCATACTTTTTAGGGTCTTTCAGATAGATCCACTGAGCAGGGATACCCCAGTGCCACCTCCTACACCCCTTTTCAGCATGGAAGAAGTCTAGACCGGTCAGCACCCTGATTCCCTCTGGCAATTGGGGTATCCTCTCTCAGAGGGTAATATGATAAAGTATGGAGCTAAAAAGTTGGTTAGGCAGTTTAGGGTCAAGACCCCCCAAAGGAGCCAGTTTTTTTTTCTCAGCTGAGAGCTGAAGACTTCCTGGATCTGCCAGTAAACTTATCCTTTGGTTGCTCTGACTTGTGACCCATGCATCCTTAACTCACTTGTCAGATTTATTAACTAGTGGGCAAATTCTATTACCAGGTGTATTAGTCAGGGTTCTCTAAAGAAACAGAAGTAACAGGACGAATATATAGTATATACAATTTATTGATTTGCTCACGTGACAGAGTTCAAGGAGTCCAACAGTAGCTGCACCACACTGGAAAGGCCGAGAGAATCCAGGGAACTGCTCAGTCCGCAAGGCTGGATGTCTCAGTAGTCCCAATCCAGTGCTGAAGACCTAACGGATTCCAGGAGATCTGCCGGTCTCAGTACACGCTGGGATCGAGGTTGATCACAGCAGCAAGACAAAACTCACCAGATGAGAGAGGCAAGCCACAGGAGAAAGAAGGGACCAGTTCCTTCTGCCGTGGCCTTAAATACTGCCTGCCAGCGAAGGTAACGATCACATTTGGGGTGGACCATCCGGGTTGAGATGAGGCGTCCAATCAGAAGACCCTTAGTCCAGTCAAGTTGACACCCAGGATTAACCCTCACAAGTCCACCCCTTGTCAACTTGACACACAAAATAGCCCTCCTTATGTTATGCTTAAATGTCAATTGCAAACGATGGCAGGGGTCATAATTCTACCTAAATATGTACAACACTTAACACATATCTCAGTTGCACATTTAAAAGGGAACAACACAAGTATCACTTAATATACATTACATATATATATATACACACACACATATATATATGTGTATATATTATATATATATAACTATATATTATATATGAACAAGCACATTCTTACCAAATAGGACAAAAGTTAATATCTATTATAATCCATGTTTCTGCAACGGTCCCGTGGCCTCAGCTGATATTTATGACTACCTTCTTCTATGACCCATTCGTGTATTTCCTCCACCATCAGCAAGCACCTCTGCAGGTCTTGGCTCTTTCCCTGGGGAGTGACCCATACCTTCATCCCTGAAGAGTCTGGCCATTTCTTGTCCTGTCTGGTTTGGGTTGTTGGAGTTTTCCATTGACCTTAATCATAGGACCATTGGTAGCACCAGAAGGCACCCTACCGCATCTCCTGCCTTCCAGACATAATCTTCCTTGCCCCCATTGTGGAGAAAAAGTCCAATTTCCCCCTGATAGTCTGGATCAATCACTCCTCCTACTACTGTTATCCTTCCTTAGCCTGTTGGCTTTAAGGGCAGTAGAAGCCCAAAGTGGCCAGGTGGGAAGTCTTAGCTTCCAGTTCAATGGAGTTTGCTGTTATCTCCTGGCAAAAGCACTCCTCCATTGGAGCCAAAACATCTAGACCAGCAGAACGCAAGGTCGTGGGTACAGGAACGCAAAAATTTTCCTACTGGGTCACTAGGGGTGATAGTGAGTGGAATCACTCCCACTTCACCCCTTGGTTCCTGGACCATGAATTCTGGCTATAGGAGAAAGAGTACCATATAGTGGATGCTGATTCAAAGCATAGACTGCTTGCTGGAGAACCTTGCCCCAGCCCTCCAGGGTATTGCTACCTAATTGGCACTGTAACTGTGTCTTCAAGAGGCCATTCCATCATTCTATCAAGCCACCTGTTTCTGGGTGGTGGGGAACATGGTAATACCAGTGGATACCAAGACCATGGGCCCACAGTCGCACTTCTTTGGCTGTGAAGTGAGTTCCTTGGTCAGAAGCAATGCTGTGAGGAATACCATGACAGTGGATAAGGCATTCTGTAAGTCCCTGGATGGTAGTTTTGGCAGAAGCATTACGTGCAGAAAAGGCAAATCCATAACAGAATAAGTATCTATTCCTGTAAGGACAAAGACTGCTGTCCCCTCCATGATGGAAGTGGTCCAATTGTAGTCAACCTGCCACCAGGTTGCTGGCTGGTCACCCTGGGGAATAGCACCATATCGGGGCTCAATGTTGGTCTCTGCTGTTGGCAAATCTGGCACTCGGCAGCAGCTGTAGCCAGATCAGCCTTGGTGAGTGGAAGTCCATGCTGTCGAGCCCATGCATAACCTCCATCTCTGCCACCATGACCACTTTGTTCATGGGCCCATTGAGCAACAACAGGGATAGCTGGGGAAAGGGCTGACTATCCACAGAACAGTCATCCTGATCTACTTGATTATTAAATCATCCTCTGCTGAGATCACCTTTTGATGAGCATTTACATGAGACACAAGTATCTTCACATCTTTGACCATTCAGAGAGCTCTATCCACATACTTCTCCCCAAATGCCTTTCTCCCCCAATTTTCCAGTCATGCTCCTTCCAAGTCCCTGACCATCCAGCCAAACCATTGGCTTACAGCCCATGAATCAGTATATAATCGAACCTCTGGCCATTTCTCCTTCCAGGAAAATGCACAACCATGTGCATTGCCCAAAGTTCTGCCCATTGTGAAGACTTTCCTTCACCAGTGTCCTTTAGGGTTGTTTCAGAATATAGGCTGTAATGCTGCAGCTGTCCACCTCTGGGTGGTGCCTGCATAGCAATCAGAACCATCAGTAAACCAGGCCCTAGTCTTCTCTTCCTCAGTCAACTGATCATAGGGCAAAACCCCATGAAGCCATAGGTTCCTGCTTAAGCACAGGAGGCATTGTAACAGGAGTGGGAACCATAGGCATTTGGCAACTTCTTCATGTAACTTGCTTGTGCCCTCAGGGCCTGCCTGGGCCCTGTCCAGTATGTACCACTTCCATTTGACACACTGGACTGTTGCTTGCATCCTACTTTATGGATCCTGGTGGGTCAGATAACACCCAGCTCATGATGGGCATCTCAGGTCGCATGGTGACTTGGTGGCCATTGTCAAAGTTCAGTTTCCACTAAGGCCCAATAGCAGGCTAAGAGCTGTCTCTCAAAAGGAGAATAGTTGTTGCAGATGAAGGTAGAGCCTTGCTCCAAAATCCCAAGGGCCTCTGCTGTGATTCCCTATGGGACCTCCACAGACTCCAGACAGCATCTCTATCTTCCCACTGATACCTCAAGCACCATTGGGTCTGCTGGATATCATATGGCCCTAGGGGCAGAGAGCCTGCACTGCAGCCTGGACCTGTGAAGAGCCTTTTCCTATTACAAGCCCCACTCAAAGTTTGCTTGCCTTCTGAATACCTGATATATGGGTCGTAGTAAACACCCAGATGAGGAATGTGCTGCCTCGAATCCAAAAAGGCCCACCAAACGTTGTGCTTCTTTTTGGTGGAGGGAGAGGACCAGGTGCAACAATTTATTCTTTACCTTAGAAGGAATGTTTCCTCTGCACGCCCCACCCATTGAAACTCCTAGAAACTTCACGAGGTAGATGGCCCCTTGAATTTTAGTTGGATTTATTCCCATCCTCTCAGTGCCGCATATGCTTTACCAAACAAGTCTAGACTAGCTGCTACCTCCTGTTCACTGGGTCCAATCAGCATAACATCATCAATATAGTGGACCCAGTGTGATATTTTGGAGAGGTCAGGCGATGAAGATCCCTTCTAACTAAGTTATGGCACAAGGCTGGAGAGTTAACATACCCTGAGGTAAGACAGTAAAGGTATACTGTTGGCCTTGCCAGCTGAAAGCAAATTGCTTCTGGTGGTCCTTATGAACCGGTATTGGAGAAGAAAGCATTTGGCCAGATCAATAGCTGCATACCAGGTACATGAGACATATTATCTGCTCAAGTAAGGACACCACATCTGGTACAGCAGTGCAATTGGTGTCACTACTTGGTTGAGTTTTCGATAGTCAACTGTCATTCTCATGATCCATCTGTCTTTTGCACAGGCCAAATTGGAGAGTTAATGGAGATGTGGTAGGAATCACCACCCCTGCATCTTTCAAATCCTTGATGGTGGCACTAATCTCTGCAATCCCTCCGGGATATTGGTACTGTTTTTGGTTCACTATTTTCCCTGGTAGAGGTAACACCAATGGTTTCCATTTGGCCTTTCCAACCATAATAGCCCTCACTCCACAGGTCAGGGAACCAATGTGGGGATTCTGCCAATTTCTAATTATATCTATCCCAATTATACATTCTGGGACTGGGGAAATAACCACAGGATGAGTTCTGGGACCCACTGGGCCCACCGTGAGTCGGACTTCAGCCAAAACTCCATTTATCACCTGACCTCCATAGGCCCCTACTTTAACCGGAGGGCCACAATCTTTTTAGGGTCTCCTGGGATCAGTGTCAACTCAGAACCAGTATCAATAGGCCTCACAAGTCTGATTATTTCCTTTTCCCCAGTGACAGTTACCCTAGTAAAAGGCCTCAGGTCCCTCTGGGGAAGGACAGGAAGAAGGCAAAGAGCATAACTCTTTGGTATTGTGACAATGTCCTTCCTCATTGGAACCCTGGCCACCCCTTCTTCAAGGGGTTCTGGGGTCTGTGAACTGTCTCAAGTCTGGAAACTGGTTTAACTGGGTGGGATTCTGCTTACTCCTAAAATCTAATGGTTGAGCTTTCCGTCATTTTTTCTAGAGCTTTTCTGCTTATACTGATTAAATAAAAACTTAGTAGGCTTCTTATGTTATTTGGTTCCTGGGAATGCCATGATTAATTAGCCAGTTCCAAAGATCATTCAGGTCATGACCATCATAGGATTGTTTTGCCTTTGCCCCCATTATGATAACTAACGGTAAACTATGCTCACTGGCCTTCCTGCGAAAATCAGTGACTGCCACCTGATAGCCTAACACTGAGGTCCCTGTTAAACCTATTACTGTGTACATTTAATTTACTGCAAACAAGCAACAACTTCTCTAACTGTAAGATCTGGCATAAGAAATAAGCAAAACAAAGCTCTTCAAATGTTTGGTGTCTTCTCAGTACTTTCCTATCTTATACGCTCAGTGAATGGCATATCCTCTGGGTCCTCATATTTTGAGAATGTGGTTTTACAGTTCGAATCCATTCGAGCATGCCCATCTGCCTGACCCTCACAATCCCTCATCAGATATAAGCCAAGGAATATCAGGCATCTCTAACTCACTGCTGTTAGTAGGCCATGTTTTAATAAATACATCAGCAACCTTCAAATAAACTTTTCACACCTTTTTTAACTCTCAAGCATTCCATGTTAAACTAGAATCTCTACTCAGTGGGCTCATATCGTTAAACTCAATATGATCCAATTTTTATATTCCTTCCACCATTCATCCCACACCCTTTAAAATCCTTTCCCACACATATTCCTTAGGCTTCGCTGGAATGAATCAGCAAACTCATTACATTTTTTAGGGTATATCGCACTCTCCTCGTGGACCACACTTTCTATCTCACTTAGGGAACCCTGTTGCTTAGCTTCAATCTTTATAGGTCTAGAGGCAACAATTGTTGTGCCCTGAGATCATTAGCTCCCCACTGGGAGGTGGGAGATTAGTTTCTCAGAAAAGGGTAGGGAGGAGGGATCTAGCAGGGTTTGGATTCTCTGCTGAGGGTTGGGAGATTAATTACTCAGATAAAGAAAATTCCCTAAGAATCGAGGGTTACAAAACCTCATCATCATGGTTCTCCCACACATCTCCATCCCAAGTTTCAGGGTTCACACCCTTTCCCCACCAGTGCTCTTCACTTTAACTGCTGACACTCTTTCGTGGCTGGGAATTAAATTCCATTGTAAATCAGCCAAATCTAATAATAAGGGCTCCAGCTTGATTTTTCTGCAGCTTTAGCTCTTTCGGCTACTGGAGAGAAGATTTCTTCCAGAGCACACTTGGAAACCTTTAAATGTTGTTTTGAATCCTAGAGCTGTCATTTTTTATCACCGAGCTCCTTATTTTTCCTCTATCAGTTATCCAGACATGCTAGGAGAACAAGGCACATCATTATTTTCCTATTTTTCCGCAATTTCTTGATGTTTTATATATAGAATCGACTAATTCCTGGCTCCTCACAAGAGGTGAGTCAGGTGAGTCAAATGGATCTATCTTCATAATTACATCAAACTAGTCTGCACAAGGTCTATCATTCCTCTTCATGCACCAGGAACGCCTTTAGTAACTCTAAGCTTCATTGAGTTGGAGATGCTGGCTCATGAGAGGAGTAACAAGCCCACTAAAGAAATCCATTCCTTTCAATTCTGTTTTCTCTCAGAACCACTTCTGGTAACAAAATCTTTATTAGTCAGGTTTCCTCTAAAGAAAACCAGAGTTAACAGGACGAAGTATATAGCGATAACTTACAAATTTATTGATTTGCTCACATGACAGAGGTTCAAGGAGTCCAACAAGTAGCCTGCACACACACTGAATAGAGGCTGAGAATTCAGGGAACTGCTCAGTCTGCAAAGCTGTATGTTCAGTAGTCCATCTCAGTTGCTGAGACCCAATGGATTCCAGGAGACTACCGGTCTCAGTACATGTGGGATCCGAGAGGTTGATCACAGCAGCAAGACAAACTCACCAGTGGAGAGAGACAAGTGCAGGAGAAAGGAGAGGGACCAGCTTCTTCTGCTCTGGCCTTAAATACTTGCCTGCCAGCAGAAGGTAACGCCCACAATTCGTGGTGTGGGCCATCCGGGTTGAGGGTCCAATCAGAAGACCTTCTCTTATTCCAGGGTCAGTTGACACCCAGGAATTTAACCATCACACCAGGTATGCCACATATATGACTCCCCTGAGAAAAAGATGGGAGTCTAAGATTAGCCTTCCAGTATAGAACTCGAGGGGGGAATTTTAGAGAGGCTCATACTGATCTCTGCCTTGTTAGGCCCCATCATTATTCTAACCCTAGGACCATGTATATGAATAGTGTTCTTGCCTTTATAAAGAGAAGATTGGGGGCAATTCAGCTAATGACCTTAAGGACACATTATACCCACTTGATCCACACCACCTAAGCAGCCACACTAAGATAATGTAGACCAGAATACCGTCTAGCTAGCAAAGAGAACCAAGATTGGCCTCTCAAGTAACAAGAGAGAAAATGGTGGGATGAGAGATTAGAGTTAATCCAGACCTACCATCTCTGGACAAACAAAGGTTAAGCATTCACATTTCCCAGGCAAAAGTCCACCAGTATGCATCTATCGGGCATTGAGAAACAGGCCGGTGGTATTTACTTTCCCCCCAGGTTGAAGTCCACCAGATACATCCGAGCGGACTGGGAAACAGGGCCCTGGTAAAAAACAAAAAACAAAAACAAAAAACCAAAAAACAAAAACAAAAAACCCCCACAAAACCCAGAACAAGAATAACTTGTCTCAGGAACAGGTGTTGGTCTGAACCAATAAAGAAAAAATTCCCCCTAGACCAGGCAGATTGTATCCAACCTCCTGCTTGCACTTTTTCCTTTAAAAGACCCCCTCCTGCAGCATGCGGGGACCGCTTCTCCCAGCCTTGCTGGGTCAGGAGGGGTGGCAGTTATCTCGAGCTTGAACTAAAGACTCTTTGTATTTACATCGGAGCCACGTGTCCTGATGGTCTTTAGGGGGTCTCTGTGATCTGGGCATAACATGCATCAGCTTCCTGTCCCTAGAACAAATACCTAAGTAATCAACACAACAAAGGAGTTATATTGTTTCCCAGTCTGGATGTTTGAGTTTGTGACTGCTTGGTCCTGTGGTGGCACCTCATGACAAGAGCATGTTACAGTCAGGAGAAAGAAAGACGAAATGGAAAGAGACCATGACCCTGGGCCCTGGACTGCCTGCCCACCTCGATAACTGGAAGACCTTCTGGCACACCTCTCTTTTAAGGCTTCTGCCACCCCAGTACCAGGCTATGGACCAACCCTCCAACTGATGTGAGGTTGACTGGAAGGATCCACATCTCCTCGTGTCACATGGGCAGGAGCTAAACCCTTGTTTATAGAACTCATTAATCACTGTTAATGTTTTAAGATTTTATTTTAAGTTTTTTCTTTATTTTTTTTTCATTTTTTTTCTTGTATTGTGTTTTTATTTTTGTATAGAGTTTTGTGTATTAGCTACATGTTGTACCTGTTATGTGCAATGCCCCTGGAGGCCAGAGAGAGGACATTAGGTTTGTTGCCGAATCCAGAGTTACGGATGGTTATTACCACCATGTTGGCGGGCTGGGAACTGAACCATTACACATTTTTTTCGCTAAGATATTAGGGACCAGGTGAATTTAATGCCCTCTGACTATTAGACTTTTCTTGCTGCCCTGGCTTGCCTTGAGCAAAGGACCATCCACCAAGTAGCCAATAAGATTGCCCTGTCGTAATACTCCATGGACACCTTGAAAAGTTACATGCAACCATAGAGTTCTTGCTATGGAAGTGCAGTCCCCACTTCTGAAGGCACAGCCAGAACTATTCCAAAACAGCTTGCATCAAACCTTTTTTCCACCTAACCCATGGTGAATTACCCCAAAATAATTTTCAGCAGGTTGGAAGGGGAGCTTTCGCCTAGGATCCAACAGGACTGGCGTGACACCGTTCCACACCCTCTCTCTGGTTACATCAGCAGGCTGTTTGGCTCATTTTTCAGCCAGCTGGAAGAAGCCTTCCCGTGTTACCTCCCAAGTGTTACAGCATTAGGCCCACTGAAATCCTTTTCTCTACTGATCTTTTCTTGCCTACTTTTGACCTTTATCACCAGCAGAATGGCTTGACCCAATAACCTAAAGAAACGACAGGAGGAAATGCAGCAGAGAGATGGTGACATTAGAGACAAAGGAGCAAGGGGAGGAACAATAGAAACCAAAGTGACAGAGACACCTCGGGATCACAGACGAGAAGGATGATGCAAGGACTGAAACGGAACCAGAAGCCGCTTTTTGAAAGAAAAAAAAAAAGCAAAAAAAAAAAAAAAACGTAAAAAAAAAAAAAAAAAAAAAAGGAAGAGAGGTGGACAGCCATGAGAAGGCCGGAAGGGCCCCAGAGGAGAAGCTGTGGGTCCTGGGGCTTCCAGAGAGTGTCCCAGCCGTGAGGGCCAAAGAGCTCAGGCACCTTCTCCCCAAGAGCTGTAATCTAGTCACGGCCAAGACCTGAGGATCCTGATGGCCTAGGCCTGAGACACAACAGCAATAAATATTTCCTAAGACACCTCAGCTCAGATTAAGACTACTTTATATTAAGAAGTGCAGTGGTATTACTGTAGACAGTGTTTTCTGCTCTTACACAAAGTGGTTTAAAACAGGCAGAAAACCAAGAGTGGTAATATTTTTTAATGTGCGCTCCTCAGTATATTATCAAAACTTAGTTACATCTTTGGATTGGTGTGTTTAAGTTAGGTTGTATTTTAATAAAACTGCTATTTGCAAATTGACTTGAGGTTCTTTTCTTTCTTTTCCCTTTTTTTTTTTTTTTTTTTTTTTTTTGTCTTTTTGAGACAGGGTTCCCTGTAGCTCAGCTGTCCTGGAACTCGCTAGTGTAGCTTGGCTAGTCTGAAACTCACAAAACTCCACTGCCTCTCTCTCTCAACAGCTACGGATTATAAGGTGTTCTGCTGACAGCCAGCTGACTTGCGTTTCAAAAACATTGTTTTTTTTTTTTTTTTTTTTTTTCATTTATTTTGTATGTGTATGAATGTATTGTCTGCAGCCTCAGGTCTGTGCAACCGTGTCGTCTGCAATGCCGCGGAGGTCGAGAGGTCTCGGATTCCCCTGGAACTATGGAGTTCTCCTGGAATTGGAGTTACAGCCGGTTTCTTATGCGCCATGTGGCCGCTGGGGACGAACCCGGGTCCTCTGTAAGAGCGTCGGTGCTCCTTAACCGCTAGGCCATCTCTCCACCCTCAAAACATTTTTAATAATTGGCTCCCAAGGACAGAATTCTAGCATGGTATGAAATGGCAAATGAGCATACACTTTTTCCGTTTTGCACTAGGCATGTATGTGAGGTGGAATTTTCAGCATTCTACTAAAATAAAAATGTTGGTGAACTGTAAAAAACCCTGAGGATGATCTGCATCCCTGAAGCACCATACCTCCCACCAAGATCACGTTCTTTATGTTAATTAGAGAAACATATCCAAATCTAATTTTGTATTGCAAACTTGGTTTGTTTTTTTCTTTTTCTTGCTTTTATAAGTGGTGAAATTATATGTTATACCAAAGAATGCGTTTAGTAAATAAAATTTTAAAGTGCTCGCCGTAAGAGCACTGGTTTTTGGTTCCCAGCCCCCCACATGGTGTTAATAACCATCATGTAACTCTGTTTCTGCAGGACCTAATTGTCCTCTTCTTGGCCTCCAGGGACAATTGCACAATACAGTGCTACACTTATATATACAGGCCACAACTCTTGTACACATGCAATAGAAACCAATGTACTGATTTATTGTCAGTACATATTTGCATCGAATACCTGGTTACATTTCTTGTAAATATTTATTTATATGGTATCGTGTGTGTCCTTGAAAGAGCTTTATGTGTACCACATGTGATGAAGTAGTCCACAGAAGCAAGAGGATGTCAGATCACCACACAAATTGGAGTCATAACCAGGGGTTGTGAACATAATGATGTTGGTTGCTGGGAACCAAACCAAAAGAGAAAAGTATAACCAAAAGATAAGTAATCATAATATTTCCTTTAACAGTCTGAAAGATTGTGCCTCTACAACTAGATTTTAAGTCATTTAAAGTCAATTGAGATCTGTTGTATCAAATAATAAAGTTTCCTCTTTCTATTTAAGCAACTACCTAAGGGAAAACTCACTCCTGACTACTGAAATTCCTGGAAAGCAGATCCTGAATCCAGACACCATAGCCAAATGAACAAAAGAAGCCCAAAATGGATCTTGAACCCCTCACTGAGAAATTCCAATGGACTTTTAAGTTGGACATTTAATTCACCCTGTTCCTTTCTTGGTTCCCTGCCTAGAAAATGTACCTAGCTACTCTCGCCTTCACTGGCACTAGTCAATGATTTTGTTCTCTTTAACCAATACTTTTTAGGGTCTTTCAGATAGATCCACTGAGCAGGGTACCCAGTTGCCACCTCCTACCCCCCTTTTCAGCATGGAAGAAAGCAACCGGTCAGCACCTAATTCCCTCTTGGCAATTGGGGTACCTCTCTCAGAGGGTAATATGATAATAATGGGAGCTAAAAATGGCTAGGCAGTTTAGGGTCAAGACCCCCAAAAGAGCCAGTTTTTTTCTCAGCTGAGAATGAAGACTTCCTGGATCTGCCAGTAAACTTTCTTTGGTTGCTCTGACTTGTGGACCCATGCATCCTTAACTCACTTGTCAGATTTATTAACTAGTGGGCAAATTCTATCCAGGTGTATTAGTCAGGGTTCTCTAAAGAAACAGAAGTACAGGAGAATATATAGTATATACAATTTATTGATTTGTCACGTGACAGAGTTCAAGGAGTCCAACAGTAGCTGCACCACACGGAAAGGCCGAGAGAATCCAGGGAACTGCTCAGTCNTAGGTGTTTAAGTCCATACAGTTAGCCCAGATTAACCAAATTTTGTTTTCTCAAGTTCAGTTGAGGATCTTGTCCTCAGGGTCCACTCAGATTTTGGGGGAGAGGCCTCTGGGTCCTGTCAGCTTTTCATTTACCAGTTTCATCCACATGGGGACAAAGTATATCCACACGAGGACAAAGTCAAGTCTTTCTAGACGAGGCTTCCCCTTTTGAAGCATGAAGAGACTTTCCTCTTTACAGACTGGACACTGGCTAAAGTCCCATTAGTGGGTCTCCAAGACCTCCCTGCCCAGGAGGACTGGTGACTCACAATTGCAGGATATTTCAAGAGATGCCCCCAGACATAGTCCCCTGGGATTGATTTACCTCAGAGGGTAAGGAGCAAAGTTCTTCCTTAGTTCCCTCAGCCTAATTGGTATGGGCATTTAAGTATGGTTGTTATCCATCCAGAAAGACTAAGTTACACCAGCCTAACACCTTTAATTACTGTATAATATTTTAAACAAGGCTTGGACAATAATTCAAGCAGCTTTGGATAACACTGACTGGAGGAGGGACTGAACACCATAGATTAAGCAGGCATAGCCCACAAGATAGAATTAAACAATTTCAGGTTTATTTTAAATGTAAACTATTCACTACAATTACTACAAATGGGAACCATCTTTTTCTTTTTTCAGACATTTTATCCTGATTTATAGTTTTCTGAGAAAGACAGCAGTTGTATGACATAACAGAAGACAGGAAATAAACTGATAAGGATTACCAAGCCCATCCAAACTGTCTTCTTCTGAACTGCATGCAGCTTGTTCAGGAAGATAGAATCTAGCTTTTTGAGCCAAATTATCTGGTTAGGTCAAAGGAAATATCAGAAGCAACTCTTGCAAGAAACATAAAGTACATTTTTCAGTAGCCATAGGTAACCCACTATTTGCCTGTACCCATTTAATCCAAACTTGTAACAGGGAGTTAGGTTCAAGCCAGGAGAGGACTGAAAATTAACAACTCTGTATATTCACAATTCTATTCAGGCCACTAGTAAACTAGATTGAGTGTTTATACCAATTTAACTTAATACAGGTATCTTATCATTTTACTAAACCTTGAAGTTCCATGTGATATGCATATAAAGCTTGGAACAAAACTGAACACTCTTAAAAAAACTTTGACTAGATATACATTTTGATTTTTAAACTAGTTGACTGAACCTTGAAAATGTAAGTTTATTTGTATAGTGTCCTTTTTACCTGTCACAACAAACATCCTCAGACTTTTATCACTTACATAGACTTTTTCATCATCTTCACATAAATCCTTAGTAAAAATACCTTTTTAACATTATTTCACTCTTTATATCCCGTTCTGATACCATGAGACATAACATTCATAAACAGATTAACTCTTAATTGTGCAGGTTTACTACGTAATTAACATTTATTTCCCATGTAACAAAGAGATGGTACAGTTATCTCAAATACAATAGTTTGAAAAATCACAGAAATGCTCAATAAAAATAAAGCTCTTAGTTTAAAACATTTCAGGGCTAAACACCCTCTATATCCACCCAGGTAACCATGCTGCTTGTTTAATGGCAGGGATACAAATGGTCAATGACAAACAGCTTCCTTCACATAGCAACTTTTTAAAACTTTCCTTCTAGGCCAAAGACTATGTCTATGAGGATCCAAGTGGCCCTGTCAGGCCTCCAACAGATTGTGAAGGGCCTAAAGTCTGCCCTTCCTTCCCCAGATACAATGTCAGACACATAAATCTGTCATGATGCATTTTATATTTTGAAATATAGAAGAATGTTTTAAATACTTTTAAGGCATTTATTTATTAAAAAGTTCTCTGCCAAGATTTCACATTAGCTTAAAATTCAATTCACTCTTTATATCTCTCAGAGGTTGCCACCTCAATGCCACAAAAATACCTTCTCCATCAGTCAGTGTGACCAGTCTCCACATGGAGAGCCCCATGGTCAGCCTCTGTTCTCCTGGTAAACCAGCTAGATGTTAATACTGATCTGCTACAAGGTAACAGCTCCTAACTCAAACTCAATGGAAAAAGAGTGAAACGTCTGCAAAGTGGACTTACAAGAAGAGGTACTTTTTGCTTATGAAAAGAAACCAGTGAATCTTCTAAGAATAATAAAAAGGGAATGTTAAACGGTTTTAGCTCACGTGACAGTTTACTTGTGAATCAACTTGATATCAAGTAAATCATTAGCATTAGATGTGAGGCTATTCATTTAAACAGCTCCATAAAACAAATATGTTTCAAACCCCAAACTTCAGCACCTTGATGAAAACTCTAAATTAGAGATGTTTCTGACTCAGAGATTCTACAGTAATTATCTTTACATTTTTTAAAACCATCTGGGTAGATTTTTGTAAACACATGTTTTAACCAAGGTTCTGCTCATGAAGCAGCCTGCTTCTCACAGCTACTGACTGGCACCCTACTGGGTGATTAGAGACAAAGGTCACCTTCCCAGATAAGCCTGCTGGAGTCTGGACCCAGAGTCTGGTGTAGGGCCCTTGAGCCCCTACTATATGGCCTGTCACAGCCGTTTGGTCTCTGATTTGTACAGCTTGACAGGATAGCTCTATATTGGACAAAAAGCATTAGGAAAATCACCTAGAAACTTTGGCTGTGCTAGGATTAAAGGTGTGGCCCACCACACTTGGCTGGGGAACTTCCAGGAGTGTCCAGACCAGCAGGACAGCAGGTCAAACCCAGGGAGGTATGTTCCCTTACTATGAGGAGGAAGGGGGAGGGGAGGGCAGATAGGAAACACAATAAAGCCCATTAGCTATCCCAGACTGCCCTCTCCCACCCCTGGAGGCAAGAAACAGAGCTGGCCCAGGCCATTCTGGTATCAGTTCTCCACCCAAACCAGACCAAGATATACATATACCTCAGTCTTCTGAGTGCTGGGAGTTTGCAAAGATATTTTTTAGGGTACCCAGGTCACACCATTAAAATATTTATATTTTTGATTAGGCATGTCAGAATAAGATTTCACTAAGTATGAGGGCTTAAAGCACTTACACCCTCCAAATAGGTTCTTACCCATAAGCTGAACTGAATGAAGTTCCATAGTTTAAAAAGACTCAAACACACAAAACATCAGGAGCCCGAGAGGGCTGCTCTATCCACTCAGTTCTCTGAGACCAACTCTTCCACAACACAGACACACAGCACACAGGAGGGACTGCCAGCCAGATCAGTAGGGAGGGCACAGATCCAGAGAGGTCCCTTTTCCTCCCAGGAGGAAGAAGGGAGGGAAGGAAACAGGCTCAAAAATCCTTGCAGAAACATAACAGAGCCCAAAAGCTGTTCCAGACTGCTCTTCCTCACTCCTTGGGGGCAAGAGCCTATAATGCACCCCTGGAAGCCATGTAGCACCCCAACTGATCCAAGTGCCAAACCTCAAAATGGATCTCTGGCAGAGACCAAGAGGTTGCCATGTGGGCACTCCAGAGAGCTCAGGAATTCCCCAAGCTCTAAAGACCTCCTTCCAAGCCAGACCAGGATTCCTGGCTAACTGCTGATGCAAATTTTACTAATGACTTCCAGGTTCTTCGCAGCTCGTAGCTGACTACGAGGGGCAAGGCTGGAGAACCACCTGGCAGAGGGAGCCTAAGCCACGATTCGCGTGGGGGGGTGGGAGGGCTTTGGGACGTGCGCGCCAATTTGAAAGCTGCGCTAGCGGACGCGAGCTCCAAGCGCTGGCCAATAAGCGGGTGCGTTCCTCCTCCCGGGACCGCTGCGAACCAATCATAGTCCTGATGTGGGTGGGGCGGAGCCACGCCCACCTTCCCGGCAGGCTGCGCAAACTAGCTGCGGACGCGCCGGGGAGAGCTGAGCCGGGTGGTTTAGAAGCTCCTGCAGACCTTTTTGAGAACGTTCTCCGAGCCCACCGTGAGTCTGGGAAGGAGCACGGGCGCGTCTAGCCAGGAAATCGGGCGGGGACAGAGCCTCCCTCAGCCTTCCCTCAGACGGGAAACGCTGCTTTGCACCGAGGGTTTAGCTTGTACCACAGGAATGGGATCATCAGACAACTTTGCGCTAGGAACCTGTGCTCAGGAATTCGCTCATTTAATTGAGGACAGGCTATCAGAGATGAGTTACAACGCAGAATGCAAATTGATGAGGAAGCACTAGGGTGGCAGTTGAAAGGGTAGAGGACTGGGGGTGCTGTAGAGATGGAAGATATTGTCATTCGATGTGGACTTACCCGTTTAGCCTTCTGGTCAGTGCAGCCGAAGCTTATGTTTGTGCGGAAACCAAAGCACATGTTGGCAAGTTGGAGCTAGATTAGGAGCCTTTTTCTTGGAGGGGTCGGTGGGTTGCTTTTTGAGACTGATCTCACTGTGTAGCCCAGGCTGGCTTGGAACTGACCATCTTCTGAGCTGTTCTAGTGTGGAAGTTACAAGCCTGTGCCTCCAAGCCCTGCCTCTGTAATAAAAAAAAAAAAACTTTATATTCATAAAGTACACAATAACTGATGGCTTTTAAGCCAAGACCGTCATATAAACCAGATTGTGTAAACATAAATCTGGTGACTTTGAGAAAAATTGCCTTATTTCCTTTTCATTCTATTCTAATCTCATTACCATGCCTTTCTACTGTGTTCTTGTTTTATATACAGTTCATACTTCCGATACATGTTTTACTGTAATTGATTCTCAGTACAGGCTTAGGAAGAAAGTTGTAAGGTGTGCCAGCTGTGGCTGGGCATGGTGTTGAAGGCCTTTAATCCCAGGACTCAGGAGGCAGAGGCAGGTGGGTCTCCCTTGAATTCTAGACCAGCCTGGTCTACATAGCAGAAGACCTTTGAATCCCCAGCTCTCACATAAAAAGCCTGGGTACCCACCAACCTGTAAACTCAGCACTCTGGTGGGCAGAGACAGCAAGATTGCAGGGGCTTAGCTTCAGGTCTCAAGGGAATAAGGCAGAGTTGACCTCTGAGTGCATGTGCATGGACATGTGCACCTGCACATATGTGTGCCTACACCACACACACACACACACAGTTTTTAAAAAGATAAAGTTAATTATCTAATGATGTAACTTACTATAAGAGATGATGGATGTAAAAGTGTGGCTGTTGGGAGTAAGCTCAAGGGTAAAGTATTTACTATGCCAGAAGCCATGGGTTCAGTGACCAGCACACCAACACATAAAAGAAGTAAGGAAATTTGTTGTAGTACAATTGATTGTATTTAATATTAAATTATTATTATTTTTTTTTTTTTGGTCTTTTTGAGACAGGGTCTCCCTATAGCCCCAGCTATCCTGGAACTCGCTCTGTAGACCAGGCTGGCCTTGAACTCACAAAGATCCGCCTGCCTCTGCCTCCCAAGTGCTAGGATTAAAGGCGTGCGCTACCACACCCGGCTTAAATATTCTTTTTTTTACATTTTTTTTATTTAATTTTGTATGTGCATGAAATGTACTGATCTGATGTAGGGTTGGTGCAACCCGTGGTCGTGCATGCCTTGCGGAAGGTCAGAAGAGGTTCGGATTCCCCTGGAACTGGAGTTCTCCTGGAATTGGAGTTACAGACGGTTTTCAGCCGCCAAGTGGGTGCTGGGGATCGAACCTGGGTCCTCTGCAAGAGCAGTCAGTGCTCTTAACCGCTAGGCTAAATATTATTCTTAAAGATATTTAAGTACTTCTGTAAAAATGTGCTGACTGTGGGAAAGCACCAGACCTCTCCTTTTTTTCTATTTACATTTTTTTCAATTTACATTTTTTTCAAATTTGTATTATTTTTAATTATGTATAATTTTACATGTCTGCGTATGGGTAATGTTTATATGAATGGAGGTGCCCGAGGAAGACTGAAGCATCAGCCTGGTAAACTTGGAGTTATAGGCAGTTTAGAGCTACCTCATGTGGTAGCAGGGAATCTGACTCAGGTTCTCTGCAAGAGCAGTAACCACTCATAACCATTGAGCTATCTCCTATTTAATTTTTATTATTATTATTATTATTTTTTTATTTTCATACGTGTATGAATGTACTGTCTGCATGTAGGTTTGTGCACCTCTGTAGTGCAATGCCGCAGAAGTCAGAAGGTGTCAGATTCCCCTGGAACTGGAGTTGAAGACAGTTCTCAGCCGCCATGTGGGTGCCGGGGATCGAACCCGGGTCCTCTGCAAGAGCAGTTGGCACTCTTAACCACTAGGCCATCTCTCCAGCCCCTAAAATTTAAGAAATAATTTTTAGCCAGGCATGGTGCCCTATACCTTAAACTCTGCAAATTCAAGGCCAGCCTGGTCTACATAGTATATTACAGGCCAGCCATGCAACCCAGGCTACACTGTGAGACCCTGTCTCAGAAAAATAGTTAAAAAAAATTCTTGCCGGGCGTGGTGGCGCACGCCTTTAATCCTAGCACTTGGGAGGCACAGGCAGGCGGATCTTTGTGAGTTCAAGACCAGCGTGGTCTACACAGTGAGTTCCAGGACAGCTGAGGCTACAGGGAGACCCTGTCTCAAAAAGACCAAAAAAAAAAAACATTCTTAATACTGGGTGTGGTGACACACACCTTTAATCCCAGCTCTTTGGAGGCAGACGTAGGCAGATCTCTGTGAGCTCAAGGCCAGCCTGATCTACATAGCGAGCTCCAGGTCAGCTGGGACTAAAGGGGAGACCTTGTCTCAAAAAGACCAAAAAAAAAAAAAAACCCAAAACAACAACAACAAAAAAAAAACAAAACTTAGAGCATCTTTTTTCCTTCTTTAAGTAATGTAAATGAAAATGGAAATATAACTACAGATTTGTAGAGAGGATCTTGCTATCCAGGCTGAAAACAGAATAGAAAACTTGAATAATGCTTTTAAAATTTTTTAATAATTGGGTTTAAATTAAATTTTCTCAAAATGTTAACTCCAAGACAAGATGGAGTTTTGCCAAACAATGTAGGAACAAACCATCTCCTAGACCATCTCTCCATATATAAAAAAAATGACAGCACTCCCTAATTCATTTTAGGAGGCTAGCATGACTTTGATACCTGATAAGGAGAAAAATCAGAAAAAGATTATGTGCCAGTTGTACCGTTAAACATTGTGCTGAAAGCTATCTATTTAAGATTGGGAATCAGACCAGAATACCAAATACAGACTCATCTATTCACCAAAGCAGAAGACAGGAAACAGGTTAGGAGAAATAAGCATCTGCATATTATTGGCTATTAATTAGAATTATCACCCTTTCTTAATCTCAGATCGGTTCAACTTCAGCATTAAGATTTTGGTTAAAATCAATTCTATTTATGTATGTATCCTAGTAAGAAATAAGTAGAAAATAGTGGGATTTGTTTTATCTTGTTTTGAGATGGTGTGGTGGGTAATATTGTCAGCATAGTAATAGGACCTAGAATCACCTAGAAACAGAACATCTGGGTATGTCTGTAGGGAAGTTTCTAGATTGGTTGAAATAGAAGACCCACCATAAGTACAGGTGTTCCATGGTCATGAGTCCCAGGTTCATAAAAAGGCAAAAGTGAGCTGAGCACCACCTTTCTCTTCTCTGCTTCCTGGCTGTGGGTGAGGGTGCAGCGTGACCCGCCATCTCGTGCTCCTCTAGCAATGCCTTCCCCACTCTGATGGCCTCCAGCCTCAAGCTGTGAGCCAAGCAATTGTCACAGCAATGAGAAAAGAACCAACACACTGGATTTCACATGTTAGCCCAGAGACTGGCTTCAAACAGTGCTGGAATTGCAGGTGTATGCTGGAGAGCTTCAGTTGCTGTCAACCTGACACACCTGGGAAGAGAGCCTCAACTAGGGAGCTTCCCTAAGATTGGCTGTAGGCTTGTCTGTGAGGCGTTGTCTTGATTGCTGGTTGATGTGGGAGGGCTCAGCTCACTGTGGGTACTGCCACCCGTGGGCAGGTGATCCTGAGGGTTTTTTGTTTGTTTGTTTGTTGGTTGGTTTGTTGGTTTGTTGGTTTGGTCTTTTCAAGATAGGGTCTCCCTGTAGCCCCAGCTGGCCTGGAACTCATTCTGTAGACCAGGCTGGCCTTGAACTCAAAGATCCGCCTGCCTCTGCCTCCCAAGTGCTAGGATTAAAGGCGTGCGCCACCACGCCCTGCCATCCTGAGTTTTATAAGAAAGGCTGAGCATAGGCCTAGGGAGCAAGCCAGTAAACTGCGTTCTTCCATGGTCTGCGCTGTTTTTGCCTCCAGGTTCCTGCCCTGGCTTCCCTCAATGATGAACTGATTGTGTTTAGCCAAATTAACCTTTTCCTCCCTAAGTTGGTTTTAAGTTTGTGTTTTATCACAGCAGTAGAAAGCTAATTAAAAAAAAGGTGAGACCCACCACACTGGGCCAGAAAATACCTTTGTTTTGTTTGAGGCAGGGTGTCATATAGACCACACTGGTCTTAAACTACATAGCCAAAGATGATCTCCTGTTCCTGATCTTGCTGCCTCCACCTCCCAAATGCTGAAATTCTCGATGTATACCATCTATACGCCCAGCATAATGTATGCAACTTTTATTTGCCAAGTTATACATCAGAAAAGCTAGAAACTGTATTGACTTTACGACTGTCTTGTTCTAGCTACCCCCACACATACCTTTGATGGTGCTGGGAATCAAACCCAATCTTGCTCATGCTAGGCAAGTAAGTATTCTGAGTTATATTCCCAGCCCCTGAATTGGAATCAACTTAAGTAAATAATAAAAATAAGTAAACTGTAGTAGCTTAGACAGTGGGGTGTTGATTTAAAATACTGCAGATGATGGATGGAACAAATTCAAGTCTCAAAAGAAATCCATACCTTTGGAAGTTTATGGTAATATTAGGAGTGGGTGGAGGGGGTTTTTTTGTTTTTTGTTTTTGTTTTTGTTTTTTTGTTTTTTTTGTTTTTTTTGGTCTTTTTGAGATTAGGTGTCTCTGTAGCCCCAGCTGACCTGGGACTCACTATTTAGAACAGGCTGGCCTTGAACTCAGGGAGATCTGCCTGCCTCTGCTCCCGGAGTGTGAGATCAAAGGTGTGTGCCACCACACCCAGCACTGTTTTTTTTTGTTGTTGTTTTTTTTTGTTTGTTTGTTTTGTTTTGTTTTTAATCATGGTGGGACAATTGGCTATTCATTTGGGGAAAAAAATTAAAATTGAACCCCTACTTCTGTGCACAAAAATCAGATCCTATTAACTTAAAGTTTTAAATATAGAGAACAAAATTATATTTAAAAATTTAAAGAATATGTAGGAAAGCTGGGTGGTGGCACTGGCCTTAAGTCCCAGCACTTGGGAGGGAGAGGCAGGTGGATTTCTTGTGAGTTCAAGGCCAGCCTGTCTACAGTAGTTCCGGCAGCTGGGGCTAGGGACCCTGTCTCAAAAGACCCAAAAAAAAAAAAAAAAAAAAATATATATATATATATCTCTATATATATATATATATATATATGTAGGAAAATGTCTTTAAATTTGAGGGTATGAAAAAGATTTTTAAATAGACTGACATGAAGACTAGATTAACTAGCTGGACCGGTGACACTGCATGGAGAGAGTTCAGGACTAGCTGAGGCACCTAAGGAAGACCCCAAGTTTTTGAAAGGCTCTTTTTTTTTTCTTACTAATAAAAAAAAATTGTATTTACTTAGAAGCATCAGAATGTCAACAAAACAGCTGCAGTTTCTTTTTTTGCAATTACAGAGTGGTAGTCAGTTAACAGAACAATTATTTTCGTATAAGCTGCACTAGAGACAACTGAAGATGAAAAAAAAACTACCATCCCCATATATAACTAATTTGTGCTGTGTACCAACAAGAACCTGCTTTAAATGTCCATGCCAATTTACAACCCCCATACTGTACCAGGCAAGGTTAGTGGCTATTGAAGATACCACCAAGACAGGGCTATCTAAAGACACATTCAGTAGTGTGTTAACTATACAAAAAAAGACACTGTACAATTTAAAAACAAATCTTACACAGCCTTACATTTCAATTTTTTTCTTTAAAAGGAGTGAGTTGTGTACAGGGGGGTTAAATGCTTTATAGACAAGAAAAAAAAAACTGCGCTAGAACAAACTTATTCATCATCTTCATCTTCCTCCTCTTCCTCATCCTCTTCATCTTCCTCCTCTTCCTTCTTTTTCTTGCTCTTTTCAGCCTTCACAGCTCCCTTTTTTTGCAGCATCAGGTTTTCCTTTAGCTCTGTAGGCAGCAATATCCTTTTCCTATCTCTCCTTCAGCTCAGGTCCTTCTCATAAGGCTGCTTGTCATCTGCAGCACTGTTGCTCTACATCTCTCCCAGTTACTTTGCAACATCACCAATAGATAAGCCAGGATGCCCTCTTTTGATTTGGGGGCAATACTCAGAGCAGAACAAGAAGAAAGCCGAAGGAGGCCTCTTGGGTGCATTGGGATCTTTGAACTTCTTTTTTGTTTCCCCTTTGGGAGGGATATAGGTTTTCATTTCTCTTTCATAATGGGCCCTGTCCGCCTTTGCCATGTCTTCAGATTTTCCTTTTTCTTTAGCAGACGTGGTCTTCCACCTCTCTGAGCACTTCTTAGAAAACTCTGAGAAGCTGACCGAAGCATCAGGGTGGTGCTCCCTGTGCTCCTCCCGGCAAGTTTGCACAGAGAATGCATATGATGACATGTTGCCTCTCGGCTTCTTAGGATCTCCTTTGCCCATGTTTAGTTGTTTTTCCTCAGCGAGGCACAGAGTTGCCCAGTGCCTGTCTGGCTCTCACTTGCCTTAAAAGGTTTTTGTTTTTTGGTTTTTGGGTTTTTTTGGTCTTTTCGAGACAGAGTCTCTTTATAGCCCCAGCTGTCCTGGAACTCGCTCTATAGACCAGGCTGGCCTTGAACTCACAAAGATCCACCTGCCTCTGCCTCCCAAGTGCTAGGATTAAAGGCGTGCGCCACCACGCCCGGCCTTAAAAGGTTTTTATAAAGGCTGATGATACAGCTTATGCACAAGACCCTTGACTCAGTCCCTGGCATTGCAAGGGGAAAAAAAGGAAAGATGTGTTCATCAAATGATACTGTTAATAAAGTGGTAAAATAGCTACAGATTGTGAAATTAATTTGTAATATATATCAGAATACTAATATCTTTCGAGTAGATAGTTTGTGGGTGTTAGAGAGACTTTGGGTCTATTTGGACGTTGATGACTGAGATGGAAAGATTGGAAATACTAGAGTAAGATGGGTTAATTGATGGGGTGAGTTCCCTGAAGAATTAGGAAGATGTGGAATCCATAATGCATAGGGAGAGCATCATACGCTTAAGCACTAAATGTCTCAGAATGTTGGCTATGTTGTTCTTGCTTTCACAAAGCATGTGTAGACGTCCTCACACAGCCGCTATCTGCCAGGCCCCTTACTGTCCAGGCAACTGAGGATACAGTTGTGTGCAGAATAGGTATAATTTATTTTGAAATTATAAAAAATGACATTAATTTTAAACTTTTTTATTTTTAAAATTTACTTGTAGCTGGGCGTGGTGGCACATGCCTTTAATCCTAGCACTTGGGAGGCAGAAGCAGGGGGATCTTTGTGAGTTCAAGGCCAGCCTGGTCTACAGAATGAGTTCCAGGACAGCTGGGGCTACAGGGAGCCTGTCTCAAAAAGAACAAAAAAAAAAATTTACTCGTATGAATAGGCCAAAAGTTCATATGGAAATAAAAACAAGTCAGATTCTCTTTGTCACAATAGAGAATAATAAGGATCTGTTCTTCCCTAAATTGAAGCTGTGCTGACAGTTGTAGCAATTGTAGCTATTTCATGGTTGCTTCTCTTCTTTTCCAGTATATCCTAACCAGCCCTTAGTGTGGAGTAGTGGCCTGCTTGTGGTTCCTTTTATTTGGGGATCATGCAGAGAGCTTCACGTCTGAAGAAAGAACTGAGTATGTTAGCCACGGAACCTCCCCCGGGCATCACGTGCTGGCAGGAGAAGGACCAAGTATACGTCCTGCGAGCTCGTAGGTGTCACACATGCCTATGGAGATGATCATCACCCACTGGAGACTGTGCTGAAATTCAAACATGTGTATATATGTGTGTGTATATATATATATATATATATATATATATATATATTTTTTTTTTTTTTTTTTTTTTTGTCTTTTTGAGACAGGGTCTCCCTGTAGCCCCAGCTGTCCTGGAACTCACTCTGTAGACCAGGCTGGCCTTGAACTCACAAAGATCTGCCTGCCTCTGCCTCCCAAGTGCTAGGATTAAAGGCGTGCGCCACCATGCCTGGCAAACGTATATATTTTAAAGTAGCCAAGTAGTAAGGTCAAAGTGCCATACCATCTTTCTACCTTTGTTAATGTTCATGTTTTGCTTGACATACCCTGTTTCTTTGACCTCTTCTACCTTTTATTTATAAGATTTGTGAGCTGGGTATTAGTGACACATGCCTATGATCCCAGTACTCTGAAGGCTGAGGCAAGAGGACTGCTACAAGTTTGAGTTCAGTCTGGCTATGGAGTGAGACCCTATCTCAAAAACATAAAGTATGTTAGAAAGTGGAAAGCAAGACGACCCAATGGTAAAGCCACTTGCTACCAAAACTGATGGCCTAAGTTTGGTCCCTGGGACCCACATGGTAGAAAGAGAACAGCAACTTCTGTTAAGTTGTCCTCTGACCGCCACACACATGCACACACACATGCACAGATAATGTAATTAAAATTTATTTAGGAATGCTGGAGTCTGCTGGGCATGGTGGCATGCGCCTTTAAGCCTAGCACTCGGGAGACAGAGGCAGGTGGATCTTTGTGAGTTCAGGGCCAGCCTGGTAAGCTGCGGCTACAGGGAGACCCTGTCTTGAAAAGACAAAAGAAAAAAGAAAAACAAAGCCGGATGTGGTGGCCCACACCCATAATCCTAGCACTCGGGAGGCAGAGGCAGACGGATCTCTGTGAGTTCAAGGCCAGCCTGGTCTACATAGTAAGCTCTAGGCCAGCTGGGACTAAAGGGAGACACTGTCCCAAAAACACACACACACACACACACACACACACGAAAAGGAATGCTGGAGTCCAAACAAACAAAATTATAGGTTATATTTGGCCTTGCAGCTGGCATTTTGTAACCTCTGTTTTTTAAATCTTTATATTCTTTTATATTCTATATATTATATATATATATGTATGTATATATATATTATATATATATGTGTATGTATGTATCTTTTGTTTGACACAGGTTTTTTTAGTGTGCCGGTATTACTACATTAAATATTGATTGCATAAAGACTTGTTTAAAGCTGTAAGAGAATTATTGTCCTAGACCTTGCTTCCCTTTTTTCCAGATTTGTGTGCGCGTGTGCGTGTGTGTGTGTGTGTGTGTGGTGTGCGTGTGCTGTGTATATGGGCACATGAGTGAAGGTGCTTGTGGAGGCTAGACAAGGGCTTTGGATCTCCTGGAACTGGAGTTACAGGTCGTTGTGACTCATCCGAATTGGGTGCAGGGAACTCTGGTCCTCTGCAAGAGCGATAAGAGCTCTTAACCAGTGACCATCTAACTCCTATACCCACTTTCTCTGTTATAGACCTTATTAGGTTCATTTAATAAAGTTGTTTGTTTGAGATAGAATCTGATGTAACCTAGCCTGGCCTCAAACTTGCTATATAGCCAAGAATCACCATGAATTTCTCATCCTCCTGCCTCTACCTGCAGAGTTCTCGGATGTGAGTGAGGCCTGTGCCACCATGTGTGGCTTATCGGGTGCTGGAGGTTGGACCCATGGCTTCATGAACACTGACTGGGCAGACATTCTACTGACTGAGCTGTATCCCCAGCTCTTGGTAACTCAAGTCATCTGATCCCTTTTAAATTTTTGTTCCTTTCTTTTCTCAAGAAATATTAGGTGGAGTAAATACACCTTATGAGAAAGGTGTTTTCAATCTGGAAGTTACCGTTCCTGAGAGGTTAGTATGAATTAGATTCTCAGCTTAAAGTGAAGCACAACTGGAAAACAGAACAACATAGGAGTTAGAGCATTAAGTGTAGCAGTTAAGAACCTGTGTTGTTACAATACTTAGAGCATATGTTCTGGTCATTGAAAGCCAAATAGCTCATAGTTCAGGGTTGTGATCTGCTGACAGTACATTTACAGAGTAGTCATTCATCTCAAGGTATTTTTATTTTTTTTATTTTTATTTTTTAAATTTTATTTATTTTTGTATGTGTATGAATGTACTGTCTGCATGTAGGTTTGTGCACCCGTGTCGTGCAGTGCCATGGAAGTCAGAAGAGGGTGTCGGATTCCCCTGGAACTGGAATTACAGACAGTTCTCAGCCGCCATGTGGGTGCTGGGGATCGAACCCAGGTCCTCTGCAAGAGTGGTTGGCACTCTTAACCACTAGGCCATCTTTCCAAACCCTCAAGATATTTTTAATTAATCAAACGACTACTTGTCGATGATCCTCATGGAGCTTGTGTCACTCTGACCATCACAGGAATGTCTTACCTTGAAGCACATCTGCCAGCACACCTGCTGACCTCATCTCCGGCTTTGTACACTTGTGAACCGCAGTGCATGCTAGGTGTTTGAAGATATTACACTCCACGTGCTGGGCTCTAGGGCTCCTTGGGTTATTTGTAAATACTTAGTTGATAACAGGTTTTTGGCTAGCAGTGTCCAGGCCCCTGTGCAAGATGTAATCTTGGTTCCATCTCCCTCAGGTTAGAAGATGGAGTATTTAGAACGCTTTGAGACATTATGTTGTAAAATAGCTTGTTTTATGTTCCCAAAGCTATCTTGTTCTGTGTTAAAGTTATTAACTGTCTAAATGTTAGTTTCCAATAACATTTTCTTTCTAGTTTTTTTTTTTTTTTTTTTTTTTTTTGTGGTGCATGCCTTTATTTTTATTTTTCTTTTTTGCCTTTTTTTTTTTTTTTTTGGTCTTTTTGAGACAGTGTCTCCCTGTAGCTCTGGCTGTCCTTGGAACTCACTCTGTAGACCAGGCTGGCCTTGAACTCACCGAGATCTGCCTGCTTCTGCTTCCCAAGTGCTAGGATTAAAGGCGTGCGCCACCACACCTAGCTATTTTTATTTTTTTAAGCCAATGTTTTATTGAAGCTCTGTGCATTTCCAATAAACATATTTCTTTAGAAGAAAAAAAGAACCTGTGTTTTAATCCTAGCCTTACCATGACTTAATGAGGTAAGTTATTTTATCTGTCTAGAGTTGTTTCCTTCTATAAACTGATAGACTACATTGTAATTGTGAGCACCCCTCCCCCATCAAAAAATTGTGGTAAATATGTACATATATCTTAAGATTTATTTTTATTATATTATGTGTATGTGTGTCTGTAAGTAAATGCCATATGTGTGCTGTTGCCTACAAAGAGCAGAAGAGGGTATCTTAGACCTGGAGTTATAGGTGGTTGTGAGCTGCCTCATGGGTCCTGGAACTCGAGCTTGGATCCTCAGAGAGAGCAGGAAGCTCTCTTAACTGCTCAGCCTTCTCTCTAACCCCTGAAATAGGATTTTAAGATAGGGCCTCTATGGAACTTGTTATGTAGACCAGGCTGACCTGGAATTCACAAGATCCTCCTGCCTCTACCTTCCCAGAGCTAGGATTAATGGTACGCACTACCATGCCTGGCCCTAATAAATATATCTGTGTGTGTATATAAAATTTGAAAAAATTGACTATTTTAACAGCATTGTTTTGTAGCTATCACTGTCACCTCTAGAACGTTTTCGTCTTCCCACACTAACTTCATGCCCATTAACTAGCGTGTCCCCATTCTTCTCTGACCCCAGCCCTTGACAACAGCATTCTATTTTCCATCTCATTGTTAAGGCCCGTTTTTTTTCAAGTCTCCTTTAAGGCTATAATTAGGTAAGGTGTAGCTGTGGTTTCATGCAGAATGAGGAAGGGATGAAATGAATCCTAACTTATTGAAACAGACATTTATTTACCAAGTCAAATCCTGGTCCAACTTATTAAAGCCTTGAATGACCTTAATAATCATTTCACACATCAATAATTCTGAAAATGGATGGGAAACTTACCAAGGTTCCTGTGTCATTAAAGATGTGATAACCAAATGCAACATGTAAGTCTAATGAATCCTTTGGGAAAAATACAGCTGTTAAAATATTTGGAGACAATTAAGGAAATTTGAATAGTAAATGATAACAGGAATTATTTTCTAAACTTTTCATTGACATCATGCTATTATAGTAGGACAGTGTCTTGAGAGATGCTTAGAAGTATTTAGAAGATGAAGTAGCCCAAATCCAGGTGGTTAGGTATATGAGTGTGTTCAGTATTTCAACTTTTTGATTGTTGGGAATTTTGATTATTGGAAAATTTGGAAAAGGTTTGCCTCCCAAATGCTGCCTTTCTGACATTTTTCTAATAGCATCATTATTTTATATCTTAGTGACTAAGAAGGTATTTTAAATATAGTACAAAGCAATATTAAAATAATTTCCAATTTCTTATATGTTCACAGGTATCCATTTGAACCTCCACAGATCAGATTTCTGACTCCAATCTATCATCCGAACATTGACTCTGGTGGAAGGATTTGTCTAGATGTTCTCAAATTGCCGCCCAAAGTGAGTGGGGGCTAAAAAGTTGAAAGACTGGCTTTATGTTTTTGTTGTCTGTAAAACTTGAACTAACTGGGCATGGTGGACCACACTTGTAATCTCAGCACTTGGAAGGGCAGGCAGAATGATTGGGAATTTCAGGTCATCCTCAGCTATGTAACTTGTTGGAGGCCAGCCTGGACTACATGAAACCCTGTCTTAAGCAAGTAAGAAGTCCTTGGATTCTATACAATGTCACATTCTTTCTTATTTTTTTGAGACAGTCTTTCACATAGCTCAATCTGGCTTCAAACTTGCTGTGTAGCCAAGGATGCCCTTGAATCCTGTCTTCACCTCCCCAGTCCTAGGATACACACATATACCACCGTGCCTGGCTCAGCAGGGTCACATTCTAATACAAAAGCAATTGCTAGCCGGGAGTGGTGGAGCACGCCTTTAATCCTAACACTCGGGAGGCAGAGGCAGGCGGATCTTTGTGAGTTCAAGGCCAGCCTGGTCTACAGAGTGAGTTCCAGGTCAGCTGGGGCTACAGGGAGACCCTGTCTTGAAAAGACAAACAAAAAACAAAACAAAAAAGCAATTGCTCATCTGTGTGTAGGGTGCATGGAGACCATCCCTCAACATTGCTACTGTGTTGACCTCCATTCAGCTGCTCATGGCCGAGCCTAACCCTGATGATCCACTGATGGCTGACATTGTAAGTATCCCCAGTTCTTCTGTAGCATGTAGCCTGCTTCACCTGTACCTGTATTACTGCAGCAGCCGGCACTTAACCACTGCAAATCAGTTTCCCTGTTAACTCTTTCATTTCAGTCCTCAGAATTTAAATATAATAAGACAGCTTTTCTCAAGAATGCCAGGGAGTGGACAGAGAAACATGCAAGACAGAAACACAAGGTATGATATTTGCTAATATTATCAGTTCATTAATAGCGTATGTATGTGGAAGGGGAGAGGCTTGGGAGCCCCAGCTCTGAACTGAGAACTATTGACAGTTGATGGCTCCTGAAGATGGAGAGTCAGTTTTCTTTAAGAGTGTGGCCCCTGGTACATCCTCCAGTGGAGGGCCCCACACCCATGAGTTATGGGCATACAAATTGGACTTGTTGTGTGTTTTGTTTGAGATAGGGTCTCACTATATAGCCCTGGCTAGCCTGGAACTCTATAGCTGGAACTCACCATGTAGACCAGGCTAGCCTCAAACTCACAGAGATCTGCCTGCCTCTGCCTTCTGAATGCTGGGATTAAAGATTTGCTATACCATACCTAGCTACTGTCAGTTGAGGGGATCTGGGCCTTTTTCATGGGAGGAATGGGGATTAGTAAATATGATCAGAACATATTGTATAGAGCCAAGGATAGTGGATGCCTTTAATCCCAGCACTCGGGAGGCAGAAGCAGGCAGAACTCTGTAAAATCAAGGCCAGCCTGGCCTATATAGCAAAGTCCAGGCCAGCTGGGGCTACATAAGGAGACCTGTCTCCTAAATACAACCCCCCAAATACACTGTATGAAATTCTCAAAGAATTGTAAAAAACAGTACTCTTTGAGAGAGAGAGAGAGAACTTACAACTACTCAACTACCTGTAACTCCAGCTGCAGGGGATCCAACGCCCTCTTCTGGACTCCACAGGGTCCTGCATTCACAGGTACACAAACCCACACAGACACCATACACATAATTATAAGTCTTAAAATCATAAATACAGATTTGTGTCCAAAATCAGCCCCCCCAAACACACACACTTTTTTTTTTTTTTTTTTTTTTTTTTTTTTTTTT
>VZQC01007142.1:1896104-1907542 GCA_009823505.1 Rhizomys pruinosus | reverse complement strand
GGTGGGTGGTTGGTGGGTGGTTGGTTGGTTGGTTGGCTGGTTGGTTGGATAGTTGGTTGGATAGTTGGTTGGATAGTTGGTTGGATGGATGGATGGTTGGTTGGTTGGTTGGATGGTTGGTTGGCTGGCTGGCTGGTGGTTGGTTGGTTGGTTGGTTGGTGGTTGGTTGGTTGGTTGGTGGTTGGTTGGTTGGTTGGTGGTTGGTTGGTTGGTTGGTTGGTGGGTGGTTGGTGGTTGGTTGGTTGGTTGGCTGGTTGGTTGGTTGGTTGGTTGGTGGTTGGTTGGTTGGTTGGTTGGTTGGTTTTTCAGACAAGGTCTTTCCTTGTGATTCTGGCTGGCTTGTAGCCCGTGCTAGCCTGAAGCTCTTGGTAGTTCTGCCTCTTGAGTACTAGTATTATAGGCGTGCATCATGATGTCTAGGTTTTTGAGTTGATAAATTTTAAATGAAAAAAGAATTAAAATATACAAAAAAAAAGGGAAGAAAATGCTTTGAATGAAATAAGCATAAAAATCTTACAACAAGAACTATCTGGAGGTAGTATTACAGAGCTTCATTTTTCTCCATTGACATTTGTGTGAATGTTGTTTCACCCTCTCTCTCCTTTGTAGGCTGATGAAGAGATGCTAGATAATTCACCAGAGGTCTATGACTCTGAGGTCTGTAACTCAACACAGAAAAGGAAGGCCAAGCCCCTGGGAGGCATTGAAAAGAAATTTCACCCTGATGTTGAGAGGGTTTGTCCTGGTCCCTTATAGTTAATGGATTCTTTGACAAGGTAGACACATTTGTTTACCTTTCTTGAATGTTTTTCTTTATGTTTGATGACATTGGAATTTTTGTATCCTGATAAAAAACTTTGTATGTTTATGTATTCTGCTATGCAGTGATTCTAAGTGTTTTATTTATTTTGCACATATATATTTTGAAAACTTTTAAACTTGAAAAATAAATACTACTTAATGTTAAGTATGTGTTTATCCTAAATGTGTGTCTGGTAATGAATTGGTTGGTTGTTATGTGGTCAGAGTGTTAAAATACTTTGGCAACTTACCACCATCACCACAGACAACAATGTTTGAGTAGATGAAAATAGCTGTTAAAAATAATTACCTCGGGCTGGAGAGATGGCCTAGCAGTTAAGAGCATCGACCGCTCTTGCAGAGGACCCAGGTTCGATCCCCAGCACCACATGGCACCCGAGAACCATCTGTAACTCCAATTCCAGGAGAACTCCAGTTCCAGGGGAATCCAACACCCTCTTCTGACTTCTGCGGCATTGCACGACACGGGTGCACAAACCTACATGCGGACAGTACATTCATACAAATAAATAAATAAATTACCTCTAGGTTTTCAGGGATTCTAATGTTTTAGAAGCCTTACAACTGGAGTGAAGCAATGTCTTTTGTTATTGTTTTTTTCAGCTTTTACTTTATGATTTATGTAGGTGGTCAGAATTGTAGTATAACTTTCATTCGGGGCTGGAGAGATAGCGTAGCAGTTAAGAGCACCGACTGCTCTTGCAGAGGACCCGGGTTCAATCCCCAGCACCCACATGGCAGCTGAGAACCATCTGTAACTCCAATTCCAGGAGAACTCCAGTTCCAGGGGAATCCAAGACCCCCTTCTGACCTCCGCGGCATTGTACGACACGGGTGCTCAAACCTACCTGCAGACAGTACACTCATACACATACAAAAATAAATTTTAAAAAAAAATGTTTTTTAAACTTTCATTTGTCCAACAATTTGTTTTGTCATTTGTTGAGACAGGATTTTGCTATGTAGAGGTACAGGCTGACTTCAGATGCACACTGATTCTCCTGCCTCCGCCTCCCAGATGCTAGGATTATAGATAGGTAGATAGGTATCTGCCATGATGCCTGGCCCTTGGCAGGCATTATTCTGAACAGGTAGATATTAAACTTGAACCTCCTATTGTGATTTCATAATACATTTGTTTGGGGGGGTCATTAACCAACTAGGGAACTTTTAAGCCTAGGCTAGCTAGCATATATGTAAAAATGCACCTCCAATATATCCTAGGTAGAGTGTGTATATACTCTCATTTAGTACCAGAGTGCTATACATGTAGTGAACTCAAACACAGAGGACGGATACCAATTTATGGACTTCATTGATGACAGGTCATGGCATTTACCAAAAATACAAATTTCTAACTTGTAGAAAACATTTTTTTTTCCAGTGGGGAGATTGAACTCAGCCTTCCTGAGTTAATCACCTGTCCTTGCAGAATTCTTAAACCCACTTCTCAGAATCAGTTGCTAACTTTTAAAGTTCTTTTTAAAGCCTAGGAATTTTATTTCAAGTTTGTTTCTTACACTCACAGTAGTCTTAAGAGTTCTTAGGTTCCATTAATATGTCAATTAGGGAGCTTTCAGTATTGAGTGAAATCAGACTGGCAGTAATAGAGAAAACCTATTGCCTTATTAAATGGAAAGGAGTAAAGTAGATGTGGATTGGTGGCTTCTGAGGCTCAGCAGTATCAAGAGGGTCTTGGTCCCTCCATCTGCCTTCCATACTACCAGCTGTCTCTGTGATGGTTTAATCTCTCAAGTTCTCCAAGGTCAACACCAGCAGTCGTCTTATTCACTCCACTTTCTATAGAGCAAAGTCTGCTAGGCCACCTGGCTAAACCAGATGTGAACTTAGAGCTGGACTTAGGAGCAGAATGAGCTCAGCACACTGTGCATCATCACCCAGCCTCATTGGCTCTCCCGGCTGTTTCCACCTGCACTTCCAGCATCCTAGTTCAGGCCGCAGACTCTGTCACCTACAGTGGAGCTATGGCCCTCTGTCTCGTTTCCTTGTCACCACACCTGGCTTTCCATAATCCATGGTTCCCTCCACTTCGAGAATGTCTCTTCACAGTGTAAGATCTGGCTTCCCTCCCGAAACCCTCCGAGTGCTTCCACGGGAGTCTACTTCCCTGCCGAAACCCTCCGAGTGCTTCCAGGAGAGTCTGCTTCCCTCCCGAAACCCCCCGAGTGCTTCCACGGGAGTCTGCTTCCCTCCCGAAACCCTCCGAGTGCTTCCATGGGAGTCTGCTTCCACAGGAGTCTACTTCCCTGACCCATAAGTCCCTCGTTCTTGGTCCTCATGCATCCCCTCCCCTCCTGCCACACCAGCCCTGGCCTTTCGATCTCTTGCACATGCCTGGCTCATTCCTGCTCCAGGGTCCAGCACAGTGCTGATATTCGTTGAGTGCTTAGGGGGATGGAGACAGTGATCCAGCCGTAGGTGGGGCCTGAGGAGCTGCTGTGCCTTCGGCCTACTTGCCAGTCTGCTGTTCCTAGGACAAGCAAACTGAGCAGAGTTTCTCAACTCCAAACCCCTAATTAAAGAGGAGAGACGACATCCATGACTGATCATATAAACATTGCACATTCCAAGTCCCCCTCCCCTGCTGCCCCCCAGTCCTCCACTTTACCTCTCCCCACAAGCTATCTAAATAAGAACAGATTTACCACCCACCTTGTGGGCAGGCAGCTGAGGCTAGAGCTAGCTATTTATCCTTCGGCTGCTGCAGGAATTCAACACATACAAATAAAGCTGCCTCTCCAGCCAAGTGTGTATTTTTCCATCAGCGTGTGGCCCCCCTGCCCAGGTTGTCTTGTTTAGGTTGAGGCAGCCTGAGGATAGAAAGGATGGGGAGAGAGTGTGTGGTTGTGGTTTTAGAACCTGCTCCCAAGGATAGCTGGTTATAGGGCAGCTTACAATCGAGGACTGCACAGGGCTGCCAGGGAAGCCCAGGAGAGGCTGAACGATGGCACACACTTGGTATGCACAGAAACAACACATTCCACTTTCTCTGTTTCTTGGCAAGTCGCCCCTGCCTCCTGCCATGTTCCCTCAGAGAGTGACCATCTCTCTCTCCAACACATAGTTTATATGTGAGATGACAGTCTGTCTAGTATCTCTCATCCTTATACTAGGGTTTTACCTCTTCATGGCTTGTTTTTCTTATCTCCCCCTACACACACACACACACACACACACACACACACATACACACCATTTCCCACTAGACAGTATCCCTTTCCTATCTTTGCCTCCTTCATTACCCAGGACTCTGAAACTTGAATTCAGACTACAGGATGCTTTCCAAGCAACTTGGGACCTCTCACTGGAAGCACCCTCCTCTAGAGGTTGAGCTCTTCATCTCCAGGTTTCCTCTACACCCAAGAGTCACTGTCAAGTACTAATTCTTTTTCTGATACAGGGTCTCACTATGTAGCTCTGACTGACCTGGAACTTGCTATGTAGACCAGACTGGCCTTGAACTCACAGAGATCCACTTGCCTCTGCCTGCCAGGTGCTGGGATTAAAGACATGCTACCATCCCCGGCAGATGCTAACTCTTTTTATTAAAAAAATCTTTAATCTTTCTATAGAGTTTGGGTATTATTATTATCATGTTACTGATAATGCAACTAAGATCAATGGCTATTGATACCAAATCTGGGCTTCAAACCTAGAACCCCAGAGTCATATTAATCAAGCATCCTGTTCTAATATTTATATATCTATTCAGTTCTTCCTAAGACTGTTGGGTACTAGGCAAGTTCCTTCCCCTTCAGTTTTCGTCTCTATAGAATGAGGCAGGAGTGGGCTGGAGAGCTGGCTCAGCAGTTCATTTGCTATTCTTGAAGAGGACCAGTTCTCAGCACCCACCTGGTGGCTAACAGCCATATGTAACTCCAGTTCCAGAGGATCTGTCACCCTTGTCTGGCCAGTCAGGCACTTCATGCACATGGTGATTTACATACATGCAAACAAAACACTCATATACTTAATTTTTTTTTTTTTCCTTTTTGGGGTTTTGGTGTTTTGAGACAGGGTCTCCCTGTAGCCCCAGCTGGCCTGGAACTTACCAGGCTGGCCTTAATCTCACAGAGACCCACCTGCCTCTGCCTCCTGAGTGCTCAGATTAAAGACATACACTACCATGCCCAGCTCATAAAAATTGTTTTTACAATTTTTTTTTTTACAAAATTAAATAAGGCAGGGAGAGAGAGCCTATAATACCAGCACTCAGGAGACCAAGGCAAGGATCCATATGAATTTAAGGCCAGCCTGGGCTACATAGTTCTAGACCTGCTTGGGCTACAGATCAAGGCCCCGAATCAAAACAAAACAAAGGATGCACATGTACACACACACACACACACACACACACACACACACACGCATATCAAAACTTGGGTGCATTGGATCTTCTTACCCTCTCATCTGCCCGTTCTAATCTCCCCCTGCTTCATTTCAGCATCCTCCTGCCTAGGGGTTCCTACCTTGGGCTCCCTAAGTGATGGACTGTGACCCAGGAGATGTAAGATGGGATTGGTCAGAGTGTTTTGTCATAGCAGTTGAAAGCAGAGTAGAACAGAAATTGGTATGAGTACCACCGGGGGGTATTGCTGTAACAGAACTAACCCAGGTGTTTGGGGTAGGATTGTGGAAACATTTGGAACTTTGGTCTAGAAAATCCATTGAGTGCTTAGGGTTTGTTGCTGTGGAGCTTGGAAGAGTTAACCCAGGTGTTTGGAGGAGGATTGTGGAAACATTTGGAACTTTGGGCTAGAAAATCCATTGAGTGCTGAGGGTTTGCTGCTGTGGAGCTTGGAAGAGTTATGCTGGAAGTGTTGTAGATGATGGAGGCCTGGCTTGTGAAGCTTCAAAGAGAAGCGGAGAGTATCAGGGCTGTATGTATGATGTTTTGAATTGAGAATCTGTGGTTTATGGTTGACTGGGCTGAAGAATAAGCTGTCATTAAAAAGAGACCAATACCTGAAGTGAAACCTTTGCTTTACTGAGACAATTGATACTAAGTAGATGGGGCTGAAAAATCAGCTGTAAGTACCAAGAGACCAGCATCACTGTGATGAAATCTGGGAAGAATTTCCTCAGGGTCTGCACACAGAAGCTGTGGTTCAGAGGTGGGCCGAGCCTCCATTCCAAGCTGGAAGCAGGACTTGTTAATGTGTAAGAGTCTCCTGCATGGTTCTGCTGATGAGAACATGAAGGGGTCACAGTGAGCAGCCGAGGCTTGGCACTGTGAGAGGCCAGGAAAGGCCATGGATGAAAGTGCAGCCTCAGTTACAGTGAAGACCCCAGGATTGCAGTGGTCATGAAGAGAACCAAGCTTTGCACCAGCAGAGGAAAGAAGAGCCTATTGGTGAAGGTGCAGCCTGTTTTAGTGGAGACTCCAGCTTTTTGGAGATGCCAGGAACATGAGATGACCACCAATGGAAGCAGCAGGTGTGGAGCGGAGCCAGCCTGGGCCTTCAAGATGAGCTGTGTGTGCTGTGGACGGCAGAGTCAGAGAAGTGGAGCTGTCAAAACTCTTTGGAGCCCAGAAGATTGTGAGTGAGTCTCAGGTGTCCAGCCTTGAGCTACTTTGCTGGACTTAGGTTTTGTTTGAGAGTGCCTGATTCTTCCCTTTGAAATAAGACAGTACTTGTTTTGGATTTTACAGCAGCCCACAGTTAAGAGACTTTTAATGGACTGTGAACTTTTAAGTGTTTGGACATTTTAAGGACTGTGGGGCTTTTAAGGTTGTACTGTCTTAGGTTGTGATTAATGTTAACATCATACTTTGGGGATAAGAACTGGAAAGGTGGTGGTTTAATAGTGATGTGTTTTGTGTGTCAAGTTGATTTTTTTTTTTTTTTTTTTGAGACAGAGTCTCCCCTTTAGTCCCAGCCTACATCCTAGACCCTGCTATGTAGCCATGCTGGCCTTGAACTCACAGCGATCTGCCTGCCTCTGCCCTCCTGAGTGCTGCGTGGGAGTTTAAAGGTGTGTGCCACCACACAGCTCGCCTGCTTTCTTATACAACACAGGACAACCCCTGGGGTGGTATCCCCTACAGTGGGCTGGGCTTTCCATATCACTCACAACACTTAAGATGCTTCCTTCACAGACATGGCCACAGGCCAGTCCAAGTGAGGAAGTTCCCCAAGGGAAGCTCCCTCAACCTAGTGTGTCCAGTTGACACTAAGGCTGTCTCAGCACAATTGACCCCCTTGTCACCCTTGCCCACCACCTAAGTACATCATATTTAACACAAACCCTTCTTTTTTGTTCTCAACGATATGTTGTAATATTAATGTTAACATCATAGACAGTACAACCTTAATTTAAAAATCCACCTCCCAAACTTAAAAGTTCCTAGTCGTTGCTGGCATTGTGGCACACACTTTATTATTGTTTTAATTTTAATTTATTTTATGCATGTGTAGAATATTACTTTCTGCATGCAAGTTTGTGCACCCATGTCATGCGATGCCGCGGAGAGTGGTCAGAAGAGGGCTTCTGTCGGCTTCCCCTGGAACTGGAGTTCTCCTGGAATGGAGTTTCGACGGTTCTAGGCCGCCATGTGGGTGCTGTGGATCGCACCTGGGTCCTCTGTAAGGCGGGAGGCCCGGCGCTCTCACCGCTTAGGCCATCTCTCCAGCCCCGGCACACACTTTAATCCCAGCCACTTGGAGGCAGAGACATGTTGATCTTTGTGAGTTCAAACCCAGCCTGGTTCTTACTAGTGCGTTCCTGGCCAGCTGGAGCTTACAGGGTCACCCTTGTCTCAAAAACGACCAAAAGAAAAAAAAAAAAAAAAAAAAAGTTCATCGTCTCTTTTAAAAAAATTTTTTAATTAATTTTATTTATTTCTGTCTGTGTATGAATGTAACGCTCTGCCTGCAAGTTTGTGCACCGGCTTTTTTTTTTTTTTTTTGAGGCAGAGTCCCCTTTAGTCCCAGCTATCCTAGAACCTGCTATGTAGGCCAGGCTGGCCTTGAACTCACAGAGATCTGCCTGCCTCTGCCTCCTGAGTGCTGGGATTAAAGGTGTGTGCCACCACACAGCTCAGCCTGCTTTCTTATACAACACAGGACAACCTGTCCAGGGGTGGTATCACCTACAGTGGGCTGGGCCTTTCCATATCACTCAACACTTAAGATGCCCCACAGACATGGCACAAGGCCAGTCCACTAGAGGAAATTCCCAACGGAAGCTTCCCAACCTGGTGTGTCAAGTTGACACTAAAGCTGTCCGCACAATTGACCCCTTGTCAACTTGACACACAAAATACATCACTATTAAACCACAACCCTTCTTTCTTGTTCTCAAGATATGTTGTAATATTAATGTTAACATATCAGACAGTACAACCTTAAAAACTCCACAGTCCAAACACTTAAAAGTTTCAATTAGTCCGTTGCCTAGGCTTGTGGCACACCCCTTATTATTTTTTAATTTTAATTTATTTATGCATGTGTATGAATATTTTGTTTCTCTTTAAAGTGCACCCATGTCATGCGATGCCGCGGGGTCAGAGAGGGTGTCGGATTCCCCTGGAACTGGAGTTCTCCTGGGATGGAGCTACGACGGTTTCAGGCCGCCATGTGGGTGCTGGGGATCGAACCTGGGTCCTCTGTAGAGCGGACCGGCGCTCTTAACCGTTAGGCCATTCTCCAGCCCCGGACACACACCTTTAATCCCACACTTGGGAGGCAGAGACATGTTGATCTTTGTGAGTTCAAAGCCAGACTGGTCACTATAGTGAGTTCCGGCCAGCTGGAGCTACAGGGTCACCCTGTCTCAAAAAGACCAAAAAAAAAAAAAAAAAAAAAAAAAAAGTTCTATAGTCTTCTTTTTAAAAAAATTTTTTTATTAATTTTTATTTATTTCTGTATGTGTATGAATGTTACTGTCTGATGCAGTCTGTGCGACCCGTGTCGTGCAATGCCGCGAGGTCAGAGAGGGTATCGGATTCCCCTGGAACTGGAGTTCTCCTGGAATTGGAGTACAGCAGTTCTCGGCCACCATGTGGGTGCCGGGGATCGAACCTGGTCCTCTGTAGAGCGGTCGGCGCTCTTACCGCTGGCCCTCTCTCCAGCATAGTCTCTTTTTTTTTTTTTTTTATTATTTTTATTTCTTCTGTAATTTGTACTGTGTATGTACTGATATGAGTTGATGACGATGTGCTGATCTGTAATGCCCGGCGAGGTCAGAAGAGGGTCTCGGATTCCCCTGTGAACTGGGAGTTGTCCTGGAATTGGCGTTTAGAACGGTTCTCGGCCGCCATGTGGGTGCTCGAACGAACCAGGTCCTCTGAAAGCAGTTTCCGGCACTCTTAACCAAGCTCGGCCATCTCTCCAGCCCCCAGCACAGTCTTTTTACAAAGTCCCCTTAACTGTTAAATCTACACAGTACTCTTCTTGGCGGCTGGAGATATGGCCTAGTGGGTTACGAGCCCGAACCACTCTGCAGAGGAACCCCGGGTTCTGAACCCCGGCACCCACACGGCAGCCGAGACCCATCTGTACCTCCACTCCGGGAGACCCTCCCGTCCGTGCTCCGACCCACTCTTTGACTCCGGGCATCTGCCGACCGGGTTGCACAGCCCTGATGCAGCCCGTTCCATTCCTTCCCCTCCGACATCCCATCCCACCCCTCCTTTCCACGTCTTTCTTTTACCTGAATCCTGGTCCCCCTTCGCACCCTCCTTCCCGCACTTCTTCCGTCTTGCCTCGTTCTTCCTCCGATCTCTTTTGCTCCCCCTCTTTTCCTCTCCTTTTTCCTTCCTTCCCTCCCCTCTCCTTTCGCCCGTCTTTGGTGTCCCCCTTTCTTTCTTTGTTCTTCTTTTCTGTCTCTCCCCCCCCTCTGTCTCTCCCCCCCTTGTTCCCCTCCTCTTTCTTTTTCCTTTCTTTTTCCCCCCCCTTTTTTTCTTCTTCCTTCCCCTTTCTTTTTTTTCCTTTACTCTTCTCCCCTTTCCTTTCTTTCTTTTTTCCCTTCTCCTCTCTTTTTCTCCTTTCTCCTTTTTTCTCCTCCTTCCCCTTTTCNAAAGAAAGAAAGAAAGAAAAGCAGGCTGAGCATGGGCCAGGGGAACAAGCTAGTAAGCAGCATTCCTCCATGCCTGTGCTTCACCTCCTGCCTCCAGGTTCCTGCCCTGAGTTCCTACCCTGGGCTCCCTAAGTTCTGAACTGTGACCTGGGATATGTAAGCTAAATAAACCCTTTCCTCTCCAAGTTGGTATTGGCCAGAATGTTTTGTCACAGTGATTGAAAGCAAACTAGAACACATACAAAACATTTTAGTCATCTTTATACCCCCTTCCCCATCTGTATTGCACCCTTTCCTCCCTCCCCACTGGATTTCATGCATTCTATCATATATATTAAGGTGGAGTCCAGTTAGTATATTCAAATGTCCCTCAGTACAAATTCTCTGGGGTCTAGTCAGCCTGTCTAGAGTCTCTCCCTTAAAAGAGATTAATTCTCCCTTATCAGGCAGTAATTAGCTGCCAATAGTTCTTGGGCTATGGTTGGGACCTCCTGCCCGTTTCCCTGGGTCTATGCTGGGATTCTGTCTGAGTTTGCATGGGTCTTATGCATGCTGACACCATTGCTGTGGGTTCATATGAGCAGGGTCCCAGGAGTCCTATCCAGGGACCCTAACTCTGCAGACGTCTTATTCTCAACACTTCGGTCATTTGTGACCTTTTGTGTTCGTCACCCTCTGCTGCATGAGGGAGCTTCATTCATGAGAGTTGAGATATGCATTAGTATTTTTTTATGCCCCTTGTCCCACTATGTTCTGTGAGTCTTAGGTGTAGAGATTCCACTGTAGATGTGTCACTTAGGGTTGGGCATTTCATAGACACTTATTCTCTGTGTGTGACCAGGTGTTAGACTGTAACAGTCTGCATCTGTTGCAAAAGAAGCTTCTTTGATGTGTGTTGACTGGCATACTTGTCTGTAAATATAAAGATCCATATTTGGTATATAGTAAGAAAATACATTTGTCAGCCGGGTGTGGTGGCGCATGCCTTTAATCCCAGCACTTGGGAGGCAGAGGCAGGTGGATATTTGTGAGTTCAAGGCCAGCCTGGTCTACAGAGTGAGTTCCCAGACAGCTGGGCTACAGGGAGACCCTGTCTCAAAAAAAACAAAGCAAAAAAAAAAAAAAAAGAAAGAAAGAAAATACATTTGTCTGGTGATGTGACAGCCTTAGGGCTTTCTCTGAGATTTATGATTTCTCCATCCATGTGTATTTGGCTATGTTTAACTGTAAACATGAGTTCCCTCCCATTGACTGGGCTTTAAGACCAGTTGGGTAGGTGTTGATTAGTTCCACTACTACACCAATATAGTTTGCTGTGTTGGTCATTATTGTGGTTACTAGGCTTTAAAGCTGGGGTTGGACCATCATCAATTGTTTTCCCTTAGCAACTTACATAGTGTCCTCCACAGCTGTGAGAGCTGGCCTTCAGGGAGGTGGCTTCCAGGTCAGTTCCAGCTCCACTGCGCCAAGTGCTGTGCCTGAAGTATGTCCTGTCTTCAGCAATAGGGCCTTACCTCTTTACATTTAAAAAGTTTTTAATTATGTGAGTGTGTGTGTGTGTGTGTGTGTGTGTG
>VZQC01007142.1:1828886-1895985 GCA_009823505.1 Rhizomys pruinosus | reverse complement strand
TCTCTGGAGCTGTTGTCTTGGACTCTGGTCAATTCTGGCTGTTTCCTTTCATGGGCTGACAATTTGTCCAGGAATAACCTTTCGATCCTACTAATGAAGCACAAGCAATTAGATATATAGGTATTTAAACAGCACTAATAGTTATGGTAGGTTACTTTGGTATAGACACATATGTTTGGATGGTATGTTAATCCATGAATTATTTTTTTTTCCTGTTAAATATGACAGGGTCTTACTGTGGCTTATAACATCTCCAAACCTGTAGAGGATGTAAGCTTGTGGCATCAGCCGTGGGTTATTCATCCAAGGAGAGAGCCAATAGCCAATTAGATTCGGGATATACAGGCATATGGCTGCCTCTGCTGCACAGTATTTCCAGGCAGGCGAGGTGTAGCTGGTGCTGACGGTGGAGTCTTGCTTGACTCAAGGAGACCCATGCTTTATTGGTTTAGTGGCCTTTGGTAACACTCTCTGGTATTCCAGAGGCCATCTGTACACTTGCATGTGTGGTCTTAATTTTATTTTTTTATGTGTATGAATGTACTGTCTGCATGTAGGTTTGTGCACCCATGTCCTGCAATGCCATGGAGGATTCCCCTAGAACTGGAGTTAAAGATGGTTCTCAGCCACCATGTGGGTGCTTGGGATCGAACCCGGGTCCTCTGCAAGAACAGTCAGTGCTCTTAACCAATAGGCCATCTCTCCAGCCCCCCCCAGCCCCGAATTTAATTCTTTTTAAAAATATATTTTATTGCATTTTTTCATTTCATACAATACATTTTAATATTCTTTACAAAAATTTTTGAGACATAGTCTCATGTAGCCCAGGCTGGCCTTGAACTCCTGATCCTCCTGCTTTGCACCTCCTGAGTGCTGGGATTACAGGCGCTACCACACCCCGTGCTCGCTCTTGGTCTCCGTCCCTTCTTCCCTTCCTTTCTCCCTCCTTTCCTTTCTATTTCTCTGTCAGTAGGAAGTAACCAGGTATGTTCTCTCTGTTAAACCCTATGGAAATGATTGATACATTGAGTGAGACCAACAGGTCCCCAATGGTGTAACTTTTCCTGCTAGTCAGCCAATTTTGAGAGACCAGTTCTACCCACAGCCCTTACTCAAACAGTCTGAACAGCCACAATGATAGTGTGACTCCACAGAAGCATACTCATTTGTACAATACAATTTAGTGGACCAGGCAAGTACCCAGTCTAAGAATAGTTAACAATTACTTTGTCATTGATCTATGTATTATTTGACTTAGTGTAGAAAGAGATAAGCTTGGCTAGTCTCTCAATCTCTCAGGACATTGCTCCAGGAAATACCAAAAGTAAGCAAGGCAGTTAGCCCAGGAACTGATGCTGAAAGGAAGCACAGAGATGCCTGAGGAAGAACAGGTATCAGAGTGAGGCACATGTAAGCAGAAGTTATGAACAGACAGACTGTGAGCCAAAAGACTAATGAAATAAGGAAAATTAGGGCTGGAGAGATAGTTCAGCTGATAAGAGCACTAACTGCTCTTGCAGAGCACACAGGTTTGATTCCCTTCACCCACATGGCAGCTAGCAACTGTCTGGTTCCAGAGGATCCAACACCCTCTTCCGACCTCTGTGGGCATTGGATGACACAAGTGTACTGTCCTACATGCAAGTAATAAAATAAAAATAATAAAATATTTTTTTTAAAAAACTTAGAAAATAAGGAAAATTATACTTAATAACTTTAAAAAAATTTTTTTTATTTTTGTATGTGTATGAATGTAGTGTCTGCATGCAGGTTTGTGCACCTGTGTCATGCAATGCTGTGGAGGTCAGAAGAGGGCGTCAGATTCCCCTGGAACTGGAGTTAAAGATGGTTTTCAGCCGTCATGTGGGTGCTGGGGATCGAACCCAGGTCCTCTGCATGAGCGGTCGGCACTCTTAACCACTAGGCTATCTCTCCAGCCCCTTAATTACTTTTTTTGATTCAGCAAGTCTATTTCTGGGAATTTATTTTCCATCTATGCACATGTGCTAAATAGCATTACATACAGAGATGGGTGTAATTGCACACACTGTAATCCCAACACTCAGGAGGCTGAGGCAGGAGGTTTACGGAGAGTTTGAGATCAGCTTGGGCTACACAGCAAGACCCTTTCTGAAATAAAAATGAGAATAAAAGCTGTACAAAAAGACTACTCGTGGTAATATTGCTTATAAGAGAAGAGTATTAAGCATCCTGAATGTTCATCAGAGGGGAGTGGTGTTGGGTATAATGATACAGGCCTAGAGTTCCAGGGAGTGAGGAGGCTCAGGTAGGAAGATCCCAGTTCAAAGCCAGCATAAAGAAAACGAAGAATAAGAAAGGGAAAGGGGAAAGAAAGGAGATAAAGATTATGATCTACAATGGGACTAAACTGCTGTGAAGAAAACAATGGTGCTGGAGAGATGGCCTAGCGGTTGAGAGTGCCAACTGCTCTTGCAGAGGACCACGGTTCAATCCCCAGCACCGACATGGCGGCTGAGAACTGTCCTTGACTCCAGTTCCAGGGGAATCTGATGCCCTCTTCTGACCTCCGCGGCATTGCACAACACGGGTGCACAAACTGACATGCAGACAGTACATTCTTAGACATAGAAAGTGGATAGAATTTTTTTTAATTTTCTTTATTTTTGTATGTGTATGAATGTACTGTCTGCATGCAAGTTTGTGCACCCGTGTCATGCAAGCCGCGGAGGTCAGAAGAGGGTGTCGGATTCCCCTGGAACTAGAGTTCTCCTGGAATTGGAGTTTCAGATTGTTCTCGGCCGCCATGTGGGTGCTGGGGATCGAACCCAGGTCCTCTGTAAGAGCGGTCGGTGCTCTTAACTGCTAGGCCATCTCTCCAGCCCGAAAGTGGATAGAATTAAAAAAAAAAAAAGAAAGAAAACAAGGAAAAAAAAATCCTGTTTCTGTTATTTGAATTATTAGTACTGTTTTATTTTTTTAACAGATGTAAACTATTTATTGAATATTTGCCACCAAATATTGTTAAATACATTATCTTGCAGCATATCACTTTCAAGTTAAAATGTCAGAAACAAACACCAATATTTATAATTCTTTTAAGGAATGTTATAATGACATATTAAGGTGTAAATTCTTTTGGCTTATTCTTTTTTAAATTTTTTTAAATTTTATTTATTTTTTTATGTGTATGAGTGTACTGTCTGCATGTAGGTTTGTGCACCCGTGTCGTGCAATGCCGCGGAGGTCAGAAGAGGGTCTCGGATTCCCCTGGAANAAAACCCAGCTATTAGAATTTGTATGCTTCAAAACTCAGCCACAGAGTAAACTCAGTGGATTTTAGTATTTTCAAAGAATTGTGCAATAATCACCATTTTTATATTCTGGAACGTTTTTATCATTCTACAAAGAAGCCAGATGCCTAATCGCATCTCCCTTCAGTACCCTGAGCCATAAGTAGCCACAATCTAAGTCTCAGTAGATTTGTCTGTTTTGTTTATTTTTTGGTCGTTTTGAGACAGGGTCTCCCTGTAGCTCTGGCTGTCCTGGAACTCACTCTGTAGACCAGGCTGGCCTTGAACTCACAGAGATCCGCCTGCCTCTGCCTCCCAAGTGCTAGGATTAAAGGTGTGTGCCACCACACCCGGCGGCTTATAATTCTTAAAAGAACAATAGCAAAAGTGATGCACGGTCATCAGTGTGAGATTATGATTAAGCTACATTTTACAAAAATATGGTGTAAGATGGAAGTTATCCCATTCAGCATCCTGGATTGGATCCTTCAGGAGGGACTGATAATTTATACAGTCAACTTTAAAATATACAGATAAACAAAATAATGAAATAAAATAAAGTAAACAGATAAAGGTAGGCCAATACTGCCACTGAGAAGTAATCTCTTAGCATATACAACTTTCAGGCCACAGGTTTGAAGGTCTGAAGTATCAAGTTGGTTTGATGAATTAGTCTGTTGGCACTTATGAACACATTGCCTTAAAATATGTTTTCAGAGTATCGCTGAAACTTTTTGAGTACTTTACAAATTCTTTCTTTTGGTGTTCAAATGCCCTGCAGTTCTGGTACTGATATTTCTTGAAGATATTATTCACTGTATCAAGTAGTTCTTTTATTGCACTAGCTGTATCCTTGATTGTCTGTAGAAACCTCACTCTGTCATCTCATCTGGGATCTTACTAAGAATTTGTTTAAGTGCTCGTGCTTTTTCATTTAAGTCCTGCAATTCTGGCTCTGGTCGTTCAGTCATATACTCTTCTACATCATCAGCCGCCATACGGAGGGACTCTGTGAAGTTAACTTCTATACTTTTTTCTCTAGAATTTTCATAATGATATCTTGTGTGAGACCTGGATTTTCCTTTTCAGCCTTAATTAAAGTGGCTCTCAGGGTCTGAGCTGCAGACAAATTTACTCATTCTAGCTCATTAAACACAGGATACATGACTGCATAGAGGGGCATAGAAACCTGAGGTGGTCTCAGCTTCATTCTTCATCTCTTCCACTGTCATCCTCATTCAAAAGCCAACTATAGTAGAAAAGCAGTGCTAAAATGCAGAGGAATCTTCATTCACTGCAGTATTTCTTCCCTTTGTGTGTGCAATAAAGAATGGTGCAACAGAGGCTGGAGAGATTGCCTAGTGGTTAAGAGTACCGACTGCTCTTTCAGAGGACCTGGGTTCGATCCCCAGCACCCACATGGCTGCTAAGAACCATCTGTAACTCCAATTCCAGGAGAACTCCAGTTCCAGGGGAATCCGAGACCCTCTTCTGACCTCCGCAGCATTGCACAACATGGGTGCACAGACTGCATGCAGACAGTACACTCATACACATACAAAAATAAATAAATAAATTTTTTAAAAATTAAAAAAAATTGTTCTTTAAAAAAAAAAAGAATGGGTCAACAAAAATAAACAGCAATCAGCAACTGAGGCAGAGACTTCACTTCCCACCTTCGGGGCCCTCTTCAACTCTGTGATCAATTTACTCCACGACGCAGGAAGGACCCTATTTTATTTTTTAAAGCACGGGTTGGAAAGATGGCTCAGCAGTTAAAAGCACTGGTAGCTCTTGCAAAAGACTCAGGTTTGAATCCCAGCACCCACATGAAGGCTAACAACTGTAACTACAGTTCCAAGGGATCTGACACCCTTTTCTGTCCTCCATGGGCACTGAACAACGTGAGTGAACTTACACACATGCAAATATAACATGCACACACATAAAATAAAAATAAATAATATTTTTTAAATCAGAAATAGGGCTGGAGAAATGGCTCAGCAGTTAAGAGCACTGTTTGAGGGGCTGTGTGTGGTGGCACACGCCTTTAATCCCAGCACTTGGGAGACAGAGGCAGGCAGATGTCTGTGAGTTCAAGGCCAGTCTGGTCTACAAAGTGAGTTCCAGGACAGCTGGGGCTACAGAGTGACCCTGTGTCAAAAAGACCCAAGTGTGGTTTCTAGCACCACACAGCAGGTTCCATAACTCCAGTTCCAGGGATTCTGACTCCTTCTGGCCTCTGTGCGCATTGCAAGTACATGGTGAATTTGGATACATGCAGGCAAAGCACTCTTCTGCTTATTTTAATTTTACACATAAAATAAGTAGAAAGCAGAAGAGTAAACACATAGATGCATATTTTTTGTGTGTGGATTACACACTAAATTCTGAGCTGGGTATCTTACATAACTGTATAGCACTTGCCTAGTGCGGACAAGGCTATGGGTTCAATCCCAAGAACTGGAGAAAAAAAAACTTGGGATCTAGCTCACTGGGTAGAAAGCTTGTCTAGCAGGGATGGCACCCCGAGCTTGATTCCACGCAACACATAACCTGAACATGGTGAAACATGCCTGTAATCCTCCCACTGGGGAGGCAGTAACAAGAAGATTAAGAATTCAAGGTCATCCACAGAGCAAATGTGAGGCTATTCTGCCCCCCTTTCCCTTCCCAAATATTCTGGAACTATGAGACATTAACAGTGGTAATCAGTGAGATTTCAAGGAGTAAGCAAATAGGAGCAGAGACAGGAGACACAGGCTTAAAAATTTCTGTATTTGAACCATATTAATAATTATTCAAAAATTGGATTAGAGCTTTTTAAACAAAAAGGGAGTAGGGAAGGAGCAATTAGTTGATTGTGGTTGGAAGGCAGGTAGACAAAAACAGGTGTAAACTGGGCATGGTGTTGCACGCCTTTAATCCTAGCACTTGGGAGGCAGAGGCAGGTGGATCTTTGTGAGTTCAAGGCCAGCCTGGTCTACAGAGCGAGTTCCAGGACAGCTGGGGCTACAGGGAGACCCTGTCTTAAAAAGNTAAAAAAAAAAAAAAAAAAAAAAAAAAAAAAAAAAAAAAAAAAACAAAAAAAAAAAAAACAGGTGTAGAGAGAACACAGAGCCTGAACACAGTCGGCAGAACCTATATGTTTCATCCAGAACAACCTCTGGTTTTAGACTGAAGCCCCAACCCCAGGGTTCTTTCTGGTCTTGGACTGGCTTAGAGTCTACATTTTTTTAAATTTTTTAATTCATTTTTTACGTGTACAAATGTACTGTCTGCATGCAGGTTGGTGTACCCGTGTCATGCAATGCTGCGGAGGTCAGAAGAGGGCGTTGGATTCCCCTGGAACTGGAGTTAAAGACAGTTCTCAGCCGCTATGTGGGTCCTGGGGATCAAACCTGGGTCCTCCGCAAGAGCAGTCAGCGCTCCCAACTGCTAAGTCCTCTCTCTAGCCCCAGATTCTACATCTTAAGGTACACACATTTACTGGAGTTAACCCTGGATTGTGTGTGTGTGTGTGTGTGTGTGTGTGTGTGTGTGTGTGTGTGGGTTTGGAATATTCTCTGTCCAAGAGGAGCGCAGGACAGGTGTTTATGAAGCCGCTATTTGTCTTCTCAAAAAGGAAAAAAAAAGTAAGTTGGGAAAACGATTTAAATGTAGGAAAGGAAGGGTGTCAGCTACAAGGCCAGTAAGGCTGGCATCTGGCTCTCATGGTTGCAGGGTTTTGTCAACTTTCCCCAAGAAGGGTCCCTGCTCGTTTCAGTAGTGTCACCACAGTGAAGCAGGCTGGGGGAGGGAAGAATCCCAAGGCAGAGTGAATGAAGAAGTCCACCCCTGAGTGTTTGGTCATAGTATCATGAAACCTCAGCAGCAGGCTCAAGTCTGACAAGGTCTGAGGGTCTGAGACACAGAAAACCTAAGCTGCTCATGGCCTCCTTTAGAGGCTCTACTCTTGTGTGACCCAGTGCATACAAAGGACACTTCGGTATGGGTGACTAGAACTTCTTTTGATGCCTCCAAATAGCCTCTTCAGTTGTACCCTTAATGCCCCAGGACTCAGTGGGGAGTTAGAGAAGAGCCAGACCCTCTGATCACTCCTCCCCCAGAGCCCTGTACCTCTGCCACACCCTGGCTTCACCAAGGGCAGCAGAAAGAAGCTGAGGGACACATATGGTACTTCATGGTGTTTTATTATACAGAAAAGCCTGAATATTTACATCTTGACAATTCTTGTATTTCACATAGCTGGAGAGGGCATGAGATTGGAACCCAGAAGGGATGTAGGGGCAGTGACAGGTGGGAGAACTTGGTGACCCAGAACAGAGGTAGTCAGAGGGGCTGGTGCCAGAAATATCTGGGTTCCAACTACCTCCTGCCACCCCTGCCTTTCAGGATTTCTGCTTGTTGCCAGCTCTTTCTTCTTCCCCTCCCTTACTCTTTAAGCCTTTATTCTTCCTGGGAAAGGAAGCCAGGAGTGGGAGAAGAAGAAAAGAGATGAGGGGTCCGGCCTCGCCAGGAGCGCTGTTACTCCACAGTCCGCCAATTTTAGTTCGTTTTTTTTTTTTCCTTTTGCTGAGATAGCAAGCTGTGTTCCACTCTAGGTTCTCCTCCTCAAGTCTAAGAGGAGATTGTGGTTGGCACTGGCTGATGGCACAGCACGCAGAGCCCAGGGCAGCACACTCCAGTCCCATCACTCCTTCTACCACCACTATAGCCCCTTGAAGTTAATTCTTTCCCACGGACACTATTTTAGAAGATTTTGTTAACAACAACAAAAAAGGACTATGTGCTCTGAACAGTTTACTTTTTGATTCTATGGTCAATCAAAGACACATAATCTTCATAATATTCTGCTGATCACAAAGGAGATAACAAAGGAATAAAACTGACTTGCTAGAAATTCACTCAAAAATATAAAACGAAGAAATTTTACTACTCAACCTTACATTAGGTAAATGTACAGCATTAACAATATTTTGTGGTTTTGTTGAGCCAGGGTCTCTTACAGTCCAGGCTAGCTGAGGATGACTTGAACTCTCCATCCTCCTGCTTCTGTATCCCAAGTGCTAGGATTACAGATGTGTGCTCCCTCGGCTGCCTAGACTTCTCAAATAATAGTTTGTAGAAAACGCCTTCAACTCTCTTCCCCCTTACCTTTTCTCTGATCAGAGAAGTCCAGTTTTGGCTAATGCCAAGGTCTTTTGAGGCAGACAATAAGGTGACAGCAGTGCTACCTGAGAGCTTGTAGCCAAAAAGTGCTAGCCCACTGTCAGAGAAGATGCCACCTTCAAGGAACTAGTCCTGTATTCCTAGACCTCCAACCATGGCTACTCCATTCCATCTCAAAGCTGGCTCCTAAATGATCTCATGGTGGTAGTGATAGGAAATGGAGGAGGACCTAGGGGGACTTACTAGAAGTCAAGTTTCCCCCCAAGGAATTGCAATTTTGTTGTCATTCTGGAGTATCTCAGCAAACCATCAATTCTCAGTACCAAAAATTCAAATTTCTTCCACCAAGGGCTCTTGCTCAGCCCTGGAGAAATAAAGAGATCAATTGATAAATAAATGCACCATTATTTATTGAAGTGCATATAATGAAGATGTCAAGACCCTAAGGAATTAAAGTCAGCATATATTGCCCTAGAGTCTCTGAGAGTCCAGGATTTAGAAGGGTCTCAGTTTCCATGCACGGCCTCTGCCTCATCCCTCCACCCTACCCCACCCCCTTTATTGACCTTGACCTATGCCAGAATTTCCACTGGGCACTGGAGGCAGAGGAGACAGCAGAACGCTAAACTACAGAGACTTGAACTAAGGGTGGAACTGCTGGAGGAAGGACCTGGCAAGGTATCACAACAGAATTCAGGCAGACAACTGTGCTCCCTTGGGTTTCAGGAGCCAGACTCAACCCTCTCAATACAAATGATGTTAGGGGAGCCAGGCGTGGTGGCGCACGCCTTTAATCCTAGCACTCACTCGGGAGGCAGAGGCAGGCGGATCTTTGTGAGTTCAAGGCCAGCCTGGTCTACAGAGTGAGTTCCAGGACAGCTGGGGCTCATGTCTCAAAAAGACCAAAAAAAAAAAAAATGTTAGGGATTCATGGGAACAATTTTCACACATTTTTGAATCTTAGATTCTCCCCCACTTCTTTACTCTGAGCTTGAATATTTGGAATGGGGTAGGGGGCATTCTGTAGACCCTCAGCTGGACTTGGGAAGTTTAAGGTAAGGAATGAAATGAGGTGGGAGGCAGAAGGATCACTGGGCGGTTTGGGGCACTCAGGAGACTCAGATACCTACAATGCTCCATAAAATGCAATACTCACAATACAAATATCCTTCCTCTTTGCTGTCCTGTGACTCTCAGAAGTAGAACTGGGATGAGAAGAGAGGTCCAGGCTATGGCAGAAAGTGGTAGGAGGCACAAAATGGATAACCGTACAAAGGCAAGTCAGTTGGAGGGAGCCCATAATGCTAGACTTCTGGGTGTGTACCTTGCCAGAACCCAAGAATCCTGTCTTACTGAGTACAGAAGTTTCATTGGTGCTTGGGGTTGGGAAGGAAGGGCTGGGCGCAAACACAGTGATTTCTCTCTCTTGGCCCATCTGGTGGAGCTGAGGCAAGCTCCTCATCTCTGCCCTGGTAGGGTGAGTGGGTAGTAGAATGGGAAGAGTCCGTCCTGGATGACAGAATCACCAGTCACCTGTGGCACTTTATCCCACACTGACTTCTTAGGATTGGGGGTGGGGGTGGGGGTGGGGTATCTTGTGATGTCGCTGAATAGTACTCCATGGTACAGAGCTGAGTCCCCTGGGAGAAAACTCTGCTAAATTCTGTGAGATAGAAGTTTTTCGTGAAAAACATGAAAACCAAATAAGTAAACAGAAACCTGTCATCAAATACTTTGGGGAAACCGGGTTAAAATAAAATTCAATAAATTTAACTGCTGCAGGGATTCTCAGGGCCTTTAAGATACTAACATGCTCTGTGCCTCTAAGAAAGGGACACTATGTACAGCATCTTCCAAACATATTGAACAGGAAGCAATTTGCATGACCTAGGTCAAGATCAGTTGGGACGCGGAACACAAGCCACAGGGAAGACACATCTTTGGTGACAGTCCTTCAGGCCTTTCTCAGTGAGGTCTCCCTGCTCATTATGCACTGATCATGGCCCTAACAGCCACACTCACCCTTCATTGCCTTTTACTTCCCTCATTTTTCTCAAGCAGATATTCAGGTCTCTGTTCTGCAGATTTGGATTTGACCAGAAGAGGCCAACATGAAAGTAAAGCTGAAGAAGGCAGGGTCAAAACCAGGCCTAGAAGCACTCTGGTTATGGTCATGAAGAGAGACCAGTGGAGCCAGGGCCTGAGACCATCCTGCTATGGAGTTCAGGTTGAATTTATTGTAAAGCAGCCATCTCGGGGAAGAGGAAGGACAAATGGGGAGGGCTTTTTACAAGTGAGAGGCAAAGAGAGAGCCCGAGGGCCAGAAGACTCCACCTCCTGATGAACCCCGACCTGTCAATGTGGTTCCCTCTGCCCTCAGCAGTAGTTCTCCATTCATGGAGGGCTGTGGGTTTCCAAAGTGAGTTCCCTCAAGCTCTACAAAATGGCTTCCCTCCAGCCTGGAGCCCCTCGGCTGCTGACAGGGGAGGAGGGTCACTGAGGAGAAGCCGTAGGTCTCCAGCCCGGGAGGCTGTCCAGCCTCGGAAGTTTCCAGAATAAGATCCACATCAGAGAAAGCCACCAGGGCCTGGGTGGAGTCGCAGGAGCTCTTCTCCAGCTCCCCCGCCGCAGCACAGGATCTGGGCTCCGCATGCCCGGGGCTCGGCCAGAGCCTCCGCAGGTCCTCCCGGAAGTGGGGGTTGAAGAGCAGGTAGAGCAGCGGGTTGAGGCAGGCGGGCAGGGGCAGCACCAGCAGAAGGACGGACTTAACGGCCTCGGGGGTGACAGGGAAGAGGCCGAGCATGGAGGCGAAGCTGAGGAAGGCCACGGGGCAATAGAGGAGGCCGTCGGCCAAGATGAGCCAGGCCACGTGCCGCACCATGGCGCAGTCCCACACAGCCTCCAGGTCGCCGCGCGGCAGCTCGCAGTAGAGCTTGATGTAGGCGGCGGCCACTACCAGGAAGCACAGGGAGTTCATCATCACCAGGCCCACGGCGAAGCCCAGGGCGGCCGGCCGGCCCTCGGGCGGGGCGTAGGGCAGGCAGAGCGGGGAGGCGCCGTACTCGCCCACGGAGGCCAGCGGCAGCGCGGCGGCCAGCACGGCCAGCGCCAGGCATCCCAGCGCGCCCGTCCGCACGCTGCCCGGCGACGGCGCCTTCCCGTAGGCCCGGACGCAGGACACGGAGACGCTGCACTGCACGGCCGCCAGGGTGAGCAGCAGCACCGACGCCTCCGAGCCCAGCACCGCCAGGAAGCCCGTGGCCTGGCAGCCCAGCCCGGTCTCCCAGCGGGCTCCGTACTCTGCGAACTTGCCGAAGGTCACGGCGTCCACCGAGGCCAGGAGGCCGCAGGAGATGCCAGTCAAGGTGTTGGCGCCCGCGATGGCACCCACCACCAGCTTGACCGGGGGCAGCGGCCCGGGCCCGCCCGCGAAGGCCGTGAGCAGCACCAGCCCATTGCAGAGCACTGAGAGCAGCACGATGGCCCACACAGCCAGGCGGATGCCCCAGCTCTCAAAGAGGTGCTCGCAAGGCTTGAAGGGGCCTGTAGGAGAGAGGAGCCATATAAGCCTCAAGCCAGGGACGCCCCAGCCCAGGGCAACAGCAACACCAGCCTCTGTGCTCGGAGAACCCCCAGTCCAAAGAAGGCCACCCGGCCCCTGCCTGAAGGAATGTCTGTCTCGGGAAGGAAGGCTTTGCTTTCCTCAGAGATCTCAGAATGGGGGCAAGAAACAACGGAAACTGCAAAATGGAGAACACACAGAAACATAGCCACAGGCCGGGGGAAATAGTAAAGCACTCTTTCCAAAGGATCAAGATTTGGAAGGAAACAAGGAACAAACTGGCATGCAGGAGGAGTGAAGAGGGGACATGGCTGGGGCAGAAGCAGCACACGCGACTGCCCAGTCAACGCCGTTATACTGGGGCCTCTGCTCAGAGATTGCTGGTTTCCACGGTGGGAAAGCCCGGAGACCATTTTGGACCAGGCTGTTTCTACCTTTGTGTACACTTCAGGTAATTAGTATGCAGGAGACAAAGTACCGATTCAAAATAGACACAAGTTTGCCTGGTATAGTGGTTCACCTCTGAAACCTGAGCACTCAGGAGGCTGAGGCGGGATCATGATTTGAGTTTGAGAGCAGCCTGGGATCACAGTGAGAACCTGTCTAAAAAATAAAACAAAGGGAAAAAAAACAATACTTAGGACTTCTGGGGTTTTCTAACCTGACTGAGTCAGATTCTGGCGTTTTCCACCTCTCCCCAGGGCCCGTTCTTAAGTCACCTTGTAACTCTGGGCATATTGTTTCTTTATTTCCTTTGGCTCCAGACGTATTTTTCAGTGTATTTCCAGGTAGCTTGGGAATTTAAGAGATTTTTGTGGAAGCTATTTTTGAAAACTTTTCTTTCTGATTATTAAATAATAGATAGTAATTGTAGAAAAATTGAAATAACATGAGAAAATGAAAACTGATTATGACCTCACCTCTCAAAAAGAACTCACTATTTTGGTATATTTCCTTCCAGGCATATATATATATATATATATATATATATATATATATCTTTAAAATACATTGGGATTTTACTGCATGTAGATTTTTATTCTTTTTTTATTTTTTATTTCTGTCTTTTTGAGATAGGGTCTCCCTGTAGCCCCAGCTGCCCTGGTACTCACTATGTAGACCAGGCTAGCCTTGAACTCACTCTGCCTCCCGAGTGCTGGGATTACAGGCGTGCTCCACCAGCTCCCACATTCTTATATTTCTCAAAAAACATATCTTCAATGGTTGTGTAATAAATACTTCGCGCTATGATGTGCAGTAATTTATTTGACATTTTAAAAAAATACTCTATCATTTTTATTTTATGTGCCTGCATGTATGTAAGTGTACCCGTGTCATGCAGTGCCCTCAGAGGTCAAAAGAGGGTGGCATATACCCTGGAACTGTAGTTACAGATGATTGTTAGCTACCGCGTGGGTGCTGGGAAGCAAACTGGGTCCTCTGCAAGAGCAGGCAGTGCTCTTAACCACTGAGCCAACTCTCCAGCTCTATTTGACCATTTATATGAGTTATTTTTAAAGCAAATTCAAGTTGAATCTTATTTTTTGGAACTTCATCTTTTACCTCATCCTTGCTGCTTGCTGGTGGAGTAGTGCAAGCAAAGAATGTTTCCCAGATTTAAAGAAATTCCTGCTTCAACGGGGTTGGGTCAGTGCTCTGCACCAAGCTGACACTAGGGGGCGTGCTCTTGCCACTAAGTGCTAAAAAGTGATGTTTGGGAAGGTCAGACCAGAAAGCTTTCTGAGGGAGCCTGAGCCAAAGAAATATGGAAACTTGGAAAATGTAGGTGAGATGAAATAGAAGCAGCAAACTGTTCATCACTCTGTGTTTATTCTGAACAGTTTTCTGTCCTGGTCTGAGAAGTGTGTTGCTGTCTTCTGGCATGGCCAGTTGGCATTTGATACACAGGGAAAGGCTCTCTTCCCTCTAAAACCATTTTAGTTTGTGTGGCATCAAAGAGAAAGAGAAAAGTTCTCTCTCTCCTCTCTCTCTCTCTCTCTCTCTCTCTCTCTCTATCTCTCTCTCTGGCTCTAGCTTACACTCCGGCTGTAAGGTTAGACAGTACTGTAGACATTTTCTAGGGCCACTGGAGTTTCTGCACCCTGCAGGATTTTAATACAGAGAAATTTCAGTCTTCGTGGGATGGAGCAGAGAGGGCTGAAGAAGGTGACTTTCAGAGTCCCACCTGGCTCAAGGACTTTATGAAATGGGTGTTAGACTGAGGAAATCTTCAGAGAGCAGTCATATCACCACAGCAAGCCCATCCAGGCATTCTTTCTCACTTCTCTCTTCCGTGAGCACAGCTTTCTCCTAGGTGTGTGACCTCTGGTTGGCTGATTTATGAAGGTTGCTTGGCTCCTCCTAACTGCAACTTCTTCCCAAGTATAGCCACCCAGGAGAGAATGCCATCTCCTCCCCCCAAGAATTGTTAGAGGCTCCCCTGTCAGTCGGTGGAGCACAAGAGCACAGCTGCAGACAGATTGAACCGGATTCTCATCCAGGTAGTTGGGTGCCCCTTCCCCTGCTCCCCAGGAACCCCTCTCACCTGGAACAGGGCTGCACTGGACACTCGGGTGTGGCTTTGAATCTTCCATCTCCAGCTGGAGCTCATCCAGGTCCAGGTCATCTGAGAGGAAAGACGCAAAACGGCTAGAGTCTGCATCTTAGTGTCATTTCAAGTCCCGTCTTTGACCTAACGCATTCATTTAAAGCAGATGCATTTCTGACTAACTGCTCAGCACTGGGGATCCAACAGCCATGCCTATCTGTTTCTACTCTATTGTGTCAATGTTTGGGCAGCTCTCTGTTATCTACCTGGGGACTAGGTGCATTTCTAGCACTCTGTAGTGGTTATTGCACTTTCTGCTATTCTGCATTCTCTTGTGCCCAGTCAGTTTTAGTCCATGGGTATGAGTACTGCTTAAAATATGGTTGGTGGGTGCCCCAGTAACGAGAGAGAGAGAGAGTGAGTGATTACAGAGGTCTCCCCTTCAGCCAGGCTGTCAGTGCAATTCTATGTCCTATTGTGAATACTACACATTAAGGAGGGTGTAGGGGACTGGGTATGGTGCATGCCTGTAATTCCAACACCGGGGAGGCAGAGTTCAAGGCCAGCCTTATCTACACAGTGAATTCCAGGACAGCTGGGGCTACAGGAAGACCCTGTCTCGAAAAGACAAAAAAAAAAAAAAAAAAAGTAATTAAGTATAATTTTCCTTATATCCTAAGGTTTTTTTGCCTTTGTTTTTTTTTTGATTCAGGGTCTTCCTGTAGCCACAACTAGCCTGGAACTTGATATGTAGCCCAGGCTGGCCTTGAACTCATAGAGATCTGCCTGTCTCTGCCTCCAGAATGCTGGGATTAAAGGTGTGTGCCACCATGCCCAGCCAAAACCCCTGTTTTAAAGCATCAACAACAAAAACAAAGAGGGGGGACTGCAGTATGTTCAGAGGTAAAGTAGTGACGATGAAGAGGCCATCTGCATAGATAACTGGGGGATCCTGGGGAATTTTGACCATGGAGAAAGTAACAATATAAGGGGATATGGTGGTTGTCAAAATGGCTGACAGGTGTTAGGCAGCACAGAATTAGAGCACCTAGGTGTTTTTTTTGTTCCAAAAGACAGAACCATTGTCAATACATGGACTGTAGACTTATAGTTCAAATGAAGATGCTCCCACTCATCTTCCCCTTTTTAAATAGAGCAGATCAAACCTGATCTTGAACCTGCATTGAACCTGCTGCCTCTGCCTCCCAAGTTTGGAATTACAGATTTGTACTACTGCCTGGCTATTCTCACGCTTTCTAACAAGACTGAGTGTCCATAATTAGTCATTCGGGAATTAGTTGTTAAACAGGTACCCAATGGGCCAGTGTGTGCTGAATGCAAGGCCAACTATAGTTGGGCACTGGGCAAGTGCAGAGGAATGCAGGGTAAATAAGAGACATCCCTACTTCCAAGGAGCTTCTGGAGGCTACGCTGCTGACTAACTCAGACTCATAACATGGGTGAACACAGTGCTTGAGCACTTATTCTCCCTGTGAGTCCTTGTCTTCATGGGCTCAGAAACATTCAGAACAGCTGCCTGCATGAAGCTGGTGACAGGTTGAGAAACTGAGGCTCACTGAACTTAAGTGGGTTCCTTCAGGCCTCACAGCCACTGAGTAACAACCCAGAATGTAAATCCATGTTTGTAAGACTGGAGAGCCTAGATGTTCCACCATTAGAGAGGGCCTGGCTGTTCTGGAGTGTAAGGCATAGAGGGAATGCTGGGAGGTCTACCCCTGAGTGTTCTAGGTACACTTTGTTACTGTAGAAACGGAAACAGAAAGTCCCCAAGGTAAGAGAGGACACTTCTACTCTGAGTCAAAACTGGATTAGACGATCATTAGTGTACCTTATGATTCTAATTCTGGGCTCTGAAATTCTGGTTAATCTGAGAAGATAAAAGTATAATGTAAACCCATTGTCAACAAAATTCTATAAAGTAATTCAGTCAAATGAGCTTTTTATTTTTTAATATTTTATTTATTTCAGGGCTGGAGAGATGGCTCAGCAGTTAAGAACACTGGCTATTCTTGTAGAGAACCTGGGTTTGATTCCCAGCACCCACATGGCAGCTAATAACCATACATAAACTCCAGTTCCAGGGGATCTGATGCCTTCTTCTGACCTCTGCGAGGGCATTGCACAACACAGGTACACCTACCTACATTCAAGCAATACACTTATGTACATAAAATAAAAATAAATAAAATATTAAATATATATCATTTTAATTTTATGTTTATGAGTGTTTTGCCTGTATGTAAGTGCACTGAGTGAATGAAATGCCCATGGAGGCCAGAAGAGAGCATCACATCCCTTGGAATTGGAGGTAAGGATATCAAGGACAGTTGTTGGCTGTCATGTGGGTGCTAGGATCTGAACCTGGGTCCTTTGCAAAAGCGGCTTAACCGCTGAGCCACCTCTCTAGCCCCAAATGAGCTTTTTTGTTGTTGTTGTTGTTTGTCTTTTTCAAGACAGGATCTCCCTGTAGTCCCAGCCATCCTGGAACTCACTCTGTAGACCAGGCTGGCCTTGAACTCACAAAGATCCGCCTGCCTCTGCCTCCCAAGTGCTAGGATTAAAGGCGTGTGCCACCATGCCCGGCTATATTTCTTAAATGAGGACCTGGGACCTCTATAGGGTTATAGACATCTGTGAGGACCATAAATTCTAAAAGGATTTCAAAATCTAACACATTTTATAATCTGTAAAGACACAGTTTTCCTTTGCTAGGACAATCTATCATTGAAAGACTGTTGTCATTATTTTGTTTTTTGAGACAGGATCTCGGAACTTGCCTTGAGCTCACTATGTGGTCAGGAGAGCTTTGAGTTCCTGATTAACCTGTCTCCGCTTTCCTAGTGCCAGGATCATGGTGTATACCATCATGCCTAGTTTGAAAGACTTCAGAAAACAAGATTGTTTCTCAAGGCTGGGGAGATGACTCAACCAGTAAAGGGCCCACTTTGGAAACATGAAGACCTAAGTTCAGATCCCTAGGAGTAGCATTAAAAACTGGGACATAAAAGCCAGGCATGGTGGCAAGCATCTGTAACCCTAGTACTGGCGATAGATGGGGAAGATGGGGGCCACGGGGATCCGCCAATCTAGCCAGTTGCTGAGCCCTGGGATCAAGTGAAGACCCTGTCTCAAAGACTAAGGTAGAGAATAACAGAGGAAGAGATACAGCATCAACTTTTGGTCTCCATAGACACATGCATCTCCACGCACACATGCACACATAAACATGCTGACTCACACATATGCTACACACACACACACACACACACACACACACACACACACACACAAAAGTGGTTTCTTGACTCAGGCTAGTGTCGGAGAACTTAAGTGAAGAATAAAACGTATCTCGACATCATGGAGGTTTAAAACACGGCGCCTTCTTGTTGGCCCTTCCTCCGGCATGGAGGGTCAGTAGACGACTCTGCTGCTCTTGTCTCCATTTTTGGCTCACAGGCTCTGTTTCCTGTGTGAATCTTTCCTCCCCACCTAAAGGGTAAACATCTGGTGTTGGGAGTTTCCCATGAGGCTGGAAGATGACGGAGCTGTCCTTTGCCCAGACAGCTTCAGAGAGTGGAAAACCAAGCTGTGCCCACAGAGTCCTGGCATTTCCTTCCCTTATCTTTCCTTCCCTACCTGCGCATGCACTCCAGAACCGACATCAGCAATTCTTTGAAATCAAAACACATGAATGAAATACAAGGGGTGAGACCTTCAGACTCTGAGGCTGGGAAAGTCACAGCCAAGGTGTTAAGTAACCACTCTTCAAAAGAGGAGGAAACTGAATCTGGCTTAGAGCAGCAGATCCTGGCTCTCTTTCTTGAAACTCATTTGCTTCCACAGGAAGTGGGGGGCCCTGCCCTAGCTCCCGTTACAGGCAGCAGGCAGCCCACTACCTCAATGCCCTGTAGTTCTCCAAGACCTAGGCCTGGTGGAAAGTTTCACCTTGAGGAAGCAAAGTTTCCATTCCTCTTTGCAGCCTCCTTCCACCCCCACCAAGTAGTACGAAGCAGAATGTCAGGATGGTCCCCAGGGGACAGCCATCTGCCGGCCCTACCAGCTGCTGGCTGTTCTTCCTGGGAATGTGCACCCCACTTTGGGAGATACTTCTGTTCTGTTTCCATCCAGGAGGAAAGTTCTCAGAGATTTCCAAACGGCACAGCACTTGACTTCCATAAGCTGCATTCTAGACTACACAATGATGACACTGTCCCCACATATGTGTCCCTAAAAGGACTGGCTCTCAAAAGCAAACACACTTGGCCTTGTGTGGAACCTTCCAATCTCTTGAAACCACTGAGAGATGTATTAACTTTTTCACCAAAAGATAAGGAAATTAAAACTCATTTAAAATAATTTATTGGGTAAAAAGGCAAGTCATCAGGTATATGATATAGTTTCGTTTGGACTGAGTTCTGTCTACAGCACAACCCCATCATGAGATGTCTCGTGTAGTACAGACTGGCCTTGAACTGGTGATGTAGCAGAGGTTGACCTTGAACACCTGATCCTTTTCCCTTCACTCAGGAGTGCTGGGTTACAGGTGTGAGGCACCATGCTCAGATTTACATTTGACTTTTTCTGTTCAGCTTCACTGAGACATTAGAGAAGTTTTAAGATGGAAAATGAAACCAATAGGGATCCTTTCCCTCTCCTGACTCTGTGGCTGGGAACACAGGGCTGGGGAGATAAGGCACCCATTTCTTCTCTTTGTCCAAGACACACTTTGTAGACAATCCCTCAGTGACCCCTGACTGTTTGCCTCCAGTTTTCTCTTCATCCCAATTCTTCCAGAAACTTCTGGCCCCAAACAGCCCAGCCTTTTAGCAAGTGCCCAGTGACCACTTGTGCTTCATATTTGGGCTTGTAGGCAGACCGGAGGCAAAGAACAGCCTCGGACCAATGATCCCTGCAACCTTTCCACTTAGTTCCAGGATATTTTTTCCCCTTGAAAACAAGTTTAATTCAATTGATTTAATTCTATCTTATTTGACTCAGGTTGATGCAAATGGTGTTCTCTGAGAATATCTAAAGGGTGAAAGGCCCACGTGGTGTGACCGAGCGTGTGATCACGGGGAAGGCGTGTGAAGAGACACGGTGCACGTGGGGCACTTTGCTATTCTTGCTATCATTCTTTCTCAGCAAGCGCTCTGGGGTGTAGCCTTGGAGAGACAAGGTGCGAACAGCAGGTCAGTCCTTCCAGGTCACGGATGCCCTGACCATCGCTTTTTCCAATGGCCCACATCCCTCAAGCCTTCTCTCAAGATTCTTCTCCAAGGCACCCCAAGCCCTCACTCACAGTGGTTCTCTGCTTGTCCAACCAGGAGATTCAGGGTCTTCTTGGGAGCCTCTTCTTCCAGGTGTAAGCTCTCAGCCTGCCACTGCCCAGAGGTCTTGAAGAAGCTGGCACAGATGCCATAGGCACAGCACTGGTAGGCGTAGGGAACCTCCAGGATCCTAGGGTTGGGGAGGGCTGCTTTAGTGTGCTAGGGTTCTAAGACCCTAGTGGAGATACCCTTTGCCCAGCAGCTGTGGACTCAGCACCTGGTCTTCAACCCCAAGTACCCTGAGCTCCCTCAGATTTCTTTAGATGAGTCTTACAGCCTGATTCCCTACCCCAAAGGGCTCTAGAAATATTCTAGTCTCCTTATTCATCTTTAGAACCAAGAAGGAGAGAGAAGCTGTCTGCCCATTGATTAAGAAGTCCCTACAGGGCCTGGAAAGATGATCAATGATTAAGAGTACTGGCTGCTCTTACAGAGGATGTGGTTCAGTTCCCAGCTCCCATAAGGTAGCTAACAACTATCCATAATTCTAGCTCCAGGGGAATCCAACAAACACCCTCTTCTGATCTCCATGGGCACTGCACAACACAGGTACACTAACATACATGCAGGCAATACACTCGTACACATAACATAAGAAATAGTAAATTAAATAAAGAAGACCTACAGCAAGGTTGGGGGGCAACTTCCCAAAAGTCACATGGCACAAATGGTACTCTGCTCCTCCAAAGCAGCAACTCTTGGTTTATATTTAAGGAGGCAGTGATGAGGCAGGGGCTGACAGAGCACTTGCCTAGCATGCACAAGGCCCATGGGTTTGATCCTGAAGAAATTGGTGGGGGATTGTTTTTCTTTTTCTCCCTGCCACTTTTCTTCCCTTCTTTGCTTCTCACCCTCGTTGCTTCCTTTCGTTTTTTGAGGCTGGGTCTCATGTGACTCAGGCTGGCCTCGAACTCCATCTGTAGCTAGGAATGACCTTAATCTCCTGATATTCTTGCCTCCACCTACCAAGTGCTGGGATTACAAGTGTAGACCGCCATACGTGGCGGCCTCTCCTCCCTCCCTCCCTCCCTCTTTCCCTCCCTCCCTCCCTTCCTTCCTCTCTTCCTTCCTTCCTTCCTCTTTCTCAGTGTCTGTGCATGTGTGTGTGTGTGTGTGTGTTTGTGCGCGCGCGCGCACCGCAGAGGCCAAAAGAGGGTGTCAGGTGTCTTCCTCCATCACTCCTCACCTATTTATTTGGGGCAGGGTCTCTCCCTTGAACTCTGGCCTCCTGTTTTCTTGGCTAGGCTGGAAGCCAGCAAGCCCCAGTGGTCTTCTGTCTCTGCCCCCCTCAGACCTGGGATTACAGGCATTCATGGGATGCCCAGCTGATGTGCATGTCAGTATCTGAGCTCCCGTCCTGACTGCACAGCAAATGCTCTTAGTAACCACTGAGCCATTTCTCCAACCACTCTTCCTTTTTTAAAAAAAATTATTTTTCCTTTACATGTATGAGTGTATTGCCTACATGTATGTGAGTGCACCTGTCTCTGGACATCAGAAGATGTCTCTGGACATTCAAGTCTCAGATCCTCTAGAACCAGAGTTACATTATAGATGGTTGTTAGTTACCTTGTGAGTGCTGGGAACTGAACCCGGGTCCTCTGCAAGAGCAGCCAGCACCCTTAACCTCTGGGCCATCCCCAAATCCCTTCTTCCTTTTTACCCTTGCCCTTCATGAAACCGTGTACCCTGTCCCCTCCCTGCTCTGGGCTTGGCAGAACTGGATTTTGTGTCCTCTGAGGACAGTTGCCTTGGGTCTCTCATTAGCTTGCAGCAGACAAGGCTTGGGCCACACAGGCTGCACTGCCACCGCCACTACATGAAGGAAGCCTGGATGTTATTAGCACCAGGCACTGGCCGTGCAGCCTGTTTTCCACTCAGTGCCCTGGGCTCTGCCCTGATCTGATGCCTAAGGATGGACAGTCTGGCTGTGTAAAACCGGACAAGGAGCGAGGAGGGCCAAGGGGCCTCTATATAAGCTCACTCCTGTCCTCACAGAGAGCAGGGCCCTTAGGTTGGTATTTGGGACATGGGGAGGTGAGAAGGGAGGAGAGCCATGTGCCAGATCACAGTCACCTGGTCGGAGGCCAGCGAAGCCAAATTCTAAGGCACTAGGCTATTCTCAGGGGAGACCCTGTGGCTTTTTCCCCGTTTCTCTGTAGCCCCCAGCTGTCTGGGACATACCTCTCCAGACATGGAAAAAGCCAGGCCCTCACCTCAGTTTTGGGAAAGTGTCCTTCGAGAAGGCCTGAGACAGAGCCAAGTTCCCTTTGAGCTTCAAGTGCATCAGGCCCCCTAGCCCGGCCAGGGGCAGTGTGGTCAGCTGGTTGTCGGTCAGGTCCCTAGGATAGTGGACGATCAGTGTTATTGGCAGTCAGTGGGACTGCTGAGGGGCAGGGCTGTGCAGTGGGTATGGCTAGTGGGCCTGGGATGGAGGCAGAAGCAGAGGGGCAAAGGCAGGAGATAAGCAGAGGCAGAAGACAGTGCACACTCGGGAGATCGCTCTAGCGTTGCCGACGGCCTCCTCTGCTAACCCAGTATCCACTCAACAAACATCATGTCAGGGGCTCTTCTAACTTAGTGTTAACTCTTCCAGTTTGTGGGTAACAGAGCCCCCAACTGCAGCTCCTGTACACAGGTCTGGGTCCATTAGGACCCCCCGCTCACCCTGCTGGAAGATTTGTCTCCCGTTTGCCTGTACCCCCATGTTTTCCCTCTGTTTCTCTGATAATAGGAGAGGCCAGAGTCCAGCTGGGCAGGACAGAGCTGGTCATCCAGCCCCAAGCAGGACCTGCCTGGTAGCCAGAGGTGAGGACATCCACAGCTTCCCCTGGAGACATCATCAAAGGAAGCCGAGGCTCCAAAGCAAACAGCAGGACCAGAGACTGTGCGTCGTGGAAACAGCTCTGGACTGCTAGGCAGGAAACCTGGCACTGTCACCAACTCACTATGTAACCAAAGAAAGTCACAAATCTGCCCAAGTTCCAATGTCCTCATCTTTCAAAGGATAAAAATATCTGTCCTACCTATTTGGCAGTCACAGAGCAAATAGGAGAGGAAAGGCAGAGGTGAGAGTTTTACAAGGCCAAGACTCAGGGCCCAGAGAACCACACAGTGGAGAGGAACTGTGTGCCGCCTGGGAGTCTTAAGCCTCTCCTCCTAGGCCAATGTTCCCTGTGAAATGAGGGCCAGTGACTGGGTGGTCTCCAAGGCCAGGAGCTAGCCCCGAGGAGTCTTTGTGTTAGTCAGAAAAGGTCCCCATGTGAGTGGGTGTGCCTGTGGGACACAGGGCTCCTCAAGCAGTCAGGTAGCATGCCAGCTTTGCCTCAGGCAGGAGCCCTCGTGCAGCTAATAACCTGCAGCACACAGCATGGCATCCAGGTCCGAAGCTCCGTACAGTCTGACATAATGACCATGCACCAGCCCTACTACATATGCTTTAACGGTCCCTTACTACTCTGCAGCTCTCTGAACCTCTGCATTCCCCATCGGCCACTTTCTTCTTGAATTGAGAGGAATTCCAGGTCCATACATCTGCTTTATTTGTGCCCATAGAGGGTATATAGGCTAGAATTGAGGGTGAAGCAAGGGGTGCATAGAGAGGACTGAGGCTGCCTAAATATTGCAGAACACCAGCAGATGATATTCCAGGTTCGCAGAAGGCAGGCTCTCTGTTTACCCAGCCTCGTGGTGTGTCAAACACGCTGTTAGAATGATTGATTGGGCTGCCCCGACCTCTCTGTAGTGTATGTGAAACGTTTATCCAAGTCCCTGCTCATTAGTTGCCCCCCACCCCCGCCCCACCAGCCAGCCCACTCTCCTGACTGCTCCCCAACATCCTGGAACAGCTCAGCAGGCACTTACAGCTTGACCAAAGAGCGCAGGGTGGAGAAGGCCTCAGGGTGGATGGACCGGATGGCGTTCCAACTCAAATCTCTGGGAGCAGAGACGGTGAGAGAAAAGGACAGGGCTAAGTGGAGCCGGCGCCGTTCCCATCCTAGGCTCCTCCCGCATCCCTCCTATCGGCCTTTCCTGAGCAGCAGTGGCTTTAGCCCTTCTGGTAAAGTATCTGCTGCCAAGTTCCCGACTTGGCTGTGGCCCCTAGAATGGGCTCATCACAGCTTAGCTCTGGAGCCTCAGGACCCTCTTAATATAAAGCTGGAGAAGTAGCCTGCAAGTCTGTTTGGATGGGGAGGTGTGTGTGTGTGTGTGTGTGTGTGTGTGTGAAGGGGCTGTGCAGTGGGGAGACATGCAGGTCATGAGTGCTTATGGACACATATGAGCTGACAGGGGACACAGGCCTCCTCCCGCACCCACCCCTGGGTGCTGCAGGTACTCACAGGGCTTGTAAGGAGCTCAGCTGGCTGAAGGTATCAGCGCCAATTTCCCAGATCCGGTTGTGCTGGAGGCCGCTACGGCAACAAGAGAGGCTCAATGAGCCTAGAGGCTCGGGCTCTGGCCCTGTTCCACGCCCCCTGAGCACTGGGAGGAAGGAAGCAGAGCCCCCCACTTCTCCTGGCACAGGAAGAAAGGCCCAGCCCTCGGAAGTCACCAGAATTAAAGGGAGCACAAGGGGATCCGGTTGCCTTGGCTAAGTGGGTCAAGAGACAAAGCCACAAAACCATCCCTGTGGCCCAAAAGGGAGGCAGCTTCCAGGGTTCCCACCGGGCCTGGCTCCCATCCCAGCTGAAGTTGGGTCCTCCATACCCCAGCCCAGCAGCAGAGCACTGCCTGCCCAGCCCTTCAATGGCCAAGTGACTGCCTTGAGCCAGGAAGCAGAGTTCAGGAGACCAGCTGTCTGAATAGGGGATGGATCCTGGGCTTCAGCAGTGTGAGACACTGTCACCCAGACTAACAGAACAGTCTCCTATCTCTTCCCTGTTGTGCCTCCATAAAGCAATGCCCTGCCTAGAATCAGAGGACAGATACTGGGAGCTCAGGAGATCATGATAGTTTAGGAAAGCTGGGGATGGGCAAGTGGGGCTTTAGGAAACTTAATAAAGTGAGTTTTCCCTTGTGGAGCTGGAGTCTCATGCATAACTGTGCTTGTCTTTGTGTTCGTGAGCACGCCTACGTGTGTCTTGAGGGGGGTGGATAACAGGAGCACCTGCTCCCAAACCCAGGTCCTTTTGGTTCCTCTGCAAACCTCCCTCACCCAGGCCTGTCACAGCCCTGTCCCTTTACTGGCTCTAACCATGACTACATTTTCCTATTGCTCTTGACTTGGAAGGCATCACTGTGAGACTCCTTCAGGATATCTGTGCCTAGCAATGTTATCTGCTGTGAGTCCTAGCGGGGTGGCCAGGCCTTATTAAGCTCCCAGCCTTACCCCTGAGCAGGGAGAAGGCTCAGAGCATACTTAGCTCCCCCCCCCCTCCACTCAGCCCTTCCCAGAGTCTGCCTCGTGTGCCTTTGCCTCGAGCTGCCCGGACTCACATTTCCTCCAACTTCTGACACCTGTGCAGGCTGGGTAGCTCCTCGATCTGATTGTGAGACAGCTCCCTGGGAAAGAAATAGAGGGCGGTCTGGGATGAAGCAGTGGTTGTGTGAAGGTGGAGGGTGGAGGCAGAAAAGAGTAGCTGAAGGTCATGGGGCCCCTTCAGGGACAGGGCATGGGCACACACCACACTAGGGCACTGTCTCCTCCATTAGATCTCTTTTCCCTCCCCTAGCCCCACTGCTTTCTGGACCTGGATAGTACTAGCTTGGCATTTTTTTTTTTCCCAGCAGGGATGCTTTATTTACAGGAAAGCCTGAAGGATGCTGGGAGCCTCCTGGGGGAAGCAGAGCACAAAATAAGGGGTGTGGAGACGAGGAGAGAGGGCGAGAGTCTTAGCATGGGGTGCTGAGACAATCAGCAGGGAACATGGGCATAACTGAGCAAGATGGTCAATGTCACCCATAGAAATGGCCCTTATCACCATTTATAGAGTTGGCAGGGAAGAACAGTGCTGAGAGACTTCAGAGCACATCATCTGACCCAATCTTTCACTTAAACAAGGGACCTGTAGCCAAGGACCTCAATATAAGACCTGCCCAAGGACACTGCCAGTTAGCAGGCAAGGCTGGGTCTGGAGCCATCTCCAGACACCCCTGTGCTGATGGACCCCTCTTCAGCTGTGACACAATCCCTAGGGAAGCAAGGCGGGAGAGGGAAGCTGGAGCCACTTGAGTATCTTCATGGTATCATAAGTAACCTTTCTTCCTTAAAATGTGACATTTTGTGATAAGTGCCTTATGCACGTTTTTCAAGTCTCACAAATTTACTTGAATTTTAAACATGAGGAGTCTGAAGTTCAGAAACATTGAAGAATGAATCCAAGTTAATACAGTGTCTGACTTGGGCCTCAAAGAACTGAGGCCTGACCCCACAACCCACTGTTCCTGAGTAAGAGTGGGCAGACCCTCCCAAGCAGATTCTCAGCAGGAGCCTATGTTGCTCAGTGTCTAGAAAGAGATGTGACCAAGTGAGACAGAAGCAGGGGACACTTTGGCTGGGACATGGGGACAGGAGCACACGCCAGGATGGTGGAATGCTCACGAGCCACTCACAGGATTCGGAGCCTGGGCAGCTGTTGGCACATTCCTGGTGGGAGCAGCCGGATGCCTGCACGGGTCAGGGTCCTGCAGGGAGAAGAGAGACGGAGCTGGCATCAAGCCCCGGGGCCTGCCATCCCCTGCCACCCATCTCTAGTGCTGGACTGGTGCGGAGACAGAGCTAACAAGAGAGAGAAACGGTGGAAGAGACAGGGCAAGGCGATGGGTCTATGGGAACAGAGAGGTGCAGGCTTCCTTATCCGGGCACAGGTTCTCCTGGCCTAGGGGAGGTAGAAGTGGACAAAGGGGCCCGCAGCCTGTGGGCTCTGGTTGTCTGACAGCTCCTACGGACCCAAACCTATCCACATATTCTCATCCCCCACCTCACCTCTCATAATGGTCCCAGAAATACTGAGCCTTAGAAGAGGGTCTAACTTTTTTGTTTCTTTGTTTGTTTTGGTCTTTTCGAGACAGGGTCTCCCTGTAGCCCCAGCTGTCCTAGAACTCACTCTGTAGACCAGGCTGGACTTGAACTCACAAAGATCCACCTGCCTCTGCCTCCCAAGTGCTAGGATTAAAGGCGTACGCCACCACACCCGGCCCAAGAGGGACTAACTCTTCACTGTTCTCTGGGACTTAGAGGGGAGGGACAACCACAGCAATGAGTAGCTAGAAAACACGGTATCATGGGGACACAGTGCACACTTTGCATCCTGTACCCGGGGAAGGGAGAAGAGATGGGAAAGGAGAGAAAGACTCAAGGCTGGAGTGCAGAGAGCTGTGGGGGCAGATTGGAGAATGGGCTTGGATCAGGCACAGGGTAGTTCTAGAAAGACCCAAGGCCAAGGTCATCCTTGGGGAACTATTACCATTTTCATGGAAAATTGTCCACATACCATTAAGCTAGGGAGAAGACAACAGAAGCACAGAGGAGAGTGCCAGTCCCAGCAGTGCCACGTGTGAATGGTGTGGTGGGGGCAAGGAGTTGACTGCCTAACACTCACACTGGGTGCTTGCTTGCTTGTTTCTTTCATTCATGTTACGTGTTTTGCGGGACCATTATGTACCTATGCCCCTTCCCTCTGCTGCAGGATATAGTCACAGAAACTCTGAGAAAGGCATTGTTGGAATCAAGCCTCTCAAAGTCAAAGGAAATGGATTTTTACAACCCGGCTCCCATCCTTTGTCCCCAGTGCATCATGGCTCGGGATTGGAGCTCTGAAGCCAGACCTGACAAGTCCAAGCACAGGAGAGGAATACCAGCCTCCTCCCCACAGCCTACTCCCTCCTCCCCACAGCCTACTGCCTCCTCCCCACAGCCTACTGCCCCTTCCCCACACCCTACTGCCCCCTCCCCACACCCTACTGCCTCCTCCCCACACCCTGCTGCCTCCTCCCCACACCCTACTCCCTCCTCCCCACAGCCTACTGCCTCCTCCCCACACCCTACTGCCTCCTCCCCACACCCTACTCCCTCCTCCCCACAGCCTACTGCCTCCTCCCCACACCCTACTGCCTCCTCCCCACACCCTACTGCCTCCTCCCCACACCCTACTGCCTCCCTGCATTTTCTGGAGACAACAGCACATCTGGAGATGGCCAAGGCCCTGGGGCTGAGCCAGAAGCTGAGGCAAGCTAGAGGAGGGGAAACAGGAGCGTGAGGTCCAGAGAGCCTTGGGGGAATTAGAAGAGTTTCTGCTGGAGGGAGAGATAATCCACTCACAGAATCTCCAGGCTAGTGGTCCCCTTGAGGTCTGGGAACTCCTGGATGTCAGTGGCACCATTCAGGGATCTACAAACAGAGAAAACAGACTCTGGAGAGGGGGTCAGCATCTCAGCATCCGAGCGCTCTTCTCAGTCCTGATTCAAGTATTCCACCTTGAGGGGAAATAGCACCTTCCCCGACCCCCTCAAATTAGCCACTCTGGCCCTGTTGGAGGCTAAGCCATGCTCAGCAGGATCCAACCAGCCACTTTCTGAAGTTGGTTCAGCCCATCCCAGCCCTGACTGAGCCTGGCAACTCCAGAATTGAAGCCTCAGTTTACAAAAAGACAAAACCAAACAGAGGCAAGGAACGTGGGAAGTGCCCTTTGTTGTTATTGGTCTGTTTTGAAGGGGAGTCTCCTGCAGCTCAGGCTGGTTTCAGGCCATGTAGTCTCACCTCGAGCTCTCAGTGCTCCTGCCCTGCATGTACCACCGCGCCAAACACAAATGTCTCTTTTAAGGCAGCAGCGTTGGGAATGGGGTCACATGCCTGGAATCCCAGCTCTTGGAAGATGTCAGGAGGACCAGGTGTTGGCCACATGACACCTTGTCACAAACAGGGAAACAAGCAAGCAAACTGTGTATGAGCCCTTGAGGAGGCAGAATTCCATCCAGCAGCGAGCCTGGCATCAGAAGCTAAGGGCCTGGGTTCGTGCTCATTCAGTACCTGAGTTCCCTAGGTTCCATCTGTAAAATGGACCAATATAATTTACCTTACAGGGTTGGAATGAAATTTATATGCGACGGGAACTTGAAAGTGGATGTGTGCTTGGAGGAGGTTAGCTGCAGACTGCAAGACCACAGTCCACTGACAGCAATCCATGGAAGAAAAGAAAGAAGTAAGATTTGGGCTTGGACTTGAAAGAGTAAAAGAAACAAGAGACCACCTTCAGGATGAGTGTGAGGGTGTGGTGAGGCTCCCGGGGCTGCTGCAGGGCACTGGAGAGATCCTAGAGGACACACGGAATTTGGAAACTTAGCCCTGTCCGCCAATCTTCCTACAGGTATGGGAGCAGCTGCCATGAGCTTCATAAAACCAAAGAGGCCAGAGAAGTTTTTCTAGTCATGGAGAAGGGATCTCTTCATCCATGTGAGATCTCAGCAGAAGCCACCAGATCATGAAAGTAGAGGGAAGCCATTAAGCTCAGGCAGAGAAGGGAATAGTTCTGAGAGCCTGGAGGCTTGGAGCCCTGAAGCCCTCTTCTTCTAGCAGGGTTGTGCCTGGCCTCTGAGAAATCTCCAGGTGGAAGGCAGGCGGCGAGAGCAGGCAGGAGGGAGCAGAAGAAAAGTCCAGGCTGCAGCACCTACTGGTGCCACTTACAGTGTGTGCAGTTTGGGCAGGTCCTGGAATGCCGACCTTCCCACAAACTGGATCGGGTTGTCGTAAAAATGTCTGGAAGAAAAAGACCCCACCCCAGTTCAGATACTTACCCTTTCTAAGTTCCTTCTGTTCTTGGTGGAGACTCATGGAAAAGGAGAAGCACTCCCACACTCCTGCCTCCTCACTGCTTTCTAGCAGCGTTCCTTCCATTCCGCACTCTGCTCCCTCTTCCATCTTCCCCAATACACTTCACAAGCTGGGGGTGGGGGTCGGGGGGTGGAACAGGGGGGTGCCAGGGAGGGGACAGACCCTACTCACATTGTCTGCAGGAGAGGGTTGCCCATGAAGGCCTTCTCTGGGATAGCCTTGATGTTGTTGTTGTGGAAACCCCTGGAAGACAGTACCCAGGAGTGGTAAGGATTTGGGGAGAGATGCGAAGGGAGAAGTGTGAAGACGGACAGCATGGAAATCCAGGGGGGTTTCTGGCAGCCGACTAGACAGTCTGGACCAAAGGGACCTCAGCCCGGAGAGCCCAGCCTCCAATCCTGCCTGGGAGTTTTCTTCTCTGTTCAACAACCCCAGGCTTTCTCTGACAAGTGTGAGGAGAAGGGTCAGGTCCTAGGCTTCAGTTCTCAGAACGATAGTGAGAGCAACTCAAGAGTAAGTAGTTGAGGTCCAGTTCCAAGAGGGGAATCTATTCCTCGGCCATTTGTGGAAGAGTCCATGGTCTGCAAAGGAAGCCAAGGGTAGGTGGAAGGAAACAGAAGGCACAGAAAGAAAAGAACCTGGGCGGGGAGGGGGGGTCCTGGGTGAGGAAAGTTCCTCAAACGGAGGCCTTGAATGAAGAACCACAGAATGGTCTGAGCAGCAGCAGAAATAAGAGGCAGAATCAGGATGAGCGTGGGTAGCAGTCACGGCCTCAAACTATGGGAGAAGTAAGGAAGTTGGAACATGGACGCAGCTACAGGGCCTAGGTAGTCGAGTCATGAAGACGCTGGACGGCCTGAGAGTTTGGGGCTCATTTCAGGAACCTTCCCGTTCCCTTGGCTGGACTGTAGTCCCACTGAATACTCGCTTTCTGAGGCCACCAAGAAACCCCCAGCAAGCTTGGAGTCCCATCTGTGGCCATCCGCTACCTTCTCCATGGTCCGTCAGGGTCTGCGCGGCCCTGCTGACTGAAGCGGCCGTCCTCTCCGCCATCCTCTCCACCTGAATCCCACTCATCCCTTGAGACCAACCGCAAAGGACACTTCAGTCCATAGTGATCTTACTGCTGCTCAGAACTCCCACAATAATTTTAGCCAATATAGCACACCACAGTTTAAGGCTGAAATTATATTCTGCTTTGGGCTTTTCTGGTGTGTCACGGGAGAAGCTGAAGGACCCTTCCGGAGGACCCATGTCTAACTCGACCTTGCTGTGTATTCAGCACCAAGCACAGCATCACATCCAGCTGTGAGTGCTCAAAGAGCATATTAAATGTGTGGGTTGCCAAGATGGCTCATCAGGTAAAGGAGCTTGCTTGCCGTGCAAGCCTGGCAACCTGAGTTCAATTCTCGGATCCTGCATAAAGGTGGAAGAAGAGAACAAACCCAAAGTTGTCCTCCGACTTCCACACATGTGCTGTGGCATGCCTCCCCCTGGTGCCCCCTGTCATGGGCCCACACTTGCACTCATGTGCACACACATAAATAACAATTAATAGTAATAATAATTAATTAATGGCTGTGGGCTCCAGAGCCAATGTCTAAGTCCTTCTAGGGATGGTACTAAAGAATGACACTGTAAACCAGCCCCCAGTTCCTCTTCTAATTCTTCTCTGAACATATCCTAACAAAGATTAGCTCCAGGCTGCAAAGGTGGCCTCTGCCAGGCTTGAACGGCCTAAGGCCATTTATAAATGATGATACTCCACCCCCCCCCAAAAAAAATGCTCCAAGCCTGTGACTACTTAGAGCTGTTCTGGGGGCAGAGGAGGGTCTACAGTCAGGGCTTCTGCAAGGACCAGTGACAAGGATCACAGGAGGTAAGGAGGTATGTGAGGGAGGCCTGGCTGGCCCCTGAGCCTGGGAGGCACCCACAGACACCCACAGAAGAGCTTACAGTTCCTGCAATCTGCCCAGGGTCCGGATGGCCACGGGGAACTCCTGCAGCTCATTATAGTTCAGGTCTCTGGAATGGAAAGCAGAGCAGTCATTAGTACAGAGGCTTAGCAGGGCAGGTCAGGGTCCCCAAGAAATGGAAACTTGGCTGTGGGGTTGGCCAGAGAGATGGGTTTTCCAATCTGTTGGCTCCAGCTGCCAAGGTCTGAAAACACATTTTCTGAGTGTTTTTGTTCCATTCCTACTCTACAAATCCTTGGGCTTGGAGCCTTCCTGGCAGCAGAGATGTTCTGAATGGGTACACAGTTAAGGATGTGGATATCTGAAACCACCCACCTCAGAATAGTCTCCGCAAGCTCAGAAAAGTATCTTAGGGTTTTGGACTCGTGGAATGAGGAGGGAGAATGGACTGATCTTTAACATGTTACTGGGGCTGGAATGCCACAGAGTTCCTCAGGTACAGCTACCTTAGCTGTGGCCTCGGAGATCTTGTTCTTGTCCTGTTTTGAGACAGTCTCCCTGCATCCCAGGATGCCCTTGAGTTCTTGATTCTCCTGTCTTAGCCTCCAGCTTGCTGAAGTTACTGTGGTGTGTCATTACATTAGGCTGGTTTTTATCTTTGGATGGTGGCATGACAGTTCATCTTCACTTTCTCTTACATCTTTCTGTATTTCCCCACTTTTTTATACAAAGAACACTTAACATGTGCATAATCCAAAAACAATGAAAAAAAAAGTTTTAAAATGGGCAGCAACCCAAGTTGGCAAGGATGTGGGAAAGTGAGCTTTCTAATAAACTAATTGTATACAACTTCATAGAAACAATTTGACATCTTTTCAAATAAAAAATATATATACTCATGGGGCTGGAGAAATGGCTCAGTGGTTAAGAGCAGTGGCTGCTCTTGCAGAGGACCCAGGTTCGGTTCCTAGCTCCTGCATGATGGTTAACAACCATTCTCAACTCCAGTTCCAGGGGATCCACCACCCTCTTCTGGCCTATACAGATATTATATGACACAGGTGCACTTACATACATGCAGGCAAAACACTCATACATATAAAAAATAAAATAAAGTAAAAAAAAAAAAAGATACATACTCAGACTTTCTAAGTATTTTAGCCTATACAAAAGTCCGTACATGTGTGTAAAGTTATTTGTATAAGATTATCATAACGGCATCATTTAGGCAACAGAGGTCAAATATTGACCCTTAACAATAACAAGTTTACCCTTTCCACCCTGTTAAGGGCCTTTCTGTGGTTCTGCCTTTGTGCAGCAATGATATTGTAAATGGAAGGAAGAGAAATTTTATTTCCAACATAAAAAAACTTAGAAGTGCTCATGACAGGGGCTGGAGAGATGGCCTAGCGGTTAAGAGTGCTGACCGCTCTTACAGAGGACCCGGGTTCGATCCCCAGCACCCACATGGCGACAGAGAACCATCTGAAACTCCAATTCCAGGAGAACTCCAGTTCCAGGGGAATCCGACACCCTCTTCTGACCTCTGAAGCATTGCACGACACGGGTGCACAAACCTGCATGCAGACAGTACATTCATACACATACAGAAATAAAATTTAAAAAAAAAAAAGAAGTGCTCATGACAAACCCCAAAGACAGGTGAGGCCTGCAGAAAGATGGGGTGCTTGGGCTTTGAGGACCACAGTGAAGAAGAATGAGAAGGATGACTGTTCCTCCCCGTCTTTGCCAGCTGGTGTGGCTACCCACTCTACAATTACCTTTGTTGTTTTGTGAGAAGAGTCTCAGGACTTTTAGAAGTTTTGTTTCATCATGCACTGGGCTTTCCTCTCTACCAGGGCTATAACAGATTTCAGAACAAAGATGCCTCTTGAGCCTTTGTGTGTGTGGAGGTGTGTGCATAGTCCATCTTCTCTCTTTGTAAAGCCATTCCTGCCCTGACAACTTTAATGGATGCTCAGTGCCAAAGCAGGGGACCACATGGAAGTCCTTTAATTGCGGAGTGACTTGGCAGGATTCTGTGGTTAATACTATGTTAACACAGATGTAATGACAGGCTCTTCTGCAGGATAGGGTCATTACACTTAATAGTCACAGGTAGAGCTGCATCCAGCCTAGGGGCCAGAAAACTGGTGACAAGAGTCTGGCAGCCAGTTAGCTAGATAATTGTCCTCATCTACACACAAACTGCCTGATTACCCTCAGACTGCCCTGATGATCTTGGGTAATTACAGCAGAAAAACCTTTCTGTTTTGCTCCGTCCTTTAGAGCCAGATGCTTTGGCTTCCAGTGAATCACACCTTGATTTACCCCCTAGGGTTGTGTGAGGGTAAGGCTATGGGCAAGTGGAGACCAGGATGAACATAATTCACTTTAAAAAAATTGTTTTCATTTTATGTCTATGAGGGTAGTGCCTGAATGCATGTAAAAGCACCTGTGTAGTGCAATGTCTGCCAAGGTCAAAAGAGGGCATCGGGTCCCCTGGAAATGGAGTTAGAACAATAGTTAGTTGGCATGTGGGTGCTGGGATCCAAACCAGGTCTTCTGTAAGAGCAGCCAGTGCTCTTAACTGCTGAGTCATCTCTCCATCCCTAAATGTAATGCACTTTAGCTGAAAGCAGTGGTACTGAGATGGGAAGCAGGGAGGATTGTTTAATTCCAGGGTTCCTAGAGCTCCACCCAGGGCTGCAGAAGGCACACAACACCTCAGGGGAGGAGCTGAGGACGGAGGCAGCAGGGGAAAGAGATGGACACTGGTTGGTTTCAACTATGTCAATGGTTCATCTTCATGGCTCAGTGTTTCAAAATCAAACATCGCACTTTTAACTTGATTCGCTTCCCTTAGGATTCTTCACTGCTGCCCAGAAAGAAGGTCCCCTACGTAACAAGAATGCATTTCCATTCACAAGTCTTAATACTGGATTGTCTCTAATGCAAAGAATTACAGTGGTCTGGCCTGACAACCTTTGGTTGCTATTCCCTCTGTCTAGAGCATTCTTCTCCCAGATATTTGAATGGTCTACACCCTCGCTTCACTAAGATCCCTCCCCAAGCTGCCCCTCTTCAGAGAGACCTTCTCTGACCACTGTATTTCAAATAATCTACCCCGTTATTCACTTTGCCCTTTGCCCAATGTGCTACATTAAAAATCACCAAAAAGATGGCATCTCTCTGAAGACTGGCCCAGCCTTATCAATGGTACTGACCAACATAAGAAAGAAGACACATGTCTCGAAAAGACCAAAAAAAAAAAAAAAGAAGAAGACACAGTACAACATGGTCCTGAGTCATAAAAGCCTTGAAGTCTCTGCCTTCACAGTCTTCAAACTCTCAAACCACCTTATAAGAAAGCTCAAACTGCACTCGTGTGTGCTGAAAACTATGTAGAGAGAGGACCAGCTGATGACCAACAACAATGCTTCAGACATGTGGTGAGGCTGACTTCGATCCCCTGCCTTTGCTGAGCCTCCTTAGTGAGCCTGAGGAGCCCACCTAAGCCGTAGACTCTTAAGAAATAACAAGGTGTTACTTTAAGTCATAGATGTTGGAGTGACGTGGTAGGCCACAGAGCTGCCCTGCTTTCTTTGCCTTCATGGAACTTATTAGCAGGTAGCATTGATTTTCTTCCCACCTAACCAGAATGAAAACTACTTGAACACAGGAATTCTGTTTCACATTTTAAACACCAGAATAATGTCTGACACAGAGCAGGAGCTCAGCAAGTATGTGTTGAATGAATAACTGGGGAGCTCTAAAAAAGCTTATCAATAAAAGCCACCGATGAACCCCTATGATAATTTAGGGTATTTAGGGGAATAGTCTTGAAGTTTTTTAGGTTAATGTCAAAATGACACAAGATAGTCTTGAGTGACACTCTTAGGGCTGCCCAGAGCCATGGAGGCCACGGGGTGTGTCCTGTGTGGCTTCGATATCATGGAGCACTTACACAGCTCATTGGACCCATGTCTAAGCAGCTAAATTGAGTGGTTCCAGTCCTCCTTGGCATTTCTGGTCAGGAATTTTGCCAGAAGTAGACAGACAGTGGGAAAAGACACATGGTGAAAGCTTGAAGGCTATTTTTATAGAGAAATGTGGGAGAAGAAAAATTGTACAAATGTCGAAACAAACTCGGCAAACTCCACAGCAGTGAGGTGGCCTACGCTTTCTCATTTGGATGTCTTCACAGAGTTAGTGACCTGACAAGTTCCTGAACCTTGGCTTCACTGGGTGTCATGTAGATGGAATCTTTGGCTCTGGTTGTCCAAGAAATGTGTCCTTGCAACCCTCTCTGGCCCTGATGAATCCAACTCAAATACAACAGACATTTCTTGCCAAATATCCCAAAATCTACAAAGAATTCTGCTGGGCAGAGTAGAAGATAGAGAGGTAGAAAAAAGCATGCCTCTCTAGACAAATGAACAAAACAAGATGAGCCCCCTTGCCGTGATGCTGTAGGCCGTGGAGAACATTCGAAGCATCAAGATCCTCACACAGACCTAGGGAGACCACACCGGAGGGCTTCATAGAGATTCGACATTCGAACCAGGTCTTAAGAACACAACTTAGAAGAAATGATCATTTGGAGAGAAGTAAATGGTATAGCTTAGAGAAAATGGAGATGTTTAGAGGTGAAGGAGGGCTCTTATCCATGGACTGTTGCACCATCCCTGCCTTTACGTATAGAACATTGGATGAGCACTCATTGAGGTGCTTTGACTGAATGATCTCCATCTTTCTTTCTTTTTTTTTTTTTTCTTTTTCAGACAGGGTCTCTCTGTAGCCCCAGCTGGCCTGGAACTTGCTATGTAGACCAGGCTGGCCTTGAACTCACAGAGATCTGCCTGCCTCTGCCTCCCAAGTGCTGGGATTAAAGGTGTGTGCCACTATACCTGGCAATCTCCATCTTTCAATACCTTGAAGAAGTAGATTTTCCTCCTATGCCCATTTTATAGTTGTGGAAAGTGGGAAAACACATCAGTCATTCAGTCATCAATAGCTAACAAATGACTCTGCCAAAGATTGCTGCCTCTTTGCCCAAATTCCTCCTCCCTTTTCTCTACACCATTCAGTATCACAGCCATAGCCACATATGGCTATTTAATTATAAGCAAAAAAATATTTAAATCTAGCCGGGCGTGGTGGCGCATGCCTTTAATCCTAGCACTTGGGAGGCAGAGGCAGGTGGATCTCTTTGAGTTCAAGGCCAGTCTGGTCTACAGAGTGAGTTCCAGGACAGCTGGGACTAAAGGGAGACCCTGTCTCAAAAAGACCAAAAAAAAAAAAAATTCTAGCCGGGCGTGGTGGCGCATGCCTTTAATCCTAGCACTTGGGAGGCAGAGGCAGGTGGATCTCTTTGAGTTCAAGGCCAGTCTGGTCTACAGAGTGAGTTCCAGGACAGCTGGGACTAAAGGGAGACCCTGTCTCAAAAAAAAAAAAAAATTAAATCTCCGTTTTATTAACCACGCTTCAAGTGCCCCACAGTGACAAATGGCTAGCGGCTCTTGTTTTAGAAACTCAGATCTGGAACATTTCTTTTTGTTGTCGTGGTTTGTTGTTTTGTTGGGTTTTTTTGAGACAGGGTCTCCCTCTAGTCCCAGCTGGCCTGGAACTCACTCTGTAGACTAGGCTGGCCTTGAACTCACAGAGATCGGCCTGCTTCTGCCTCCTGAGTGTTGAGATTAAAGGCATGCACCACCACGCCCAGCTTAGAGATGGTTCTTAGCCGCCAAGTGGGTGCTGGTAATTGAATCCAAGTCCTCTGCAAGAGCAGTCGGCGCTCCTAACCGCTGAGCCATCTCTCCAGCCCCTGGAACATTTCTAACATTGCAGAAAATTCTATTGTGTAGCCTAAGAGGAGAAATATCTAAGGAATTAGCTAGAGTGTGTTTCTCAGCCTCTCTTGCAATAGGTAGAGCTAATATGACCATATTCTCCCCTGAGAAGGTAGATAGAAGTGGTATGTGCTGGGGCTGGGGAGATGGCTCAGCTGTTAAGAGCACTGGCTGCTTTTGCAGAGGACCCTGGTTTGGTTTCCAGCACCCACACAGTGGCTGACAACCATCTGTAACTCCAGTTCCAGGAGATCTAACACCATCTTCTGGCCTCTATGGGCACTGCATACACGTACATACGTGCAAGCAAAACATTCATACACATGAAATAAAAAACAATAAATAAAATATTTTTAAAAGAAATAATGTATGCCACTTCTAGTCCAGAGTTTATAAATAGCCAGCTTGTCTTCCCCACAGCCTCTCTACCCCTCCACTAGTTAGGTGCCCTGGGAATGGCAAGAACACAGGTTCCTTAGTCATCATAAGGAGGAATGTCACCTGCCAAAAGGAAACAGTCTCCTGGGACTGCTACATGATCCAGAAAGACTTCTAATGTTACTTGGGGTTTTTGTTGTTGTTGTTTTGTTTGTTTTTGAGACAAGGTCTCCCTGTAGCCTCAGCTGGCCTGGAACTCGCTCTGTAGACCAGGCTAGCTTTGAACTCACAGAGATTGGCCTGCCTCTGCCTCCTGAGTGCTGGGATTAAAGGCACGCACCACCACTCCTGGCCTTCTAATGTTTTTGATCCATTGTACACATCTTGGTCTATGTGTCATAGCAATTTAGCCTGCCTTCACTAATTCAGTGTCACAGCCACACTACACAGCTGCCAGAAATATCCTTTTAAAATGCAAGGCTGACTCCGTCACTCTTACACTGAGAGATATGAAAAGGCTTTTAGAACAAAGACAAAACAAAGTTCAGGTTCCATAATGGGCTCCAATGCCCTTGATCAATCTTTTACTCCACCTGCATTTCAACCCTGCATATATTTTCACACATCTATTTGCCCAGACCACTTCTACTTTCAACCTGGATTGCCCTTTCTCCATATCCTCTCTGGCTGAAATCTTAGTCATCATTTGCAAATATGGTTCAAATGTATCTTGTTCCTGGGCCCAACCTCATTCCTATAGTTAGAATAAACCACTTACTCACCGTTTTAGAAGTTTTCTGGTATTTCCTTCCCCAGCATACATATTAGATTGGTGATGATGCTATGCTGGTAATAACTGTAATGACTGTGTAAGAGTCATGTTTCTTGGAGGTTTGTATATATTACTCTATTTAGTTCCCACTATGCCAAGCTTTTGAGTATATACTATTATTGCCTCCATCTTGGTGATAAGAAACTGAACACAGAGACAGGCAGTCATTTGTCCAGAGTTCCATAGTTCATAGTAGAATAACTGGGATTGCCCATGTAGGTCAAGTCCACAGTGGGGTTATCTGCATGTATATTTTCTCCCCAATGGGGCAGGAAGCTTGACAAGGTCAGGGAGCATATGGGCTCTGTTCTCAATCCCTAGTAGTCCAGGCACAGGGCCACCTATGTGAATTGTCAAAGATGATCATTTAAGCCCACTGGTTAAGACTTCAAGATGGGGACCCCCTTAACCTTTGTGATAAGACTTCAAGATGGGGACCCCTTTAACCTTTGTGGCTGGCTGTTTCAGGGAAGCATCTCAGGCCTTTGGAATTCTGCTTTACTTTTAGTGACCATAAGCTGGTATGATTCTTCTGTTGCAGGATGGTTTGTGATGAACTAAACTCCTAGAAAACTTGTCTGTAAGTCTGTGGCCTCTCCCCCCATCCCCCGCCACACGCCCCCCCCCATCTTTTTGAGACATGGTCTCCCTGTAGCTCCAACTGGCCTAGAACTCACTATGTAAACCAGGCTGGCCTTGAACTCAAAGATCCACCTGCCTCTACCTTGCAAGTGCTGGGATTAAAAGCATGTGCCACTACTATTGTCTCAGTCTGTTATCTTTAATAGCTCCTAGAATTGGTCTGTTTTCTTTGATGGCTCCAAGAAGAGTTGATTTTTCTGTCTGCTACTCATACTAGAAGCATATGGAGAAGGGCCTAGGGTTAAAGAGAAGCCATCCCCATCTCCAGCAAGAGCTCAGTCTGAAAGCTGTGGCTGTCTGCCTAATCTTCCCCCTTTATCTTCTTAGCAGTTCCCAGCCAAAACCATACTGATGGCAAGCCTGCATAGCATCTCAAAAGGCAGCCCAAGCCCTAAGCTGCCCCAGGACCTCAGCTCTGGTCCTCTTCTTCCCAGATGGCTATACAGAAGTGGCCAGCTCCTGAGAGCTCAGTGAGCTGTGCTATGGGTCAGTGAACACAACTGGTAGAGTCTCATAGCCTTTTGTCTGGCCTCTTCTTTGTATTGATGAGGAGACTGGGGCTTGGAGACAAAGGGTAAGTTACCGGGAGCACCTCAGTCAGACCGAGAACATGGGCCTTTTGGCTCCTGGCTTAAAGCGCTTTCTCTACCACCTCGAGTTGGATCCTGAAAAGTCAACAACGGGGATAAGAGAGAAGGAGAAAGAAGAAATGTAAGGTGGGCAGTCCTATGGGAGTTTCTTTAGGTAGCCATAAATACGTCAAAGCCAAATGATTATTATGTAGAGGCTAGACATTTTTGTGGGTTATCCATGTTAAAATAGAAAGTTGTTGGGCTTCCATAGACCAACAAGATCACCTTGACCAAGTCACTTGATCTCCTTAGCTTGCTTCTTTACCTGAAGCTGAGGATACCCACTGCAGAAGGCTCTCTGTTCATTTGGATCAGAGACCCACGCAGAGTAGCCAATGTCTTTTACCTCTTCCTTTCACTAGACAAACACTTCATCACACACTGCAAACACAGGCATACAAGTTGCTCTATCTACTTTTCACAGCAATTAAGAAAGATGAATTACATTAATTGGATTTCCACTTACATTTTGTTATCAAGAATACTTATGTTTATTACCAGATCTCAGATAAGGGCATATGGGGGAAGGTAGGTGAGCCTGGATCCAAAGTAGGAAATACAAAGCCATTCCTGATAGACTGTAAACTCAGAGCCACTGTTACCTGTCAAGGCCTGGGACGAAGGCAAACAAGCTCAGTGAATACATGTCTGCTCGTACTGCAGATGGAGCACCTGTCTTTCTTCATGTGCTTGGTGCTGATGACCTGGAGAGCCAGGAACCACACTCTTATGACTAATAGCATTGTTTCACCTTCTGAACAGCCTACATAAAAAGCCACCCATTAACTTCAGCAATTAGTAAAATTGTCATCAGTTTCTATTGAGAGACATAGACACACCCTCCCCGCCTCCGCCTACACTTTCTTCCATGCCAGCACATATTCAGAAAGTACCGGAAGCAACAGCGGCTGATTTGAACAGGAGCTGGCCTCTGCTGCTGAGATTCCTTGTTTCCTTGCTCTAATGAAGCACCTGGGCTCACAGAAGCCTCAGAATGGAAAGGAGATAAAAGGAAAGAATATCACCAGCTGCCATAACAGGAATCAACTCCGAGATTCTGGCCCAATGAGGATCCAGTTTTTGCTTGGCCTTTCCCAGGGCAGAGCGTGTATTGATTGCACAGGTTGGCCTGTGTGGCCACTACGGGTTACTCTACGCACTGAACAATACTTTCTCGTCCTGAGCCAGAACACCACCTTCCCACTTCCCTCAGCTCTTACTGCCAGATGTATCTGTCTGACAAAGGGGGACATCACATTCTACTGAAGGCTTCTCCCCAGTTCTTGAATCATGTTTTGTAAACATTTTTTTTTTACCTCCCTCACCCTGGATAGCCCTTATCACTCTGAAGATGTGATACCCACAGTAGGATTTAGTCTTCTGGATATGATTAGATCCCCAAGGAGAATGTGGGATGCCAGGGTCCCTTTAAGGTACAGTACCTGAAGGCTCTAAGTACTACTGACCTTAGCAGAATGTGAGGGCTGAGGGACCATTGCAGTGAGCATGGTCTGCATTCAGGGCATTTGACTGTGCTAGTTCCTGAGCTGTGAGGACTGACTAGTGGATACTTAAATCTGGAGTTAGGGAAGAGGTCTGGGCAAGAATTATCAGCAAATACACAGTATTAAAAGCCATGAGGCCAGATGGGAACCCAGAGGAAAGAGAGTAGAGTCTAAACAGAATATGAATCCTTGGGTATGACACTGTTAAGTGGTTAGGACAGTGCGTACAGGAATGGGAGCCGTAGGATGGGTCTAGAACCAACAGTGTGCGATGCTCCGCTCCAGTGGTGGTCTGGCACGTAAGAGAAGTTCACTGAGGTTTTTTTTTAATTTTTTAAATTTATTTCTGTATGTGTATGAATGTACTGTCTGCATGCAAGTGTGTGCACCCATGTCGTGCAATGCCGCGGAGGTCAGAAGAGGGTGTCGGATTCCCCTGGAACTGGAGTTCTCCTGGAATTGGAGTCTCAGATGGCTCTCGGCCGCCATGTGGGTGCTGGGGCTCGAACCCAGGTCCTCTGTAAGAGCGGTCGGTGCTCTTAACCGCTAGGCCATCTCTCCAGCCCTGCTCAGTGAGTTTTTATGGAATGAGTGAGTCCAAAGCAGCAGAACCAAGAAGAGTGGTAATAATTGATTCTTTGCTGCTCTTCTTTCCTACACATAGGAAAGGCCAGCCACGAACTTCTCTGTTTCCTCTCCATGGCATCTGTTAAGGATCCCTGGCAGAGCTCTCTACCCTCTTAACCGCCCATCCTTCTCTATCCCACACCAGCTGGCTGGGGTTCCTGGGGGAAGGAGGGGTGGGGTAGAAGTTCAGTGCGGAAGTTTTTGTTCCATTGCCAGTAGGGAGGAAGGGGTGACAGTGACAGGAGGTGACCTTGGCTACCCCCAACACTAGGGCAATGGGAAAGGGAATGTTGTGCTGGGAAGAACTATTAATAACTCGTCATGGCCACAGGACACAAGACAAACTCATTGGGCAGCTCAATTTTCTGCCTGTTAAAAGTCATTAGTGGTTCTGTGGGGAGAGCCAGACAAAAATTTTATATGGAACAATAAATTCCTCTATAAGCCAGAAAAGCCCACAAATTTGCAGCTAATAAACCCACAAGTGTAAGATGATTAAGAATGGGAGAGGAAAGAGATCCTTGATGCTCTGTGTCAAGAGGCACTGTGGTCTGAGGGGCTGACCCAGGGCCAAGGGCAGAGGAGCCTGAGTTCTGATCCGATCTCTTAATTAACTGAGTGGCTTTGGGGTCATCTACTCTTGGCCTCAGTTTGTCCATCTGTAACATGAGGATGTACAATCTCTGCCTATCTTCCTCAACAAGCAGTCAGGAGGATGAAACAAGATGTGAGATGAAATCACAACTGAAGAAAAGAAATTCAAATTCTCCCAACTCCAGGGAATTAATATTGGAACAGGGATAACAGCATGGTGGCTCAAAGATGTAATCCTAGCACTCTAGGAGGCTGACGAAAGAGGATTGCTGTGAGTTTGAGGTCAGTCTGAGCTCAGAGTGAGTTCCAGACTAGGCTAGCCTGGGTTACATAGCAAGCCCCTGCCTTGAAACAAGCAAGCAAGCAAGCAAGCAAACATACAAACAAATAAGCAAAAACTAAAACCAGAATAGGGACTAGTGAAAAGACCTGACAGACTTGCCTTGAGAAAAGAAAGCAGAAGTAGGTAGTGAGATGCTTTAGCAGATAAAGCTGCTTACCACCAAGCCTAAAGAGCAGAGTTCAAGCCCAGGACCCACAGAGCAGGAAGAAAAAAAGCAACTCCTGCAAGTTGTCCTCTGATCTGGACATGTGCACAGATACAGGCAGACACACAGACACACAGATACACTGACACACAGACATACAGATACACTGACACACAGACACACTGACACACTATGAAAAACATAAGAAAATTGAAAAAGAAAGGAAGAAGAAAGGGAGGAAAGGAGGGAGGGGGAAGGGAAGAAGGGAAGGAAGAAGAACAAATGGATGTGGTGGCACACACCTGTAATCCTAGCATTTGGGAGGCTGAGGCAGGGGAGTCACATGTTCAGGAAAAGAAAAGAAGAGAAAGATCAGCAATTTATTTAGACCTCTGCCTACCCATTAGCTGCCCCCAGTAGGCTTTGCCATGAAGCCTGCCAGTGAGTAGCCATAGTGGGTGAAATGTCCCCCCCAGGAGATGTGCTAAAGTCAGTCCTAACTCTTGGTGCCGGTGACCTTGGATGCAGCACCTCTGTAGAAGGAATCTAGCGAAAGCTCTCTTAATGAAGTCAGCCTGCATTGACAGGGTGGGTCCTAAATCCAATGATAAGAATTTTAAAAGAGAAGACACAAACAGAAGGCTTTGTGAAGATGGAGGCAGGAAGGCCAAAGTTGCCTTCCTGATAGCTTCCTGCTATCAGAAGCAAGGAGAGAGGCAGGGAGTGGAGTCCACCTCGAATCCTACAGAAGGAACCAGGCCTGCCAACCCCTTAACTTTGAACTTCTAACCTCTAGAACTGTGGGAGAATAAACTGCTATTTTGTTAAACCACCAAGTTTGTGGTAGTTTGTGATGGCAGCCACAGAGAACTAATACAGTAGCTGTGCCCTGACTGCCTGAGAATCCTGATTCATCCTAGGGCGATGAATCACAGCAGGGAGCACTGTGAAATGATTCCTGTGGGTAACACCCTCCCTGCCACCTTCAGACATCGTCTATCCTGCAGTAACTGAGAGCGCAGGAAAGGGAAAGCCAACGTAAGCCAAGCACTCATGGTGCTCCGAGAACGACAAGAAGTCACCTCACTTAATGTGATCTTTGCAGTTTCCACTGAATTATAGTGTTGGCCTCATTTTCTATTTGTGATAGCAAGAAGCCTCCAAGAGATCAGGTGACTTGCACACGCCACAGGTTGGTGGTAGTGTCAGGATTTGACTCCAAGTCCACAGATTCCATTCCAATCCTTAATCCTTTCCAGGATGCCCTGAGGCCTGGAAGAATCTTGGTGGAAATCCACCTGGTGTTCAGTTCCCAACCAAGGGTTGTTGGTCAGGCCCAAGACTTAGGAGCAACCAGATATTTCAAGGCCAACTCTGAGAAAGTTGGGAACGAAGGCTGTTGATAATTTGTGTTTTCAGTGACAAAGAGACAGAGGCATATTTTGTAGCCACAGCTGCTAGTGAAGTAAAAATGTCCTTCAGAAACATTACTGGGATATCTGTTAGCAGTGGAGGCTTGACAGGGAATGCACGGTTTTGTGTTTTGGGGAAGTATTCTATAAATTCCTACCCTGCCTGTCTCGCTTCCAGCCCTGTACTGAATCCTGGTCCTGATTTAGAGAAGAAGCTGAGCCAGGAGGCTTCTGTTCTCCAGATCAGGCTCCCCTCTAGTGGGAAACGTTCAGCCAGGGGACAGGTTCTGCTTGGGCTGGGCTTGTTTTGTAAGGTCATAACAAGGCCAACGCCCATTGCTCAGGCCAGAGGAAGAGGAGTACTGTTCTCCCAGAGAATCCTGGAGTCTCCCCTTCCCCAGCCCCTGGGCTCTACTAAGATGCTGGCATCAAATTCCTGGATCTAAGGGGTAAAAAGGGCTTTCAAGATGGAAGTGGGGTTGCCAGCTCCCTTTTCTGCTAAGTATAGTTGGAACTTTGAGGCTCACTGCTTGTCAGGCTGGCCTAGCTGTCTGCTGCTGTCCAAACCTGAAATTCCGATTACTGACTAACGGGCCTGGGCACCTGGCTTCAGGTCCCCAGTTGCTGCTTGGAGCATCTTCCTGGAGCTTTTCTTCATCAGGATTTCTTTTCTATCTCAGCCTCAATACCTAGGAAGTCCTGCAACAGATCTGCCTTTGAGGGGACGAATGCTGGAGCAACATTCCAGTGCTTTCCCTCACTAACGCACCCAGATCTGTAGATTTGGTCTAATGTAGAAAGTGGAGAGAAGCATCTCTGCTTTGAGAGTTCCTGAAAGTGGTGGGCCATCCTCACCATGGGAAAGCAAAGACCTGTGGATACAGGGCAGAACGAGTCCACTCTGCCTCTGGCAGAGGCTTCTCGGCAAAGTTTGGAATGGTGATGACCATGCTGGAAGAAACATCCCAGGATCCTCTTCTGGAAATGCCAAGCCCCCACCAAGCATAGCAAGGTTTATGCTTCAGAGCTGGGCAATTCTGACCAGCAGTAGAGGGCATGGCAGAGGCTCATCCCAGACTGTGCACAGCTCCTTGAGATAAGAGAGCGTGGCACATGACTCGACCACCGTCTTGTTTTGTCTCATCTGTTTGAGAGGGGATCTCATGCAGCCCAGACTGCCCTTTAATTCCTGACCCTCCTATCTCCACCTCCTGAGCTGGGATTATAAGCTCGTGCCACCACATCCAGCTGAAGTAGCCCCTTGCACAGGTGAAGAAAGTGAGGCTTCTAGGGGTAAGAACATGTGTTTCTGCTGGCCCAGCCTATAGAGGCAGAACTGGCAGCCTGGATCCCATGGTGAGGGCATGAGAGAGGCTGAGTTGCACAGGTACAGTTTGCTGATATACCTGGAAAGAGGAGGGCAGAGGACGTGAACTGTGGTATGGACACTGTGTGTGTGTAGTTTGGGAGCCTGTGCGGCCATGAATGTGCGTGCCTGCACCTGGCCCCTCCTCCCGGGTGGTAAGGCTGGGGGCTGCTCCCCCCCTCTGAAGAGGAGGCTGCAGAGGCTGGAGCCAAACCACAGCCTAGGCTGTGGGGGGTTTGATCTTCCCTCCTCTGCCAAAGATGAGAGAGGTCTAAGTGGCAGAGATTTACAGGGCCTGAGGGAGAAGCACCCTTCCAGCGAGAAGCTCACATTAAAGCTCCCGAGTAATAACTGAGGCTGCCGGGCGCCAACTATGCAACAATTAAGACTTCACTATCGTTTCTTTCCCCTTTCATTCTCTTTGCCACTCCTCCCCCTCTACAGCTGCCTCCCCTCTAGGCTCCCCAGAAAAATGCTCTGGGGAACAGAGAATAAAAAACACACTTTGTCCCCTTTTTAATTGGAGATCAAAAATTGGAAGAAGGGTTTATTCCTCAAGGGTGGGGAGGAAAGAGGGATTGTCAAGATGAGGTCTCAGAGAAAAGGAGGAAGAAGCAGGAGGCAGGTTCCTGTACAACTCAGGTCCCTAACAACTTTATACAGCCTTGGTGATATTAGGTTGTAGATTAGAAAACCAAGATGTGATGCTGTAGATTAGAAAACTGTCCTTGGAAGCAAATGACTGAGTGCACACAGTGGTAGAACCGGCCTTGGGCTCCAGGCTGCCTGATGCAGGGGATTAGCCACTGGGCTACTCTGCCTCCACACTGTAAAGATGGGTGGACTTCCCCTTGTGTCTTGGTCTTGGCTTTCCCATCTGCAATGAGGGCACAGCCTAAGGGTTTTATGTACTGGGGCCAAGCACTCCTATATAGATAGATGAAAGAGACAGGGTGCTTAGCGGCAGGACTGCTCTATAACTCAGCCAGCACCAGCTGAGCCAAATGCCCTGCACAACAACACAGTGGCTAATTGAGAAAGAGTTAGGCAGTGTGCCCCAAAGTGAAGAAACAGCTGCTTGTTGGCTTTTTTGAGGTGCCAACAACACACACTCGGTATCTGTGCCCCAGTCCTCACCTGATTTCCCAGCAGAGCCCCACATCCCAGGGCAGAGGGCACTGTACTCCCTCCTGCCCTGTTGTTGAATTGCAACTCCCAGCATCACCCTAGAGCTGTCTCCTGAGGAGTGGTTACAGAGACCTGGGCTCCCATAGCCTGGCACACAGCAGGCTCATACAACTCGTATTTGACTGAGTAGTAGGATAGCAGGGCACTGTCCCAAGGACTTCTATGTGTGTGTCTTCTCATTAACGCACCCTGAGCTGCTCCAGGTATAGTTGAGGAGGTCACTCTGGGAGGGACCATGCTCTCTCCCTAGAAATGACTGTTCTCCTATGAAGATTTAAAGGACTTGACTACCCTGCTCTAACAGTCCAGCCATCAGGGAAGACTAGCACATAGCCCAAACCATGCACAGTGCAGGGACAGGTACTGATGTTCCTGAGTCCAAGCTGGGGCACGCTGCCCTACTCTACAGTTCTTAGTATGCAGGTGGCTAACGTGTCAGGATGTCAGCCGAGCTGAGCCCAGCTCTACCATTTCTCCTGCTATGCACTGAACCCAGGAAAGCAGCCATGTTCTGGGAATCGTTCCTGCAGGGAAGACGATGGCACCTCGGTCGGTGTCTCCCACCTCTCTCCCCATACGACCACAATGGTGATAGCCGGGGCCTCTGGGGATAGATTTTACACAATGGTTTTTTTTCACATGTTGCTTTCCAGTCACAGCCAGTCTCCCAGCATTTTCTCCTTCGCTACTCTGCCTACTTGAGACTCCCTCATCTCAGGACACTCAGAAGATGGAGGAAGAAAATGGAGGCTTGGTTATGACTGAAGGAGGGTATGCAAGAGGAACTGTGACCAACTCCTGATGCCACGAGCCTTTCCCTGTCCTCAGTGCTCAGCGTTGTGGCGACCTGGGACTCTGCTTTCCCAGAGCCTCCTCTGGGTCCTGCGCCAGGTGGCCACGGCAGGCAGTTTCCTCGGGGGGGCCGAAGATCGCAGCTGGTATGGCCAGCCGCACTTGCAGAGCCTAGCCAACTGTTTGCTCAGTGGGGCCCACTTAGCCCACTCTGCGGGGGCTGGCAGGGCTCCAGAGGAAGGGATGGGAAGGCTCGGGTGCGTTCTGACCTTAACTGGATTCCAGGATGATGATGTGGGAATAATCTGGCTTTTTAAAAGTCAACAGCTTGGGCGCTTTTTATAGGCAGGCTGCAGCGATGAATGGCCCATCTCCCCATTTTAATCATTTAGCTAGTTAGATCAGTTGGCAGACAGTCCCAACATTACTCTGCGGTATTCCTCTCCCTTCTGTCAGCAGCCACCCTTAAACAGATCTCAAAACTGCCATCAAGTCAGCCCCAGCACCACCCTCAAGCCTTCCAGTCTTCAGGCTTCATGTCCTAATTCCTCTGGCTTCTCCATGCAGTTTTTGTTTGTTGTTTTTTTTTTGTTTTGTTTTGTTTTTTTTTGGTGGTCTGTGCTGGCAGGGGGCTTGAGTTCCCACTCCCCAGGCCACTCTGAACCACAACAGGGCACCTTCTGCCTACCTGAAGGAGAAGGGAATTCATTCTGAATAACATCCCAAAGAAAGTGCCAGGAGGTGACACATGGGTGACAAGTCTGGGACCAGATCCCAGTATCCCAGCTCTGCTGACCCTTCTGGGCCCACGCTCCCCAGTCTAGTCATAGTCTCATCAGCAGACAGGCCAGGGCTTGAACAGACCTCCCCTACTCACAGTGTCTCCAGGTTGTGCAGCCCCTGGAAGCTGTTGGTCCCCACATGCTGGATGCGGTTGTTATGTAGATGCCTGAGTGGGAAGGAAGGAAGGAGAGACAAGTCAGAATGTGTGGCCCAGCCGTGGGGCCAGAACAGATGACAGCACACAGTGGCAGGAGCAGCGGCATGAAGGCAGAAGCGCAGAGTGACCCCAGTGCTAACCCATCCCCACGGACGAACAGATTAGCCAAGGCCCACTTCGGATGCCACAATCCCCAAGGCAAGATTGACCGCAGGCTATACCATCTTGTCTTCCTAGTGAAGGAACTGCAGAGAGGAGCGTCTAGGCCAAGGCAACAGCAAGCTCTGGCTCAGCACGGGGAGAGAAGTCTGATGTCAGAGGGGCTTACATCTGGGGCTTCTTCTCTGGCCTTGTTCCCTAGGACCCAGCCGGCCTGACTCAGTGGCCAGACATTCTTAGAGGAGCCAACAGCAAACCACTGCAGACAACATATAATTAAAGGCTAAGCTTTCCCTTACAACTGGAGAGAACTGTGGTCACACTGAAATGGGAGGTTGGTGAGGCACGGGCATGGAGGAAGCCTTTACAAAGGTGTCAATCCCCATGGAGCAGAGGGAAGAATTCCAGGCAGAGGTGGGAAGACATCTGGCCTTTCTGGAGGGTGCGTGTGTGCGTGTGTGTGTGTGTGTGTGTGTGTGTGTGTGTGTGTGTGTGTATATGCTGGGGTGGGGGGGTCATAGGCCTTGGCAAGATCAGGAACAGGTGGAGAGAGGACGGAATCTGGAAGAGATTCTCAGGACAGACAGCTCGCTGAAAGTCAGCGACAGTATTGTCTTCTCCCTGCTCCTAGTGAGAAAAAATAACCAAAACCAAACAGCACCACACCTGAAGTGTCACAAGGAACATGAAGTCAGGAGAAGTGACAGCCCAGTCAGATATGCTGAAGAGCTGGTGCCAAGAAAACAGCTTGCAGGTTTTCATCAGCCCTCTGGATGACTGCTCAGAAAACAAACCTGAAATTTTTCCCTAAAATGCCCCCAAATCTATGAGAAGTAACCATATGGGTATTCTTGTTTCTCCTCCACACTTCTGGCTTCCAAAGGAACAGGTGAGAGAGAAAGGACAGTGTAAGCTCCTCACTGGCTGGGAAGCAGCTTGTGCTTGAAGCCAGACACCAATCTCGGGCAGAAGGCTCAAACTCCACATTTAATACAGAGGGGGCAGAGGACACAGGACCTAAGTGGTTTACTCGAGGCTGGCCGCCACCTCAGAGCAAGCCCCATTCCTATCCATCCCTCTAGTGTACAGAAAGGGGGGGCAGCACCGTCTTCCCCTATGGGACTTAAGCCACACACTAGCTTGGTAGGGACAGCCAATGGGGCCAGAGATGATGTGCTGGACCAGCTGCCCAGAGCTTCCCAAATGTGCCAGAGGAAAGAAACCATAGGTGACGGAGGGAGAAGAGGATGCAAAAGAAAGGCAACATTCCACGCCTAGAAGACGATAAAGCAAGCATTGCAAGTGCTGATACACACGTGTAATCCCAGCACTTGGAAGATGGAGGCAGGAGGCTCAGGAGATTAAGGTTCAAAAAGAAACAATAAAAGAAACAAAAAGCACCGGGCGTGGTGGCGCACGCCTTTAATCCTAGCACTTGGGAGGCAGGGGCAGGCGGATCTTTGTGAGTTCAAGGCCAGCCTGGTCTACAATGTGAGTTCCAGGACAGCTGGGGCTACAGGGAGACCCTGTCTCGAAAATACCCCCCCAAAAGTCATCAACAGTCCTTCCCAGCTGTACACACTGCAAAACACAGGAGTGACCAGGATCTATCACTATGGTTCAGTAGGGTCTTTGTTTTATGGTCTTTTTTTGAGATATGATCTCCCTTTACCCCTTCCACTCACTATGTAGATCAGGATAGCCTTGATCTCAATATGAAGATGAGGATATCATTGAACTCACTATTTAGACCAGGATATCCTTGAACTCACAGAGAACTGATTGCCTCTAACCCCAAATGAGTGCTGAATCAAGTGCCTGTGCCACCAAGCCTGGCAATAATATCACTTTTACCTTAACAGAATCTAGTAACTATTTAATTGGACTTATGTCCTGATCAATGGGGATGAAATTGTGCCTGACTCTGGGAATCTAGCTAACAGATAGTGGATGGAGATTCAAAGACCCTAGTGGAAAACCTACTACCTACCTTTTTCATGAATTAATATATTTTTAAGTCTACTCTGAATACTTATTCTTATAGATAGTGTGGCTCTCATCTATCAATAATGAACCTTCGTTTCTCCAACCCATTGAGGATACTAGGATACTACAGAGATCCACAACTGGTAAAAATGCAGAGAACCAGGGAACTTGATGCAATCCCACACAACTGGGATAGTTCCAAAACAACCCCTACACTTGATTTTTTTTTTTTTTTGTGTCTATGTTTTGAGACAGGGTCTCCCTGGAGCCCAGCTGTCCTGAATTCGCCTGTGGACCAGGCTGGCCTTGAACTCACAAAGATCCGCCTGCCTTTGCTCCCAAGTGCTAGGATTAAAGGCGTGCGCCACCACGCCCGGCTTACCCAGCCTGCTTTTTACCCCTTGTAAGTGATTTCCTTTTTCTGCCTAAAGATGTTTGTAAATTCTTGAACTTTAACAGTGTAGCTCAAATATGTCACAGTGTAGAATGTTCTGCATCTAATTTTCTGGGAACAATGGATGCTTTTGAGCTGCAGATTCTGTTCCTCCTAGAGAAAATTTTGTATTATTTATTACATCTTTATTCCCATGTTTTGAATTCTTTCCCTGAAAGATCTCCGTTACTGTCTTTGAACCACCTTTGCATTTCCTATGTTGCTCAGTTTCTAACCATCTTGAGCTTTTCTTTCATTCTGCCATGGTCACCCTGACCATGTCTAATGTTCTTTTTTAAACAAGTCAACTTTCACTTCTGTCTGTGCTATTCCTACTTTCAATGTGATTGGCTTGTCTTAAGACTATAGTTTTGGGTTCTCAGTTTTCTTTTCTTAATTTACAAGGTCATTTTTCCTTTCATTTAAAATCTTTTTTGTCTTTGAAATGACATTTGGATTGCCATGTAAGAGAAGATAGTTGCGATCAGTTCCTTGAATTCCTCACTTTTTTTTTTTTTTTTTTGGTCTTTTTCAAGATTAGGGCCTCCCTGTAGCCCCAGCTGTCCTGGAACTCCATTGTAGACCAGGCTGGCCTTGAACTCACAAAGATCCGCCTGCCCCTGCCCCCAAGTGCCAGGATTAAAGGCGTGCGCCACCACGCCCGGTGCTTTTTGTTTCTTTTTATTGTTTCTTTTTAACCTTAATCTCCTGAGCCTCCTGCCTCCATCTTCAAGTGCTGGGATTACACGTGTGTATCAGCACTTGCAATGCTTGCTTTATCGTCTTCTAGGCGTGGAATGTTGCCTTTCTTTTGCATCCTCTTCTCCCTCCGTCACCTATGGTTTCTTTCCTCTGGCACATTTGGGAAGCTCTGGGCAGCTGGTCCAGCACATCATCTCTGGCCCCATTGGCTGTCCCTACCAAGCTAGTGTGTGGCTTAAGTCCCATAGGGGAAGACGGTGCTGCCCCCCCTTTCTGTACACTAGAGGGATGGATAGGAATGGGGCTTGCTCTGAGGTGGCGGCCAGCCTCGAGTAAACCACTTAGGTCCTGTGTCCTCTGCCCCCTCTGTATTAAATGTGGAGTTTGAGCCTTCTGCCCGAGATTGGTGTCTGGCTTCAAGCACAAGCTGCTTCCCAGCCAGTGAGGAGCTTACACTGTCCTTTCTCTCTCACCTGTTCCTTTGGAAGCCAGAAGTGTGGAGGAGAAACAAGAATACCCATATGGTTACTTCTCATAGATTTGGGGGCATTTTAGGGAAAAATTTCAGGTTTGTTTTCTGAGCAGTCATCCAGAGGGCTGATGAAAACCTGCAAGCTGTTTTCTTGGCACCAGCTCTTCAGCATATCTGACTGGGCTGTCACTTCTCCTGACTTCATGTTCCTTGTGACACTTCAGGTGTGGTGCTGTTTGGTTTTGGTTATTTTTTCTCACTAGGAGCAGGGAGAAGACAATACTGTCGCTGACTTTCAGCGAGCTGTCTGTCCTGAGAATCTCTTCCAGATTCCGTCCTCTCTCCACCTGTTCCTGATCTTGCCAAGAAGCCTATGACCCCCCCACCCAGCATATACACACACACACACACACACACACACACACACACACACACACGCACACACACACGCACACTCCAAAAAGGCCAGATGTCTTCCCACCTCTGCCTGGAATTCTTCTCTCTGCTCCATGGGGATTGACACCTTTGTAAAGGCTTCCTCCATGCCCGTGCCTCACCAACCTCCCATTTCAGTGTGACCACAGTTCTCTCCAGTTGTAAGGGAAAGCTTAGCCTTTAATTATATGTTGTCTGCAGTGGTTTGCTGTTGGCTCCTCTAAGAATGTCTGGCCACTGAGTCAGGCCGGCTGGGTCCTAGGGAACAAGGCCAGAGAAGAAGCCCCAGATGTAAGCCCCTCTGACATCAGACTTCTCTCCCCGTGCTGAGCCAGAGCTTGCTGTTGCCTTGGCCTAGACGCTCCTCTCTGCAGTTCCTTCACTAGGAAGACAAGATGGTATAGCCTGCGGTCAATCTTGCCTTGGGGATTGTGGCATCTGAAGTGGGCCTTGGCTAATCTGTTCGTCCCTGGGGATGGGTTAGCAACTGGGGTCCACTACTGCGCTTCTGCCTCCAATGCCGCTGCTCCTGCCACTGTGTGCTGTCATCTGTTCTGGCCCCACGGCTGGGCCACACATTCTGACTTGTCTCTCCTTCCTTCCTTCCACTCAGGCATCTACATAAACAACCGCATCCAGCATGTGGGGACCAACAGCTTCCAGGGGCTGCACAACCTGGAGACACTGTGAGTAGGGGAGGTCTGTTCAAGCCCTGGCCTGTCTGCTGATGAGACTATGACTAGACTGGGGAGCGTGGGCCCAGAAGGGTCAGCAGAGCTGGGATACTGGGATCTGGTCCCAGACTTGTCACCCATGTGTCACCTCCTGGCACTTTCTTTGGGATGTTATTCAGAATGAATTCCCTTCTCCTTCAGGTAGGCAGAAGGTGCCCTGTTGTGGTTCAGAGTGGCCTGGGGAGTGGGAACTCAAGCCCCCTGCCAGCACAGACCACCCAAAAAAAAAACAAACAAAAAAAAAAAAAACAAACAAACAAAACTGCATGGAGGAGAAGCCAGAGGGAATTAGGACATGAAGCCTGAAGACTGGAAGGCTTGAGGGTGGTGCTGGGGCTGACTTGATGGCAGTTTTGAGATCTGTTTAAGGGTGGCTGCTGACAGAAGGGAGAGGAATACCGCAGAGTAATGTTGGGACTGTCTGCCAACTGATCTAACTAGCTAAATGATTAAAATGGGGAGATGGGCCATTCATCGCTGCAGCCTGCCTATAAAAAGCGCCCAAGCTGTTGACTTTTAAAAAGCCAGATTATTCCCACATCATCATCCTGGAATCCAGTTAAGGTCAGAACGCACCCGAGCCTTCCCATCCCTTCCTCTGGAGCCCTGCCAGCCCCCGCAGAGTGGGCTAAGTGGGCCCCACTGAGCAAACAGTTGGCTAGGCTCTGCAAGTGCGGCTGGCCATACCAGCTGCGATCTTCGGCCCCCCCGAGGAAACTGCCTGCCGTGGCCACCTGGCGCAGGACCCAGAGGAGGCTCTGGGAAAGCAGAGCCCCAGGTCGCCACAACGCTGAGCACTGAGGACAGGGAAAGGCTCGTGGCATCAGGAGTTGGTCACAGTTCCTCTTGCATACCCTCCTTCAGTCATAACCAAGCCTCCATTTTCTTCCTCCATCTTCTGAGTGTCCTGAGATGAGGGAGTCTCAAGTAGGCAGAGTAGCGAAGGAGAAAATGCTGGGAGACTGGCTGTGACTGGAAAGCAACATGTGAAAAAAAACCATTGTGTAAAGTCTATCCCCAGAGGCCCCGGCTATCACCATTGTGGTCGTATGGGGAGAGAGGTGGGAGACACCGACCGAGGTGCCATCGTCTTCCCTGCAGGAACGATTCCCAGAACATGGCTGGCTTTCCTGGGTTCAGTGCATAGCAGGAGAAATGGTCAGAGCTGGGCTCAGCTCGGCTGACATACCTGACACGTTAGCCACCTGCATACTAAGAACTGTAGAGTAGAGGCAGCCGTGCCCCCAGCTTGGACTCCCAGGAACATCAGTACCTGTCCCTGCACTGTGCATGGTTTGGGCTATGTGCTAGTCTTCCCTGATGGCTGGACTGTTAGAGCACGGGTAAGTCAAGTCCTTTAAATCTTCAATAGGAGAACAGTCATTTCTAGGGAGAGAGCATGGTCCCTCCCAGAGTGACCTCCTCAACTATACCTGGAGCAGCTCAGGGTGCGTTAATGAGAAGACACACACATAGAAGTCCTTGGGACAGTGCCCTGCTATCCTACTACTCAGTCAAATATGAGTTGTATGAGCCTGCTGTGTGCCAGGCTATGGGAGCCCAGGTCTCTGTAACCACTTCTCAGGAGACAGCTCTAGGGTGATGCTGGGAGTTGCAATTCAACAACAGGGCAGGAGGGAGTACAGTGCCCTCTGCCCTGGGATGTGGGGCTCTGCTGGGAAATCGGTGAGGAAACTGGGGCAAACAGATACCGAGTGTGTGGGTTGTTGTTGCCCCTCAAAAAAAGCCAAACAAGCAGCCTGTTTTCTTCACTTTGGCGGCAACAAGCTTGCCTAACTTCTTTCTCAATTAGACCACTGTTGTTTGGTTGTGCAGGGCATTGTGGTCAGCCTGTGGTGCTGGCTGAAGTTTATAAGAGCAGTCCTGCCCGCTAAGCACCCTGTCTACTCGTTCATCTATCTTATGAAATAGGAGGTTGCTTGGCCCCAGTACAATAAAACCCCTTAGGCTGTGCCCTCATTGCAGATGGGAAAAGCCAAGACCAAGACACAAGGGGAAAGTTCCACCCCCACCCCTCTTTTACAGTGGTGGAGGCAAGTAAGCCCCCAGTGGCTAATCCCCTGGCATCAGGCCCTGGAAGGCCCCAAGGCCGGTTCTACCAACTGTGTGCCACTCAAGTCAGTTTGCTTCCCAAGGACAGTTTTTCCCCTAATCTACAAGCATCACATCTTGGTTTTCATAATCTACAACCTAATATCACCAAGGCTGTAATAAAGTCGTTTGAGGGGACCCTGAGTTTGTCAGGAACCTGCCTCCTGCGTCTTCCCCTTTTCTCCTCTGAGACCTCATCTTGACAATCCCTCTTTTTCCCCCCACCCTTGGAGGAATAAACCCTTCTCCAATTTTTGATCTCCAATTAAAAAGGGGACAAAGTGGTGGTTTTTTATTCTCTGTTCCCCAGAGCATTTCTGGGGAGCCTAGAGGGGAGGCAGCTGTAAAGAGGGGGGAGAGTGGCAGAGAGGAATGAAAGGCGGTAAAGAAACGATATTAAGTCTTAACTTGTTGGCATGTTGTGCAGCCCGGCAGCCTGCTACCGTTTTCTTCGGCTCTTAAGTGCTTCTCGCTGGAAGTTGGTGCTTCTCTCCTCAGGCTTCCTGTATCTTTCTCCACTTACGTCCTCTACTCATCTTTGGCAGAGGAGGGAAGATCAAACCCCCCACAGCCTAGGCTGTGGTTTGGCTCCAGCCTCTGCAGCCTCCTCTTCAGAGGGGGGGAGCAGCCCCCAGCCTTACCACCCGGGAGGAGGGGCCAGGTGCAGGCACGCACATTCATGGCCGCACAGGCTCCCAAACTACACACACACAGTGTCCATACCACAGTTCACGTCCTCTGCCCTCCTCTTTCCAGGTATATCAGCAAACTGTACCTGTGCAACTCAGCCTCTCTCATGCCCTCACCATGGGATCCAGGCTGCCAGTTCTGCCTCTATAGGCTGGGCCAGCAGAAACACATGTTCTTACCCCTAGAAGCCTCACTTTCTTCACCTGTGCAAGGGGCTACTTCAGCTGGATGTGGTGGCACGAGCTTATAATCCCAGCTCAGGAGGTGGGGATAGGAGGGTCAGGAATTAAAGGGCAGTCTGGGCTGCATGAGATCCCCTCTCAAACAGATGAGACAAAACAAGACGGTGGTCGAGTCATGTGCCACGCTCTCTTATCTCAAGGAGCTGTGCACAGTCTGGGATGAGCCTCTGCCATGCCCTCTACTGCTGGTCAGAATTGCCCAGCTCTGAAGCATAAACCTTGCTATGCTTGGTGGGGGCTTGGCATTGCCAGAAGAGGATCCTGGGGTGTTTCTTCCAGCATGGTCACACATTCTAATACTTTGCCGAGGGAAGCCATCTGCCGAGGCAAGAGTGGGACTCGTTCTGCCTGTCATCCACCAGGTCTTTGCTTTCCCATGGTGANGACCAAAAAAAAAAAAAAAGCAGGCTGGGTTCCAAGATGTTGCTCAATATAAGGCCACAGACTAAAGGCATCCACTATGGACAGGGGACGGCACTTCTGTGAACCTTGAAATTTAAAACTGTCTGCTCTCCCATCCCTACCTGCTCCACCAGGACCCAGCAGGGGAGGCAGACGCCCTGACTGAAGGACCTGGTCTGCCAGGAAAGCGTCCCCTATTGTCTGGGAAATAGATTCTCCTCTTTCCTTCGAACCGCTCTCTATCCCAACTGTCATCAACCTCACTCTACCTGCAGCTGGCTTCTCAGCCCTCTCCTTCTCTTTCAGCTCTGTTCTAGACCATCTCAGCTTCCTACACCGCCAGCCCCAGGCCTTTCCCTCCCTCCCTCTGCACCTTTCATTCTGCCCCAGAGTCCTGGCACCTCTAGTAGCCCAGCCCAGGGGCTGTAGCTTGATGGGGCTTATAGCTCTACGAAGAGACAAGATTCCATACGGCACACACTGCTACCCAGGGAAGCACTGCTCGGTATTCCTTCTAGCATGGCTGCTGTGGGAAGGGGTCAGTACACGTCAGAGCAGCACCAGAAAAGTACGAAAACTTTGCTAGAGGGAACCCATCTCTTTCACCACACACGGCTGCCTATATTTCCTGACAGGCTCCCTGCCTATCCATCGTGTGTTTGTTTTGTTTCATTTGGAGACACAGTCTCACTGCATCCGGTTGGCTAGTCTCTGACTCGCATCCTCCTGCCTCAGCCTTCTGGGTGGCGGAATTGCAGGCCTGCACCACCATGGCCTACCACTTGGTTTTAGCCAACTTCTTTCTTACTTCCTCTCATGTCCAGTCTTCCCTTTCTGTCTCCTGGGCCTTCCCACAGCTCATCCCAAAGTCCCTGACAGCCTCCTCTGCCCTTCAAGTTCACCTCCTACCGGAAACTTTATCCCTTCACCCAAGAATGAAAGAGAAGGGTGATGTTTCTAGCCTCGTGCCATGCCGGTAAGCAGGCCTGTTTTAGCTATGCTCTGTGCACTTGGTTCATTCCTAGTCCTCTGTCTTCTCTCAGCCAGTGGGTCCCTGCTCCTGATCTACTCTGAGCCTGACTTTCATGCTGGATTCATGCCTGCCATCTCAACCTTGAAATCAGATAGAACTCCTTTTCTTCTTGGTCTGCCACCCTTCAAAAACCTCTCAGCTGGATCAGTCCTTCCCTCAAAACATCCCTTACAGTCATATCCTCCCACTCTTCCTTTCTGCTGCCTCCCGGGGCTGAACTTTGACACACGACAGCCTCAGAACTCATCTTCCTGTCTGTGGCCTCCCTTTCTTCCCGTCCATCCTTCACATTTAACCATCCTAAAATATCCCCTTTTAACTTCTGCTTGAAAACCTGCAAGCTTTCCTCCCTGACTGGCAAATAGAAGCCAGTCCTTGCTCTGACACTGTGTGTCTCCAAACTCACTTTTCTTGACTTTTCTCCCACACTCTGCACAAGGACCCTCTGCTACAGGCAGACTGCCCAATTCGCCAGCAGCCAAACACCCTCGGCTCCTCTTCCATGTCTTCAATGCTCTCATTCTCTTAGCTTGTCCAACCCCTCCATCTTCCTGAGCCCAGTACCAGTCCAGCCTCCCCCCAGGAAGCCCTCCTCACCAATTCACAGTCGTTCAGCCCCCTCAGTGCTCCCGTGCTGTTATGAATAATCTGTCCTTGCCAACTGACTATACCAGCAAGTCACATAACTGCATGGCTTATCTTTCTCTACACCTGCTTGGTAAGCCCTTCAAGGGCAGGTACTTTGTCACACTGGTCCGTGACCTTCCATGCCCACACAACGTGTGAATGAGAATGCCCCCCCCCCCGAGGTTCCTAGTCTTTAAACACTTGGTGGTGCTTTTGGGGAGGGTCGTGAAACCTTTGGATGTATTGCCTTGCTAGAAGAAACATCACTGGTGAGTCAGGGAGCTTCCTGTGCCTGACTGAAGATGCACGTGCTTGGCTTTCTGCTCCAGCCAACTCCTGTCATGTCTCCCCATCATGATGGAACTGTAAGCCCAATAAACTCTTCTTTCTATAAGTTGCCTTGGTCATGGAGTTTTATCACAGCAACAGGAAAGTACCTAATACATACGGGTTCTGCCCATGTGTCAGGGAGCCATTGTCCCTCCAAGAGACCTAACCCTGTTCCCTTGTGAAGTCACAGGAATATCACCCAAGCTAAAACCTATCATAATAACTCCCAGAAGGATAGGGGGGGTGGCCATTCTAATAGAACAATCTACTCCACAGACATTCACGTTGGTACCCTAAACTCCTAGAACAGAACACTAGACAAACAAATTGGTGCCTACGTCTTCATTTCTCACATGGAACTAAGCATCATCCATTCCCTGACCTGGAGAACCACACCAGACTCCCAAGAACGAGGGAAGGAGCGCTAGCATTTAACAGAGTCACTAGAACACACACTCCTGAACCGTGTTCCTGCAGCAATTAGTACGTAACCTAGAGCAATTACACCTGACCTCCAAGCCCTCAGTAATTACTTTGTGAACTCACCAATCATTCACTGCAATTAGCTAGAAGCTAATTTGCACTGTAAAGTTCCCACTGGGAAGGCAGAGTTCACCCCAACCCTATTCCTGCCAGGGATGCTATCTCCCAGGTAATTACCTGATGGAGCTTTTCATCTAATTACATGTGATGGCCTTCTCTGCTTCTTTAGGCCTGCAAAATTAAATGAATTTATTCTATCCCTATGCCAAAGCATACGACTGCATCTTTTGATTGTCAAATGTGGTGGGAATTTCTTAATTCCTTAATCAAGGAATTTTTGATTTATCTTCCAATTAGCACGGGATGGTTTTTACACTTCCATAGTGAGAAAATAACAAAAAAATATTTCTGGTTTCTGATTACAGTACATTGTCCTTTAGTGATTCTCAGAGCACTTCTACAGGCTTGATGTCATCTAACTTAGAGATAATCCTACAGAGAAAACAGAGGACAGTCCTCTTTGACTAAGCAGAAACGGAGAACAGAAGGCTCAGCAATGTGCAAAGAAAGCAAAGCCAGCAGCTTCCCGATCCTTCAGCCTCCTGTCCCCCTCAGGTGGTGGGGCTGGAGCAGCACTCACAGCACCACAAGGCTGGTGAGGTTCTGGAAGGCGTAGTCAGGGATGTGGTGGATGCGGTTGAGAGCCAGAGTCATGGCCTGCAGGGCAGGAAGGTTGTTGAGGGCTCTGACAGGGATCTCGGTGAGTGCATTGTCATCCAGCCAGAGGTGGCGGAGCGAGGACAGCCCCTCAAAGCTCCTCTCAGGGACCAGGGAGATGAGGTTGGCATCTAGGCGCCTGGTGGAAGGAAAAGAGGGTGGACAGGGGTCAATGTAAGCCAAGAGGAGATTAAGTATTAGAGCCGAGCTGGAGGAGGGGTGGCTAGCCAGTCCCCTCAGGACTCTGAAGTCCCCTGGTGACGAGGCCACCACTTGTCATTTGTCCCACTTTAAAGCTCCCGTGTTTGGCATCTAGTCCAACCCACAATTCTTTTTTATTTTTTATTTTTTGTCTTTTTGAGACAGGGTCTCCCTATAGCCCCAGAACAACCAACCCATAATTCTTGATCCTTTATTGGACACATTTCTATTTATGGCCCCAAGTTTTCCTCTCAGACCCAACATAGAACCCATTGTGGATAATCAGTGTTTCCCTTCCATCCCCAGACTTCCACAGCTCTCCTGACCGAGTATGACATCTCCCTACCCTGCCTACCCCAAGGCCGTATAACGGACATGTCTCAGCACCGGCAGAGGAAAATCTCCCTGTCCTACACATAACCAAAGAAGAATGCCTCCCCAGAGATCTGAGCCATTCTCTGTCACCCACACAGAGCTCCACCTATTCCGTAGCCCCCCCGAAGACCTCGTTGTTTAGTGTGGCTCCTGTCAAAATCCTGGGGCTCCTGGACAAGTCGATGGCCTATAGAAGGTCCCAGCATGCCATATATGAAACCCTTGATCTGTTGCTTCCCAGAACAGATAAGAAAGGATGGGTGATTCTGTGTGCACAAGGATTCTAGAGCGAAACAGAACTTTTGTTGTGAACCTTGAAGGCCTTTGTAGCCCAGAAAAAATGGACAGACTGCCCACATTAAGCTTTTCACAAGTGTGCTCAAGCCACAAGATGCTACATCTCTGCCTCCTAGTCCAGACTGAAACTCTTACTAGTCCATACAGCTCACCTATGAGGCAAAGACAGCTGGTCTGTGACAAACTCTTGGATCTGCTCTTGGGCTTTGCTATCCTGAAGGGGTCTAACCCCAAGCTGTATTTCTCCCATGCAGACTTCTGGTATCTAAATCATGGAAACCCTGACCCTTGTTAGCAAAAGCTTCAGAGCCCACAGTCCTGAACCCAAAGGAGAATTCTGTGACCAGAAGGTGGGAAGAAGTGACTTATTTTGATCCCAACAGCACAAGCTTGCCTGAAGATCAGCGATGCCTTCCCAGTAAAGTCCCATTCATCTCTGGGAGAAACTCTCCGGCTTTCCAGGAAGGGGACTATGCAGGCTTAGGTGTGAGAGGGCAAACTGACTAGGACATACCCTAAAACCCGAAACCTCTCACCCACACAAAACAGCCTGGAAAGGTACTTGACCATCAATGATTATTGCAGCACTATTCACAATAGCCAAGATGATGTACTGGATACCCATCAATGGATGGATAAAGAAACATGGTATATAGAGACAAGGGAATTCTACTCAGCCATAAAGAAGGATAAAATTATGTCACTTCCAGAAAGGAACTGAAGAATATGTTATGTGAAATAAACCAGATTCAGAAAGAAAAATGCCATGTTTTATATCATGTGGAGTCTAGATTTTACAATATAGTATTTATGAGCCAGGGATATAGTTCAGTGGTAGAGTACTTGCTTAGCATGCTCAAGACCCTAATTCAATCCCCAGCATTGCAAAAGTAAATAAGTAAATATATACATATGTACATGTGACATGATTTGAAAGTCATAAGAAGAAGAGGCCTAAAGGGAGGGAGAGGGAGGAACCAAACAGGATGATGGGAAGGGAGAAAGAAAGACAAATAGTACTTGTTTTCTCTCATATGCAGAATGTAGTTATAACTAGATAAACAAACATATATGCTTATCTGATATTAAAGCAGAAGGTGAAACCATTGGGAGGAAGGAGACCAGCAGAAGGGAGAGTATGTAAGCAAAGTGCAAAGATGTGCATGTACGAAAATGTCCCCCAGTGTCCTTTCCTAATGGTGATCCCTGTTGCTCATGACCAGGACAACACAGTGCTGGCCTGGCAGGCTGTGGGCACAGTGAAGTTACTCAGAGGTGCTGCAGGTCTTTTTAGCCCCCTCCTCGCTTCTTTCCTTGCTGCCAAATGTCCCTCGCCTCAGCTCCACTTCCAGCGTGCCTGGCTACTACAAGGAACTGCAGGCAGTGTCAGCCTCTTCCCATCTCCTGCCTTCCCAGAAAACTGAATGACAGCCACCTACATAGGAAATTGAGTCTCTCTCCGGGCTTCATGAGTTCTGCACCACCAGGCAGCCCCCCAGCCAAGCATGTACTTCCAAAGGGCCTATTCCCTTCAGTGTTCCAGAAAAACCAGCTGTCAGGAACTTCCTTGGTGAAACACAGGTCACTGAGAGAAGCCCCCTGCAGCCCTATTTGACTCTCAGCTCTCTAGAAGGTGAGAAGCCTCTATTACTGAGTATGCACTTACTGTGTTCTAAGAGGATTACATGGATCAAGTTATTTATTTTAACCTTAAAGGTTGACATTTTGCAAATGAAAAAAAAAAATGAGCTAGGGAAGGATTAAATCAGTAAACATCTGGTAAGTACAGAGTTGGGACTCAAACTCAGGTAGTGCAATACCAAAGCTCATGTCCTTCACCATGATGCCATGCCCTGGCATAATCCATGTCACTGCTGATGTGCCTTACTGATCTCTTCACTAACCTGAAATCCTCCCGGTACCCCACCCACACCTCACAACAGTCTCTGCCCACCCCATTAAGCAGACCAAGAGTTATATTACCCAACTAAGTCATGCAGTCCCCAATATCCTATATTGCCCAGCTCAGCCATGCAGTCCCCAATATCCTATATTACCCAGCTCGGCCATGCAGTCCCCAATATCCTATATTACCCAGCTCAGCCATGCAGTCCCCAATATCCTATGCCTACCAGAACACAGTGGCCATATGAAGACTTCCTGCTGGTTTCTACCCCACCACACCTAGTACATAGCCCACCAGCCTCATCATCGCCTTGGAGCCTATGAGAAATGCAGAATCTTGGGCTCCAGGCCAGACTTACTAAATCAGAACCTGAATTTTTAACTTGACTCCCCGGTGATACGTTGATCCATAAACACATTCATGAACACAGTTGTAAAGGACTGGGCCCAGGCTTCAGACACTCTGATGCTCTGGTATATTGGCCAAGACTGAATGAGGAGATAGAAGGACATTTCCTGCCATGATCAGTGCTCAGCTGGCCCTGAGAAACCTGTTCTTAGACTCAATCATCAATTGCTCCAGATGAGGCCGGCCTGCCCCTCCTCCTTATTCTGACAACAGCAGACACTGTTCAGAATTCAGCACCTAGCACAATGCCTAGTTGACAGAAGACACTTGACTCTTTTTTCTTTCTTTTCACGTGTTTGTGGGTGTGGGATAAATTAGACTTTCTTCCAAACAGACTGGCCCTGGCCATCAGACACCAGACGCCTCCCAGAGAAGAATCCTTCTGAGGAGGGGTGGAGCTATGGATCCTGTGACCCCTCCTGATGAGCCCCAAGGGCTTTCCTAGGGGCAGGGGCTAAGGGCTCATAAGCAGAGAGTTCTAGTGGGTCTCTCTCTCCCCCCTCCCCTTCTGGCACCACGTTGTACAGCACTCCGGGGGACCAGCCCAGGATAAACATGGGAGGGAGCGTTAGAGGGACCCTGTCCTGTAAGTAATAATTTCCCCCATTTGCTCTGTAGGAACGTAGGAAAAGCCATTGCACTTGCTAGACTTCCCTGAACTGAGGCTTTTTGAGAGTCTGTTCCTCAGTCTGTCTTCGGGGCAGCAAGATGGCTGGCAAATTGTGCACTGTTGAGTGAGCAGATGTGCTGCCCTCCTTGGGAAGGAAAATTTTCTGCAACAGTGTGTGTGTTCTCATGTGTCTGACACATGCATATGTCTGAGTGTGGAGGTCTGAAGTTGAAGTCAGAAATCTTTGATTGCTTGGTCCTTCATCTTTTTATTTATTTAACTTTAAAATTACATTTAGCTATTATTTATGTGTGTTTGCCTTCACACACATGTGTGCCCCATTGTGTGTGTGTGTGTGTGTGTGTGTGTGTAGGTCAGAGGACAACTCAAGGGATTCAGTTATCTCCTTCCATCATGTGGGTTCTGAGGATCAAACTCTGGTATCAGTCTTGGTGGTGATCATCTTTACCTACTAAGCCAGCCCCTTGACCTTATTTGTTGAAGCAGTCAATAAACCCAGAGTGGCTAGTCTCACTAGCCAGCTTCTCCCAGGAATCCCCTGCTTCTGCTTTCAAAGGCTGGTATTACAGGTGAACCGCCATAGCCAGCCACCCAGCGGTGCTTGGCATTTTGGAATAAATGAGCGAATGCCCTCCAAATCCCCTACCTGGAAGCTCCAAGTGATGACCTGACCAAGCACACTTGGAAAATGGAGGAGACCATCTGATCACAATTAGCACTCTCTTCCCCACCTCTTCCTCCAGTTCCAGAACATACCCCTGACTCTCCTTTTGCCTAGGGGGCCCACTCAGTGGGGACAGCATCTTACCTCCTCTGAGACTACAAGCAGATACTTTAGCCCTGAGTCCTGCGTAGGACTAAACAGAAGTTACTTTTGAGATGGTCTCCTTAAGGAAAGGAGAGATTTAGACAAGGAGAAGTCAGGGAATCACAGAGTGTGGGGGGGGGGGTCTCAGACAGGCTGGTGTAGATGGGGGAAGTGGGCAAGGACTCCTGACACCCTTATGAGGTCAGGCCTAGAAACCCTCTGGATGCTGGGCCTGGAGACCTGAGGCTGACACAGGCCTGAACTTTGTCCTCTCCAGCTGCTTTCCTAACAGGTAAGTTCACAGAGCTGGGAAGCCTGACTTCCCCAAGGGGTGATGCTGCCATCCCTAGGGCTGGGAGCAAGTCTATAGTGGCAGCCATGACACCAACAGTTATCACTGTTTCAATTTATACTCACTTGTCATATGCCCGGTACAAGCAGGTGACCTGTGTCTTCTCAACAAAACCACAAGGTGGCTCCGATTAGCCCCATTTTGTAGGTCATTCAGCTAGAGCCAAAGAACTGAGATTCTAACCCAGTTTTACTGACACTCAAATTCATTATGTGTTGCTGGTACTCAGGTACACCAAGGGAGGTGTTTAAGAAGATTTTCATACTGGGGGATGTGCACTGGGAGACAGGAAATGGGACAGGACAGGGCGAGAGGAGACAACCTTTTATTCTGTGAGCTTGAAAGGATGGAATTCACTTTAAAAAAATTTGTTTTAGAGGAGCTGGAGAGTCCGTTTAGGGGTTAAGAACAGTGTCTACTCAGCCGGGCGTGGTGGCACACACCTTTAATCCTAGCACTTGGGAGGCAGAGGCAGGCGGATCTTTGTGAGTTCAAGGCCAGCCTGGTCTACAGAGTGAGTTCCAGGACAGCTGGGACTACAGGGAGACCCTGTCTCAAAAAGACAAAAAAAAAAAAAAAAAGAACAGTGTCTACTCTTGCAGAGGACCTGGGTTCGATTCCCAGTACCCACATGGTAGTTAACAACGATCTGTAACTCCAGTTTGAGGGGATCCGATACCCTCTTCTGACCTCCATTGGTACTGCATGACACAGATGCATTTGACATACATACACGTAACACAGTCAGACACATAAATTAAAATAAAAATAAAATATTTTTTAAAATTGTTTTATAGGGATGGAGAGATGAGTTAGTGGTTAAAAGTACTGGCTACTCTTGCAGAGGACCAAGGTTCAGTTCCCAGCACCTATATCGCAGCTCATTGGCTGTAACTCCAGGTCCTTGGGATCCAACACTCTCCTCTGATCTCCTTGGGCATTGCATGCACAGGTGTACTTACGTACATGAATTTAAATACATGCACAAAACACTCACTCATACAAACAAAATAAAATAAGTAAAAATTGTTTTGTATTTATTTTATATGTATTTATGTCTGTCTGCATGTATGTAGGCACATATATGGAAGTTGGAAATAATTTGCAGGAGTTAGTTTTCTCCTTCCACCATGTAGACCTTGGGAGTGAACTAAGTTTGTCAGGCTTGGCACCAATTGCCCTTACCTGCTGAGCCATCTTGTCAGCCCCAAGAAGTCACTTCTATATAAGTACATACGTGTGAATACATATGCATGCCTACATACATGCATTACATGTTCCCACCTATAACCTATAGTCCTGATCAGTTTATGTACTTCAGGGAACCAGCATGCCTCCACGGCTCATGTGTCTTCCAGAATGGATGCTATGGAGGAGTTGCTCTAGGCCTGGGGAAGGCAGGGTCTGTAGCCCTGTTCTTGACACTTGGGGACAGGGACATGCCAAAGAGGAAAACCAAACAAATTAGCAAACGAAGAAGGTAGGATAAGAATTTGGAAGACAGGGAAGAGGTATGGGTAGGGATAACTTACACTAAAGGCCTTTTCAAGAAGTCATATAGAAACCTACTACTAAAATATATATATATGCTCTGGGCATGGTGGCACACGCCTTTAATCCTAGCACTCGGGAGGCAGAGGCAGGCGGATCTCTGTGAGTTGAAGGCTAGCCTGGTCTACAGAGTGAGCTCCAGGCCAGCTGGGACTAAAGGGAGAACCTGTCTCAAAAA